>OX352266.1:5544723-5913345 GCA_947086405.1 Esperia sulphurella
AGTGAATCACACAAACTCTGATTCAGACGATTCTGTTTTTGTTTCAGGTAGGTATTCGAGTTATCAAATAGGGTTTTCTCTTCGTTCAGTTAATGACTGTAGGTAAATAGATATGATTGTGAGACAGATTGTAATAAATAATGACATGCGCGTGTTTTTCAACAGGTAAATGATGGAATGTACACAAAACTTTACGTCACGATCAAAACACGTCCTAATTGGAACTGTAAAAAAAAATCTAGAAATATCCTATTATAAAAAATAACTAGACTATTCTGAATGACTTGAAACTGCGAAGGAAAATCGACAGCAAACCCAGATATCCAAGATAATCATTATGAATATTATCTTAATGAGATGCATCGCGTCTCGTTTGTAAGGGCGAGCACAGTTAACCTACGTGGCCCAAGTGCAAAAAAAATGGTGGATGGTAATGTAATAAAAACGCAATTTTATTTTTAAATGGGCGTAATATAAGAATGCGGTATTGTCGTCTCGTTTGCACAAGAGGGTTGCACGCTTTGTGTATGCGGGAGGAATAGAGGAAACTGGCACCGCCTTTTGAGGACTGTAACTCTCGGCAGTAACTGCACATTAAACTGTTTACTGCATGTCCTTTCCCATATTCAAGGGCTTACTTCGTCTGTATTTCTGCTAATATCAGTCGAACTAAGAAGCCTTTTTTGGACTCTCTACGGGTTTTACATATACGGATAAGCATTTGGCGTGTAACTACGATAGTTTTATCATCATCAGCAAAAGAACGTCCACTGCTGAACATAGCCTCTCCAATAGAATACCTATTGGAGAGCCTTTTAGTGGGCTGTCCATTGGAGGATTTTGGCTTCTGACACACAGGGCATCCCTATTTAATGTTATGTTTCTGTACAATATAGGTTTATTCTATTTTTTATTTTCATTTGCCATAGTCACCACGCTTGGCAAGCGGATTAGTGATCGCAGTAATGATCTTAATATACACAGGAGATCATTGCTGCCCGTCCCTGGTGCAATCCCTTAGTCGCCTTGACACCCATAGGATGGTTGGGGGTGGCCCTATCTAAGCCGGGAACCTAATAGGGTTACGTTACGATAGTTTGATGCCAAATGCTTATCATGTAACATATACATGATCCGTTAGGGAGTACAAAATAAAGGTTTAATCATCGGACTACGAGAACTTTAGAGTTCGATTAATCGAACCAGCAGGTAAAAAGAATTCGTGGCCCGATCGATCGGACAAGCCGATCGGACCACGTGGTCTAAGGCCATATAGTGCTTACCATAGAGTACCTGGGCCCCTGTGTTCCGTGGTTGTCTTGTTTCTTGTCCTGGGACTGAGACGCTTGCTCAGGGGGAATACTATTTGTTAATTATTTGCCATGTTAATTGCCTAAGGATGTTTGTATTTTTAAATCAATTTATACATAATCATAAAATCATAAAAATAAACTTATGTATATTCATAAGTTAACCTACATAAATGTCTATATATATACCCTACAAACTATATTATTTAACCTCACCTACTTATTATTATTAATTTTTCTTTGTATCTACTACTGCTCCACCTGAATCTTTCCTTTCTTAATTGATTAAATTTTCTCAGAACCGAAGAGTGTTTTTTAAAAGTATTCTAAAAATCTGTGGATTTTTTTTAGTTAATGTACTGGGGGACTCCTCCGTAAGCATTTTGGCTATGGTGAACGGTTCCCCAGCGGAAATCAAACCCACGAATTAATGAAGAATTCATGAGCAGAGCGAAAATATATTGCTGCAGGATCATACCTTACTAAAAAAACATTACAAGATCTTTTTCCCCCCAAATTTGACAAGAAACGTGATTACGAAACGTGTTTGAATTTTAAATTAGAACTGGTTCCGAATACATTTGCATACAAAATTAATTTGTTCATGTAAGTACGCAAAAATATTATTATGTTAAGAAAATTATGCTTACCAGCTCAGACTTATAATGGTTGAATATTCTATACAATAATTATTGAAGCGTCAGATTGTACTGAACGAAAAATAGTGAATAAGGCTGGGACGAACCCAGTTCGGTTCTCATTCCATTCGTTCTTTCCCGGTTCCGGTTTTGTAGGATATCTAGGAGTTGTAATAAATAAAACTTACACTTACACACTTATTTTGTATGGATATGTCAAATCCCAAAGACAAAAAGTCAAAAGTCAAAATCATTTATTGCATATACTCATATACAATAAATGATTTTGACTTTTAACTTTGACACTTGGTACATTTATACACGTCATTTTTTTATCGACTACCACTTCCTAGGTGTTAGCGCTGTGAAGAAGAAACGGCGCAACGAACTTCACGCAACACATCTCGACAATCATAGGATCCATTCAGCATTCAATAACAAATATACGACATATTGTATAGAAACCAAGATCAAAAGTAGTTAGTTATTAAATTGACTATTAAAAAATATACTAAGCAGTACTGCAAACAATAGTTTTATTATTTTACCGTATAATAATAAATATTTTCCATTGTCGGTACTAAACCTCAGAAAAAATCAATGGTAATTAATATGACTGTGTATAAACATAATATGGTATTGATTAGTATAATCAATAAATTGTAAATATAAATTTAAAATGCACAATGCTATCAAGCTGAGGTCAACACGTCTAAGTAAAAACTTCAATTAATTGTTCGACATTAACTCAATGTTAGGTAGTGTGACAATTGACAACAATAACATAAGAATCTAAATGTGATAACGATAAGGATAATAGTAACTCACTGTCATAAAATAACTCAAATTCTATCATTAGCCTGTCAACTCACTGCTGGACGATATGACGAGAGTCATTCATGATGTCGTCACCTCAGCAAAATATTGTGTTTTGTAGTGTACTGTTGTTTAATTTTGTACAATAGTACCTATTGATTTTTGTAATATTAATTGATTTGTTGTATTTGTACCCCTAAGTCGATTCGACCAGACGTCTTCCATATAAAATTAAACATCCTTTTTTACATATTTAATCTAAAAAATGTGTTTGTTAATCTCAGAGCAAATGTAAATATGATAATTAACACCACTAAGACATGTCATCCTCGTTCTGCTTCTCTGCCTTATTTACCGGACGTTATAGTGCAATATTATCGGCATCAATTATTTAAATTAATACGTACGTGTAATGACGTCAACTAGAATACATTTATTATTTTCTTATTATCGATAGCCACGTGTTTCCTGGCTTAGAATATGGCTCCCCATAATCTTCCCGTGGGTGTCGTCAAGGCGACTAAGGGATTAATTATACCAGGGACCGACAGCAGCGTTATAATATCCTGTATATATAAATATAACTACAGTGATCACCAATCTGCCTCCCAGGCGTAGTGATTATGGCAAATCCCCCAATGGACAGCCCACCAAAAGTGGCATTCTATTGGAGGCTTCAGTTCAATAGTGGACGTATTTCTGCTGATGTTGGGAGGGGCGGGGAGAGGTGGGGTTAAGGGGGGGGGGGGGGGGGGGAGAATGATGTCGTCAGCATACAAAATACTGTTTCTGCTATCGGGCGATCCTACCTGCAATGCCCGATATCAAAAGACAAACTTTTTTTTTCACGATAAGCAAGTCAGCAAAATGTATGTCGTACAATGTGCGAGTTAAGACTCCGCTCCGGACACATTCCATTGAATAAATTCTCACATTTGTTGGGAAAGGTCCCATCACCAAATTGCACAGAATATGACATGGTGGAGGACACTTGTCAGGTGGAGTGCGTCCGGAAGCTAATTTTTGAGAATGAAATGTTTTAAATAGGTGGCCAAAGCAGTATCTTAAGTCTGCCCTCTGTCAATTTTGGCTGTGAAATTGTATAAACTATACAAAATTGCTATTAGAAATATTAGAATTATAAAATAGATCACTTATCTATAGAGCGACATAGTCATGTTTATGACAAAGCTCTTAAATAATGACATTTATCATACTAGTGACTTCTCATCTAGGTTTAAGTAGTGATTCGATATGTATATACATATTTTGTGAATATGTAAGTATGTGAGTGTGTGTGCATGTATCATCTTTATATTAAAATTATAATAAATTCTCTTGTTATGTATGCTGTGCGAGTCAAAACAAAATAAAACTGTAACTTTTTATATGTGGTAGCTGTTAATTGGCTTTTAGTTTCTACCTGAAAATGTATATTGTAACTGTAGCTGTAAGCTCCCCTAAGAAATAAAATAAAATAAAAATCGTTGCTAATGGGCAACTTTACATGTTTGTTCCATTCATTTCAATCAGTCTAGTAGTTTTCGATTCATCTGCCGGACCAACAGACGGACAAAATATATATGCTATCAGGATACTAAAGGAATCCTCTAAGTATCTGATTGTCTAAGTTTATCAAAATCCGAGTGATTAAGCGACAAACGGCACAATAAGCAAACTTAGGTAATAGTTTATAGTCTGGTTTACGACTGGCAATATACTCGAATCTTAAATACCCATATAAGCCAAGTTCAAGATATACAAATGACTGTCACAATGAAAATCATCAAATTTTAAAATGCGTCTTTAGATTAATAACCTCGTCCAGGTTACCATCAGTCAAGAAACGGGGATGTAACCATGGCAGGGGTTAAATATTCAGTGTCTGTTACTCTCATTCCTATGAACAAGAAACTTAAGGTAGTCAAACGTGACATAAACGGGAAATTTCTATGGTATTCTTATGGTATTCATACAGGCAATGACACCACGATCAATTATTTTGGTTATAAATTATACATTCATGGTTTTAAAGCAGGGATTACCAAAGTGTAATGTTGGGCAAGAGACCCTTTTTCCAAAATAAACTGATACCTCAGACCCCCATAGCCAAACTACTTTAAAAATCTTATCTCTGGTTTTTCTCCTATAAATACAAAGTACAACAATGATACTTCCTACTAAAATATTAGTCATTCTTATAACAAGTTGTACACACAACACAACTTATACATTATCTTGAAAGTTTCAAATAAGAACTTGTGTTAATTAATAGGGTTCGATTTTATGACCTCGTCGACCCCTAAAATCAGTTTTCGTTTATGTCGACCCCTGGGTGATCGATTTCGACCCCAATTAGTCGGTATCGACCACTTCGGGAATCCCTGGTTTAAAGGAACCTCTATGGCGTCTTTAAAGAAGGAACGTGTGGCGGAGACGGGACGCGGACGTGGCACGGGCGCGGCACGGACGTGAAATTTAAATATACAGAAGTGAGTGGCGAAGAACACGGTGTGCCATACGAGTATAGCAGCTCAGCTCTACGACTGCTCGCGACGACGGGGCGCGGCAGAGGTAGTGGCGTGTCTGAAACATGTCGCCTCTTACGTTGTGTGACAAGTCGCTTGCTTAAATTTTGTATTAAATTTGCGCGCTACGTCTCCGTCACACGTCCATTATTTTAAATCGCATCTCTATGACTCACCGTTTACAAGTAGTCGTAGTCACACTCGTACTCGAGCGGGATTGAAAATACTAACTAGGACCGAATAAGTTATCGAGTCAACAGCTGCATTAATTTATTTATGATTTTTATAAATATTTATTGATTTTAACATACATGTAAAAAAAATTCAACAAAATAAAATATTTTTACAACATTAGTCAAATACCGAATCTTGCCCAAAACTCCCTGCATAACTTTTTTATGTAAATGGATATGAACTTCAAATATTTATGGTAAAAAAGGGAAGGTCGGTCGCGACCCCCGGTCGCCACAGTCTTGGGACAGCGCTAGCGTCAAAACGTATCTCTTTCTCATAACCCGACTATCATTTTACTGCCAAAATCTGTCTGTTATTTGCTGTCATTGTTTGATTTAGATAATAGTTGATTAAAGTAAATAACTTTAAACGGTCCCCAATTACAAGGCAGTAAAGAGATCTCAGCGGTTATCATATAACGTTGCATAATACGTAAAATCTTTCATATTACAGGTTGGTCTTTAACATGTACCCCTGCTTCGCAGTTTTTCCTATACATATTACCAAAAATTGCATTATTGTTAGTAATTTTCATCCCAATACGCGAGTCGTAGGTTGAAGTCCTAGCGAGTGATTTTTTTTAGTTCACTACGCTCTGCAAGCGTAGTGTGGGACGCCCCCTGGCTAGATGGAGCGACGATCTGCGTAAGGCGGCTGGCAGTGACTGGATGAGCCGATTATCGGGTTCAGTTGCGCACCTTGGGAGATGCATATGTCCAGCAGTGGACTCTTTCAGGCTGATGATGATGATAATGATGAAATTCAATGCACTTTATCTAATAAGGCGTGCTATACAGACATTCTATCCGATACGGGAACATTGTCTGGCAAAAGAAATAGAATATGGGTAGATGAATTTGTTGGTCGATATGACGTTCGACAAAGTCGCTCAACATTTTCTACGTTGCTTTGTTGCTTGATTTATGTTTATGTATGACATGTGTCAACGTAATAAATAACTACTAATATTATTCAGCTTGTTTTAATAAAAGAAGAATCATCCAGAACTGGCTGGAAAGATGCTCGAACAAGAATCGACATTGTTGTTCAACAATTGTGTCGAATTTGTTTAAACCACGCCTAACAGATGTCATTTGTGCTCAATCTTATCACTAAAGTAATAAATAATTAAAGTTTGATTATAAATATGTTTCATAGGTTAACTTAGGCTATTTTCCACTTTGGGAAAATACTGAGTTGCACAGAAAAATCAAATAACTAGGACAAATTTACATCTAAAACCTTGTTATTGTTCTACAAAATAAAATAGAAAAACAATTACATTTGTCATTAAATATTAATTGGAATTTCCCACTCATTAAACTCATCAGATTTCTTATATACATTAATGAGTAAACGCATTTATTATCTTACTAGCTGTGCCCGCGGCTCCGCTCGCGTGGACTACAGGTTCCGCTCCCATTCCCACTTTCGCTACCTATCCCACTTCCACTTCCACGCAGTCTGCTCTCAATCTCACTCTCAATTCCGCACCGGCTCCTACTCCCATTCCCCTTTTCCCACGCCCACGCCCACTCCCATTCCCACTACCAGCTCCAAATGTAGTCCAAACTCATCGCAATCTGAATAATACGGAAATACTATTATGTGCAATATATTGGATACTAACCTTACCTACTAATGTATTTGAAAACTAAAAATGTCCATAGCTTTTGATTGAGTAAACCGATTGCGATGAAATAGAGACTAAATGTTAAATTAGGTTAAGCCCCATGTTTCTGTGAAAAGTCCATAAAAATACGTTCAGTAGTTTTTAAGTGATGCGTGCACAAACTCACAGACAAACAGACCAAAGTTTCAAAAATGATCGAAATGTGTTCTGTTGCTTATTCTTAGTGGCCCAAATTTTTTTTTTGCAAATATCTACAATGTACAGACACGCGAAGTTTTCGATTTTATTTATTAGATAATGATAAAATAACAATGGAACAAGATTGTTTTTCCGATGTAGTTATAAGGTCGTTGTAGATACTAAAATAATTAGTTCATGTGCTGTGAAAGTTCTATGCAAAACTTTATTAATATCCATTTTACAGTTATTATTTTTAAAATTTTAAAACATATATTTAAGTCATAAACTATAACAACCATTGCTACATTACTTCACACGCCTGCACCTCTGGCGGAAAATGACGTAATTGCATTATCTTTTAGATGAGAATTGTGCTCTGTTGTTATTTCAATAAAACTGAAACTGTAATTGCATTTTATCTACAATTACGTCATTGTTCTACGGTGGTGGCGGAATAATATCCGTGTACTCTTATGCCATGTGACTTAGACATCAAGCTCTCACAGTCTATATACAGCTTCTACGTGATATGTTTAAAGTCTATCCATTAATTAATTAGGATAGGCGATCTAACCACAGATATCATATAGGAAATATTAACGGAACGTAGTGCGAAGTCACGACGATTTGCCATTATTATAGTGATGCGTAAGTATAGAACTTACAGACAAAGAGGTGGTTATAATTGTGTTATTATAGCTACCATAAGTTAACTAGTTGTTTTATATATACAGGATACAGAGAAATGACGATGAATGGCACAAAATCCATAGTTTAATGTATATTCCACTAATACTCGTATTATAAATAAGAAAGTTTGGATGTTTGGATGTTAAGTCCTCCGCGCTGACGAAGTCGCGGGCAACAGCTAGTAATACTGAATGACTTTGCGATCTAAGTAGTCACACTCAAACATGTGGTTCCCGGCTTAGAAAAGCGCCAGCCCCAATCTACCGGTAAGTGTCATCAAGGCGAACAAGGGATTGCACCAGGGACAGGCAGCAGCGTTCTCCTGCGTAGGTATATTAAGATTATTACTGCGATCACAAATCCGCCTGCCAAGGGTGGTGATTATTGCAAATCCCAAAATTGACAGCCCATCAGAAGTGACATTCTATTGGGGAGGCTTATGTTCAGCAGTGGACTTATTTCGGCTCACAAAGTCCAAAATAAACGGAGTTTAAATACACTCGCAAGATCTCCGTTATTCTAATACGGAGCTTATTGCTTTATAAATTTCAACGTTTTTCCCTTGTAACCCTCCACTGTAAAAATTACTATTATAATAGTATTGCGAGCGAATAGATAGTCTATCGACACACTCAACCTTAGGCTCGAAAACTACTCACAATATCGATATCAGTATCGATACTGTGAATCGATAGCGCAAGATGAGCTATTATTAAATAGTACTATCGACTGTAATATTACATACATAATACTCACGCCTTAGTCCCAGAGGGGTAGGCAGATACGATGTATCGCCACTTTGTCTGGTCTTGACAACCGCGGCAAAGCAACTTTCCTTCGCCCTTTTGTCTTGTCGTTTTCTCTTCGACTCTTCGACTCTTCGACTCTAGTACTATACTATCGATATTAAGCGGTTGCAATTTGTTATTTACATTAGTTATAATTCTATCATGCAAATAAAACCTACAATTTTACTCAAAAGACAATATCCGAACAAAGAAATCTTGTCCTGTAACCATGGATAGATGCTGTCCTCAAAAAGGCTGGTGTTTGCAGAGAGAGAATAAAGGAGATGCATGAAAAGGTTGATGAATGTGAGGGAGGCTAATGATCGCGCAAAGTGGCGATCCATCGAATCTGCCTACTACTCTGGGGACCAGGCGTGAGTATTAACATGTATGATTCTGTAGATAAAATATTCTTAAATTACTTACATGATGATGACAACACTTCATAGTATTTTTCATAGTTTATTTATGTTGTTACCTGAAACCAAAAAGATAATCATATAAAACAACAATCAAATGTCAAATTGTAGGATTTAGTGAAGTAATAGAGTTAGTAAATGTATTCAAATGAAAAGATCAGGACTCGCCTTTGATAATTGACAAAATATTTATTTTGCGAATTATCATTTTGCTTGTAGCAAAATCGTGAGGCACGAACTTTTGTGTACTTATCTTTCAATTGTTTATACAATTTTTTTGCATATTTATGATAGCTATGGATTTGAGTAGCAATGAACTTAGATGGCAGTGTCATTCAGTATATTTATTATTGTATTATTCTTGGTCCTGGGGTGTTGTTTTGTGATGATACCGATATTAATTTGAATAAGAATTTGTGATTATTATTGCTGATTAGAGCTAACTGGAAAGATATGTGACTTACATTGCCTCAACGTTTTTTTATTATACTTTCAGCGTCGAATTAGACTTGTTGTTCGGAAACATCCATCTCCCTCAGTAGCTGCATTTTGCGTGGCAACTAATTAAGTAATCTGTAGATTGCAATAATATCTTTAACCTAAACTAGTAGTCGTATTGGTTTGTGAGGTTTCAAAAAAGTCATAGCAAAGTTTTAAAAAAATCATAATCATCGTTGTCTTATATTGTTGGGCGCCAACAGTAACAATAATAAGATTTATTTAATACCTTTTATTACTTGAAGCATTTTTTAAAAGGTTTTTGTATGGAACACCGGTAGGTAGGTATATACCTATACAAAAGATCTTGATAAAACAGTAATGAATTTATAAACACTGTCTGGTCGTGTTATAAGAATCCTGCTCGTCACTCAAAGTGCAATGCCATGAGCAAGGGCAAGTAAGTCAAACACACGACTAAACCTTGCCTCGGCCCCTAAAACAGCGGTAAAACAACAAAGTAAACGAACATACCCATGCGGTCACTTTTGTAGCACATTATCTTTACTGTAAGAGTATCAGCGGACAATTAAATCTTAGATTATAAACTCATAAATATAAAATAAAAATAATAAAATAAAAGACTGCACAGAATAGAAATTTATGTCTGTTTCCTTCATTTTAAGTCATACACATAACGATTTTGACATTAACAATTTCAAGTATTTTGTTATTGTATAATTATAATGCAATAAGAATAACTAACAATAAATAGAAAACTGGGTAGGTTTGTTTATATTTTTCGTTTCTCGTGGCGTAGCAAGATTTATTAAAGATAAAAAGATTTATTTGATATCACCCAAAATTATTAATTTTAATGTTGTACTAATTCTAAACTAATTGATTATTTATATATGTTGGCGGTTTTATTTATGCGTTTTAATCATCATATCAGCCTTTGACTCTCCACTGTTGGACATGGACCTAAATAATGAACGCCATTACCATATGCGCAATGCAAGCGATAAATACTTTTAAGGTTTTAATTGATTTAATAACTATTAACTATTTGTATAAAATAAAACTGTTTCAATTTTGGCCATACTATTTTTAAAATAACTATTGGAAATTGTTTTATATTTGTAAGATTCACTAAATAAAATGTAAAAGATTACCCGCGGACCTCGTGGCCACTAAAACAAGTGCGTCGCCTTGCGCACGCGCGCCTTCGTGTCTCCGACACTCGAACGCCATGACACCCGACTTCCGGAGAAATTCTCCAACACCACCAGAACATGTATTAACTTATGTATAGTTGTAAATATTAGGTATATCTACAGGCAGTTCATTTGTTATGTGCTATATAATATTCGTAGGTATGTAAGGGTTAAAAAGTCTTTGAATAAAAGAAAGGGCTCTTCATTTCATTTATTTCTTTCTTAATACTTTTATGTCCACAACTTCGAATATGTTCGTAGCAGGATCATGCCTAGCGTGTATTCTATCTTTAAAATTAATATCGGTATCATACGTGGTGCATACCTATGGCAAAAAAACTTAAAATACAGGATCCACAATGAATAGAAAGTACCACCCGACGTGTAGTATTTATGTTGGTGACAAAGTTTTTTTTCTTCTAATTATTATTTATTTTTCTTTAATATTTTTTTTATATTTTATAGGTATAAAAATTATTTTTCATGAAAATTGACATCGGTATTCAAAAGTTTTGCATGCTTTATTTAGTCTAACTACTCAAAAAAATATTATGATCAAAGTATTCGCAGGCAAGTTTCCGATCTGCTGTAAATAATGTATACGATTTTTTTAATGAAATTGTAATCTGAAGTTTAACGGCACGTCCTTCAATAACCGATTTATTTATAAATAGCATGATTATGGACTTCCGGAAAGAAGTAGGTACGTTATTCGATTCTTTTTATTATAAAAGGTTATTAATAGCGATCGTACAAATTGAAACGAACCATAAAAATGATTTTAATATAAAATTAATCCAATCAAGTTTCGTGAGAGTGGAACTTGCACGCTGGGAATTCCGTACATTATTATAAACCACGATTATCATATCAGGTGAGTTTAGCTTTTGCTTTATTTTCATTAGACTCTTTATGACCATAAATTTTTTTTTTTCTTAAACTTATAAAATATGGTTTTCATATTGCCAGTATACTGAAAGAATAAGTCTTTGTTTTGAAATAATGCCGAATGAAATTAAAATGAGATAGTTCCCGTATGGACTTAATCAAAATGTGTATTTTATTTTCAGAGCTTTGGTGACACATTAACTTTTTTATCAGGCTATTTTTTTAATTTAAAATATATTATATTACATATGTTTTTTTTTCCTAAGCCATCCTACTGAAACCACTGGGTGTATTTGTAGGATGGTTGGTCGCTACTTGTAAAATCTTATTCTGTTGCTAATTTACTGTTGAATGTTGACTATCTAGGTCTTAATGACCCGTTTGGTCAATAAAAGTCGTTATGGCCAAACGAGTGGACTTGTTAATTTCTTCCACTCTAACGACGATATATAAAAATGTACAATGTCGTACATTTTAGCTTTTTTTATTACCTGACAATTTGCTAAAAGTATTTTCTAAGATAGTAATTGTCTATTGTGTCATCTTCTCATCAACCTGTGTATAAGAATATTTAATTATACGTTGGTATTCTTCACACAAAGACGCAAGTACATTGTGCTACATTATTGAAATGTATTATGTATAAACAGTTATGTATATAGTGTTACATAATGCGTGTTAAATAACAGTTAATTATGTAGTACTGGTGAATTGTGACATACATTATTATTTTGCTAGCTGTGACCCGGCTCCGCTCGGGAAATCTCCGCTCAGGTAAACGGAAAGTCCGAGTGCAACTATTACTGGCCAGTTAGTTGCTAAGAACATTTTAATGTTAAGGCCTGCAATAATTGCATGTTTACTGAATTTTATTGCCTAAAAATTAAATAAAAGAGCGTTAATATTTCGAAAACGGTAGAGGTTTCACTGAAGATTAAATTTCACATTCTGATAGGGCTTGTCCCTTCCGGCCACATTCTTTAGGTCGTCGGTCCATCTGGCGGCGGGGCGTCCCAATAAAATAACTTAACTTCACCAAATAAGTATTACGCTTATAAACTAAGGAAAACCGCACCATTAAATACCTACGTCAAATTAAATACCTGAAGTGATCGACATTAAACCTAGGCTTTGAATGGAAACGTTCAGTGATATTTAAGATTCGTAGAAGCTTTGTGCTGACGTACATTACTTAATTACTTATACCATAAAACTAGTTTGGCTCTTGTACTAATATAAGAAAACAATCATTAACATTGAAAAGGACTCGATATTTCTAAAGAAACCAATTTAAAATTCTACAAAATAAATTTTCCTTTACCCGATATACCTAGGTACGAGTATGTGCTGATGGCCTCTAACACTCTCTATACAAATATCAAGTCTTTTCCATATTAGAAATATTTTTAGCAATTTAACTGATTACATTAAATTAATTGTCGAATGAAAGTCGCTATGCGACATTGGATTGCGCAAAGTGGCAATACATCGACTCTGTCTACCCCTCTGGGATCAAGGCGTGATCATTATGTATGTATGTAACTTATTGAATATTGTAAAGTAAGTACTCGTAGGTGCAAGTGGACGGATTATGCAATGATAAAAACTTTAGAAATAAACATTTCTTGAACGAAACTATTAAAATATCAGCTGCAAATATAGTTATATGATTACCTCGTTATTAAAAAGAAATAAGGAAGAAATATTGAATAAGATATTGTAGTACACTAATTACACGTTTGGTTGATGCCGTGTGGTTTCCGGTAGAGTAGAATAGGACCACTCCAACTCTTCCCGTGGATGTCGTACAAGGCGACTAAGGGAATACATTATAAAAAATCAATCAGGCCTCCCCAACCCGTCTGGCCAGCGCGGGGAGTGTAGGCCAAATCCTCCGTCTGACTCCGGCAGATGAGAGAGGGCTGTGCTCCTGCAGTGGAGACAAAAATAACCTGATGATGATGAATTACACGTTGCTATTACATACTTTGCTATGATCAAGCATTGCTACATGGACAATCAATTGATACTTAAACCATAAAGAAAGAAAGAAAATTTCCCACGAGAAATCTTCATTCTCATTTCACAGGATGTTGTGTTGACGCAATAGCACAGTTGGCAAAGCGTGACTCCGGATAGGTCAGGCGCAAGTTCAAGTTCCGCTCTTGTGTAAATTCCTCTATCGCTAAGCAGGGCGCACATTCTAAATACCGAAAATGTAATTGCTATACTACACTGGGTGTCTTGTGGTCCCGGCTTAGAATAGGGCCACCTCCAATCTTTCTGTGTATGTCGTCAACGCGACTAACGGATTGCACCAGGGACGGGCAGCAGCGGTCTCCTATGTATATGAAGACCATTACTGTAATCACCAATCCGCTTGCCAAGCGTGGTGATAATGGAAATTCTAGTAATGGACAGCCTCTCCAAAAGTGGCATTCTTGGAAAGGCTTATTTTCGCACAGAATAATATCAAGATTTTGCTGCGTTTACGTATTTAGCTATTTTACTTAGATGTGCATTTCTTTCTTTCTGTTCTTTTTTTGTAATGTAGAATAGCCAATCTAATAAATTACTTAGCATGTTTGTCAGCTCTGCGGTAGCCGACTAATTTGATGTTACATACATGTGGAACATGTTGTTGGAATGTATAAAGCTATCTATAACACAAATATTTGTTAACAGTATCTGTACATTACCGTTTATGTTCTTGTGAATTTATAAAAATAAAAAATTAAGATAGAGCGGTTATAGCCACTTGTTTACTTCAGTCTCGCGCGTGCCGATATTCGGGCACAACGCGCCCCTCCCGCACGCCATTTATGCCTCGCGGTCACATTTCTAATGAGGAGATACAGTTGTTAAATCGAGCAATATTGCAGATTTTTTGTCAATGTTTACCCGACCTTGACTCGGCGCGAAACGTTTAATAAGATAAGTTCGTAAGCGTTTGATAGTTTTTGCAATATATTGCAAATTGTTGGCACGCGTGTCGTGCCTTCTTCACCATTCTATCTTGATAGGGTTTCTGTGACATGACCCGTTAGTACTAAATGACTTTGTAGTTCGACGGATATTGGGCCCGATTCTGAAGGCACAACGTTAAAATTTGACGTACTAAAACTGTTGCTATCCTCGTCACACAGTATTATGAAGATAAAGACGAAACCGGGCCTATTATCCAGTTATACTTTTAATCGACTTCAAATTGATTTTTTTTTTTGTATTTTTAGGGATCTGTCAAAACGGCCCAAGTAGCATTTTACTCCATTTAAGAGTACACATTTAGTTCCAATGTGAACTTAAAGCATTATTACAGTTCACTCGTGATGTATAAGCTGCATTATTGCGATTAACACCACCTATACCTGTCTAAGGGACTTATAGGAGTGTAGAGTTATACTTTTATACGGTTGTTGGTGTTATAATACTCTAACAACTGTCCATTAGTCAGCCGTCTGACTAAGAGCCGTATAGGAGGGTAGAGATACGGCAATCGCTGTTTAACGGTCTACTTGTACGATGTTATACAGCTAGCATATTAATAGAACACACGTGGTCATTTATACAGCCAAAGGCTGTTATGTTTACTTGTTTTAGACTGTTATACAGCTAGTAGCTGTAGTAGGAGTTGTTTGTGGTCGGTCAAGTTGACGTGTATTGTGTTTATTACGTCGCGTGCAAAAATTTGTGAAAATGAATAAAAAATCTTGGAAAATAAGAGCGAGAACCGGTGGAATAAGAAGAAAAATTGCAAAAGAATATTCGCAAATTCGTCCCTCTTTATCTAGTTTGTTTACATTCTTTTAAATACCTCCTTGAACAACGTAGTGTCTTTGTAAGTGTAAATACTCTGACACCAAACTGTGTGGCTCACACGAAAACAAAAAGTGTTTTTTGTTAGTTTGTTACAAAATTTGTACTTTAGGTATTCATACTTGACTTAGTACCTGGGCTAGGCGATTTAACGGACAATAATTATTATTGCGGATCTCTAAAATTTCAGTATGAAATAATAAAAGAATAAAACGATGATCACAATTGACCTGAATTACATCTTAAAGCTGTACATAAGTTCACATTAGAATACATTTATAGACATTGGTTCTGTAGTGGTACAAATGTGGGACTTTATATAGCCAACAGCATTCTAACAGAACACATGTGAACCTATATACGCTCTAGCCGTATTTCATTTCCACCATTTGGTTCACGTAACCTAAAATATTTACCATATAAATCTCCAAAATTATCATGCAGATTTATCACAAAATACGCAGATAGAGCGAACGAGTTTTGGTTTCATGTTTTAATTAATTACCGTAGTATAATTATAATGCCAATATAATATCAAAAACTGAAAATTGTAGATTTCCTCTCAGCCAGTTTTAAATATTTTAAAATTAATATCGCGTTTTTACAGAGGCGCGTGAATATTTTAGCTGTAAATATGTATACATTTCACGATAAAGTTGCATTCCCATGGCATTTAACATTATTAAGTATTTAAAACAGGTATACTTACCGCGTGTTATCATAAATTTTTATCCAATTGATATCCGCCGGAGTTAATGTTTCTGATGGCCGGGCGTACACACAAAACCAAACTAAATGAGGAAAATTAATAAATAAAAGAAATAATTTAGGACACACGTGAACTTTAGGTAGCACTGGAGTACTTTTGTGGGATTTTATAACTGTGAAGGCTGTGTATTTAGCCACTTGTTACTCTTTATTACGCTCATGGACGTTGTATGGTTCACATGTGTCCCATATAGCGCCGTAAGTCAGCCTTTAAGCCCGATGTTACTACTTAAACTGCTAATATAACGCTAATGTACAGCCATAGTGAACTTAAGGCTGTCTAATTTGTGCCCAAACTGGTTCTATAAGAGCTGTATAGCAAGCTATACAGCTCTTATACAGCTGACTTACACAGCTTGTGGAGTACATGTGAACCACTATACATCTTATATAGAACCCCGAATGCCACTTGGGGGATACCCTTATTTTGTCCGTCAAGTCTGTCTGTCCGACGAATAACTCGAATAGTACAGGACCGATTTAGCTGAAAGAAACATTTATGGCGACAATGATGGGAAAATCATGAATATTTCAGGATATTATTTATTACAAATAAAATAAATTAATTATATTAGAAATTTACATTCCGAATGCGGAAGGAACTACAGATAAAGTTCACTCTAAGAAGAATCACATTAGTGACGTCCTCAAAAAGGCTGGGGTCCGCAATGAGAAGTATAAAAGCAGGTGCAAGAAAAAGTTCATGAATGTGAGTGAGGCTAGTGAGGTGTGTCAGAATCGCACAAAGTGGCGATCCATCGTCTCTGCCTACCCCTCTGGGACCAAGGCGTGAGCATTATGCATGTATGTATGTATTATTATCTATTACGCGATATTTAAGGAAAATAAAAAATAAACTACGGAACCCGCATATCGTGTACGGCGTATGCTTCGCTGACTTTTTCTTTCTACTTACTGTCTGATTTCAACATATAGTTATACAGGAAATGGTGATCAGGAATTAAAAAAAGAACCATGGTTATAACATTCACTAAATCTACATAGGTTCTTAATTGTGGTCATGTTAAAGCCTATCTTCCTGGTTAAAATATAGTTGCCAATATTTAGCGCGAAGTTTTGTCATTTCCGGCCGTGTGAGCTTATAACGTGTTTAAATATCGGCAGTGGTTGGAAGAAACCTAATAAGTTTTTTTTTGTTTGGTAGTTAGATAGATAGATAAACTCTTTATTGCACACAGATAAAAAATAACAAGTTAGGTACAGATTGATGTAAATTGTACAAAGTTCTTACATAACATATTTTTCACCTAAAATATATCATCATCAGCCGAAATACGTCCACTGCTGAACATAAGCCTCCTCATAGATTGCCAATGTTGATGGGCTGTCCACTGGGGAGATTTTCTATAATCACAACGCTTGGCAGGTGGATAGGTGATCAAAGTAATGATCTTAATATTCAGGAAAATGCTTCTGCCCGTCCTTGGTGCAATCCCTTAGTCGTCTTGACGACACCCACGGGAAGATTAGGGAATGAATTAAGAGCCTTTAATTTTTCGTTAAAATCAATGATGGTTCTATAAATAAAATGGTAGGTCAAAGTTTAAAAGATCAAATAAGTTTATAGTCAAAAAGTATATCAGCTTCAATATCAATAAACCAGAATTTTGGTTTCACGCTCACGCTGGCAATACTTGACAAAGCATACTATGATTTTAATTAATTTTTCAGAAGTGGCAGTCTTCTAGAAATTCTACAGATTCACCGTATTACGTACGTAACGTACGTATATGATTAGCTTTCTAACTATATGTATAAACGCTATATTCCTTAGACTCCAATACTAAGGTAAAAAAACGTTTCATTTCCAAATCATTATTAAATTAAATCAAACATAAGATCAGGTAATGTTTAACATTTTCTTACAGAATTTAATAATACAATCGATTTTCTTAGAAACACCTGCAAATATTGCGAGCTACCATATATTTATAAGCAGTCATGGTGAATCCTGCATATATTACGCGAAACGTGTTTCAATGGCATTTCAATGTCTTTATGACACGCTAGCTTCTTGCCTACGGTACAGAATACTTAATAGTTACTACGTATCAGATACCTCACTCCCTATTAAAACGAAAATATTACTCCATACCAGCGGGGCGAGAATAGGGTTGCCATCCCTCCAGGTTTTACTAGTTTGTCCTAGTTTACGGGGCGCCCGGGGAGCATCCTGGCAGGGTTTAGTTTATTGTCCGGGTTTTAAAGTTTTAAGTTGATTTGTAACAAATAAATCTCACTTAGTAAGCTCCAAAATCATGGGTTTTCATGCTTCTTGTCCTGGTTAGCTGATTTTAGATATGGCAACCCTAGGCGACAACCACGCCGGCGTGGCACGAGTGTAGGTACTTTATCGCGGTAGGTTCAATCGAGTGACGATAGAGAACCGCCTCCTTATTGCAAGTTAGAAAATATGTCACTAAATTTTTATTAATTTACGCTGTTTATTGATTTATTGCACAGAAAGCACCATATGTTAGCAATATTCATGTGTTTAGCAAAAACCACTTCATTAATTTAGTCTTTACATTCCTACAGTTTTGGCTTAGTTAAGTATACTGATTTTTTCATTCGTTACAGGAATTATATTTTTGTTTTACTAAATCCGTTTAATATGATTATGTAGGTAGAACTTATCTTAATTGAAGATTGTAAGTATGGTAAGGTGCTGTCATTGTTATAATTGAACAATAAAGTGGCCTTGCCTTAGTAAGCTTAACTGTCGAAGCGAGTTTTATTCCAAACTAGTGCTAACGCTAATAAATAAATATTTTTTTAACTTACTCCCCTATAGTCACTTACTCTGCTATAGTCACTGTTATTATTTATTACTGCTGTGCCCGCAGAACTACAGAATCCGCTCCCGTTCCCACTTCCGTCCCGTTCCCTATCCCACTTCCACTCCCACTCAGACTCTCAATCCCTCAATCCCTATCCCAAAACAGACAAAAATGATCGAAATGTGTTCTGTTACTTATCCTTAGACCCCCCCCCCCCCCATTATTTTTGCAAATGTCTTCAATGTACAGATTTATATTTACTTTTATATTTATTAGATTATTATTGTTCCAGGGGGTAATTCACAGATGTATTTGGAAAATATGTATTTTCCTTGTGTATTTCAGTGCGTTATTTTCAAAAGCTCTTATAGCTACTGGATTAAAGATTATTTGGGACAGACGGTACATCTGATTATAAGTGGTCACTCGCCGCTACCCCAGTCGTAGGGCTGTGGGAAAATTTCAGGGTATTCCAAATTACGTAGAATGGACCAGTTTTATTTTATGTATAGTGAAGCTCTACGCTACGAAACACATTTTCTCTACTTTTGGGGAGACATTTTGAGGGAGAAAATCATTGTTTACGTCGAATAATATTAGGTAGATTCTATGATATTCTCTCGCGGGTCTGCTGGAAGAAATCTCTCTCAGAGATAAGTTTGCCCTTTGTACTTGTGTTTCTTTTTAATGTATTATTTTTGTTTTATCTGTGTGTGCAATAAAGAGTTAAATAAATAAATAAATAATGAAGTTACTTTCAGTGTAGTTCAGTGTTGTCAACACAGCAAATTAACATGTGACAATCATCACATGACAGTTTTCCGTCAGCGGCTGTTAACGAGATTGACCTAGGATAACTGTTAGGAAGTGACCGATTGCATGTCATTTTCCTCTTAAGTGTAGAAGGTGCGCCACGGATGTAGAGCGTGACTGGAGGCGTCAAAAATTTACTAACTGCGCTCAGTTTTTTTTTAAAGACCGAACTTCTGATCAGGAGTAAGTTGCTATTCGTATTTGCTGAGTAACAAATCTGGATAGTGAACAGCAATAGTAAATGTGTAAATTCAGTAGAACACATATTAACAACAAAGAGATACATTTATTATTATGTATTTATTTATACTTTATTGTACACAAATAGAAGTCACACAACTAATTTAATTTATTTTATTTCGTTGCTTTTTGGTAATATTAAACATAAAAAATCGTAAATATTGTGCAGTTCAGGTATATACGATCAAATTACCTATAACGTTCGACCCTCAATAATTTTAAAAATGCAACTGCATAATTTTCAGATGTAATTACTTTGTCTAGTATGTACAGAAATCCTGCTTTCTCAGTAGTACAAGTGACTAGGATTTGATTCATACATATGGATGATAGAAAATTCATATTAGCTTCGGATTTCTGCCACATTTTCTTTGTTGTGCTTTAAGCACTAAGAATTAAACTTATTCTGTTTAAGATCATACAACGGAACTATGAATGATTTACTTTTAACTGTGAAATCAATTACCATAAAAGGATACTTGCTGACCTATTAACAGCTCAAACTAACAGTTTGTAAGTAGAATTGTTCTACAAACATGAAAGTTTGTAAAGTGGTTTCTTAAATGAAGTGATTTAAGAAACCACTTTACAACATTTCATGTTTAAAAAAATTCTACTTACAAACTGTTAGTTTGTAAGTAGAACAGTTTAACTGCACTAAAAAAAAACATTACGCGGACATAGTCGCGGGCAAAAGCTGGTATATATTATTGTATACCAAATCTGCTTGTCGTCTCTAGAATCTTTAATCCCATGAAAGTTTCGAACATTCGAGTCGGAGTCCCGGCGTCGTCGGCCGCGCCCAAGGCGACCGGAGCACTGCGAGCGAATATTAAGTCAGCTGGCGCATGTAGGAAAGTTACAGAAATGAGTACTGCTTCGAAGCAAATTGTATCTACGATTCGGATGGAACTATTGCGTATTCAAATATACTCGTATGCAGTATAATGTTGATCTGACTTTTGACCGCCTCGTTGGTCTAGTGCCTGGTAATGATTTTGTACAATTTGTACAAGTTGATCCTGACTGGCCAGGCCACAAGAGCCTTCTTAGAATTCCTCGTGTGACAGTAACTACACTGGCTTTACTACAGTCCAAACCGGGACACACCAATGCTGATATTGTTTGACTGCAGATATGTATTTTAACTATCCAGACTACTGCACTAGGTGGCAAACACATGAAAGCAGTTGAAAAAAGTAAATGATATGTTTCAGAAGTGCTAAAATCAATCCTACAACAATAAAATTGTTTTCATAACAATTTCTCAAAATTTCATTTAAACAACAGCCTTCATTTAGGTTTTACTTACAGTCATTGATAAGGATAACAATAATGATTTAAATGAGTAATTTGAAAAAGAGTGTGCTATCATATATTTGTTTTTATATTAAAACTCATGCGAGAGCAAGATTTCAATATGCGACCAACCTATCCAGGGACTTGTAGTTAACCAACTGAGCTGTCGAGTCAACTTCCGCTCTCTATGGAATTTTCTACGTTTATGGTTCATATTTCTTGAAATCGTTCAGAACCATCTATCGCGTTTGCTAGAGAAATATATCATCAACAGAGTTCACTCACTTCTAAATTTGACCACTCCTGGATTCGACCATCTTGGATTTCGACCACTTCGGAATTTTTGTAAAATTCAGTTGGAATAGAACTCATGTCAAAAACAAAGATGATAATGTAACTAACAGATTACTAAACAAACATACCTAAATGCTTCTTTAGCCCATTATTATGGCCGTGATTTCCGTCCATTGAGTACACGTAGTGATACAGTTTTACTTGAAAAAGAACTACTGCAAGTTCATAAAAAGAAAACAAGTTTTAAAGTTGCATAGCTTTACTTCCAGTTTTGTTAAACAAAGGGACATGCAACGCGTACCACCTTGTCTAATCGCAAACAAACATGCCATAATTGTTTTATTGTGCTATGAAAATAAAAGAAGTACAGGGAAATTCTCAATATAAAAACAAGACCAGACTAACTTGTACAAAGGTGTATGTTTCTAGTGGATATCAAACCCATGACCCCTGACATTCGAGAAATATCCTTAAATGAAACTGATACAGAGAAACATAGAACTCAAATAATACGGAGTTTAGTCAAACACCTGTAAACGACTATTATATTAATAAACAACCATTTTGATACGTCTTTTGTAAATTTCTCACTTCACATACCTACATATATGAAGAAGTTGTGAACAGTACAATTAATCTGTATATTTTTTTTGTACAAAATGCTAATGATACTAAATGCTAATTGGTTAAATAAAACACGTCTATCCTATGGTTCACCCATAGGATAGACGTGTTAAAAAATCAGTATAAAAGGCCGTGTTTTTTTCCTTTTATATTGATTTGTGAGTAGATCAAGTGTTAATTAAATAAATAGGTAGCGAAACTATGCATAACAAATAGGTAGGTAATCAAAACAGCGCCGCGCCGATCACAGAGTAAAACCGTTAATCTGATTACCATTCGTGTAATGTATCTGCACACGACGTTGCAGTTGACACCAAAACCTAAGCTCCTACCCCTACTAGATTTTCCCGATAATATCTCGAAAGAAATAACATCACTTGACATAAAATACGAGATAAGAAACAACATGACGGGAGTGAAATTTCAGAACACAAGAACACAACATTTATTGAAAATGTTCTCCAAACATTATATTGAATATTTCAAACGTTCAATAAAGTAACAAAATAATGCCGAATACTAGTTAAAATAATAATTATTTCTAACTTCAATAAAAGACATTTGCCTAATTAATCAAAATAATAAAATATTAATTGGAACTTATGATAACTTTTTTAACTACTGACAACTCTCTCACTGAAAAAATAAACAAAAAACACGTTAATGAGACATAAAGAACAAGTATTTAGCCGTACTTAGCTACTCGATTTGTGTAGATTGGACACTATAGAACGTAGTAAGTCTTGTAGTAGTGGTTGAACCATCACTCGGTGAGATTAGCAATGGAAATGAGTGCGTGCGCAGTTTACATTGAGCAATGGGGTAGGTCAGACATGTGCGGCAATATTAAATGCATGTGATTCTATTAACGCCTTTTCTAATACGATTTTCCGGCCTGGCATCGTTTTCAAGAATATATTATACAGATGAATTTTGAGACTCTTCTTGTATTGTATTGATAGATTAGCCTTTTCTAAATAGCATGATACTAGGCCGGCAATAGTCACCGGGTAAAAGGCATACGTAAGTTATATTGGACATTTTAAATTGTTAAGTAGTTTGTCGTATGATATTACATAAATGCAATAGAGTAATGGAAACTCTATATAAAACTAAGGCCGTACAAAATTAACTGTCGTAACTATTAAGATGAACAAGAAAAAGTTTAAGCATAAATTAATTTTTATTGTTAAACACTTTAAATTACGGCAATTCAAGAAATGCAGCAATTAAGTTTCCTTCTTTCATTATCTTGACGTTTGAAGTTAAAACTAAAAACTGTCTAATTAAACTAAAAAAAAATATTTCATAAATTTTTATGATTACGGCATGATGTTTTAATTCGCAATCTTTGTGTAATTAACTTTGAATGATGATGTATAATTAATTTATCTCGTGCAAATCTATTTGATTCTAATTTTCTATTGCATTGCATCCTTTCTCTATATATAAGCAGACTCTAAGTTCTATAGTACAAAAAATCTGTTTCTTTCCTCTTAGATTTTTCCAACGATTCCAATTAGCTAGCAACCTATTTGGAAACTGGCTTTGCCCGAAGAAACTGTTCTATCAACAAGGTAATCAAATGCACTTATCCGATCACATTTTCTAATCAATTCCTCTGATGCACTAGGCAATCAAACCAATAACCATGAGTACTATGGGTATCAATTTATTTGTCACCATTTTGATGTCATTTGGTGTAGACTACTCGTATCAATATTAACTGTTGGGCAAACATTATGGACCGGCGGCCAAACCGGGTTTTCTTACCTCATCATCATACTTTAAAACAAGATTAATACAGGCTTGTAGAGGATTTTTAGACAAACAGAAAACTAATTTATAATAAAAAAAAAGAGTTTAAGAATTAGCACACTTTTAAATTTTAAAATAGTATTGTTGCGCAATTATTGAAAACTCTACATAAACTTTCAATGACGAATTTGCGCTCTTTAATATATAGCTACTAATAGCAAGTAATTTATTTTTAATGAGGCATCATGAACATTAAGTTATGGAATAAATAGAGCGCAGTTCTTATATTTAAAAAAAAACGGTACTGTGTCCTAATAATATTTGTCTATGAAGATTGTATACCTACTTCATTGATGCGGTAGGATAGAGGGAACCTGCACCGCCTCTTCTGTTCTGAATAATGGACTTTAGAAAGACACAGCTTAATTTGACGAAAGACGAGATTGCGTTAGTTTTATGACATAATATTCTATTGACAAGCTATTAGTAAAATTATATATTACGCATAAGTTAACGGTATACATATTAATGCTTAACTTGAAAACATTTACCAGATAACAAGTTATTTGTCTGATTTCTCACTCTTAATTATATGTAAATGCCATGATGATGTGAAATATTTTTGCCAACAGCTCTTGGCTTTCATGGTGGACTATCACGATGGCGGAATATATTTAGTTAGACTATGGGCAGTTTCTTCTGCTACCATATGATTGCATTGCAATGTTCTGGTTTTATTTCGAGAATGAGAAAGCCAACGTAGAATATGTATTTTGTAGTTAAAGGAATTCCCAACGAGTCCTCATGACAAAAACGATACAATTAATTTTGTAGTCATACCGATTGCCCCGTCATTCCGTAAAAATCTCATCAAAACTGCTTCGTCCAATAAATAATTTACCAAAAGTTTTTATGACAAAAATTGACCATAATTAATAAAATATCGGTCGGTGTTACAATGAATAACTATAATCTACTCAACCAGTTCGACTTGCCGACAGGCGAACCAGTTTGTTTTGATTTTTATAACGGTCCTACGACTGTTATACGCCACAACGTTTATTAAAACGTCATTTTCTATATTCTTCATGGTTACACGTTTGAAATTATGCAAATATATTTAGTTGAAATGAAACTAGATTAATAACTACAGCACTTAACGAAAGGTGTGGTAATTTTCTTGGGATACTATAAACTGATACCAACCGAAGGAATTAACCAAAAAAGAGCGGAAAGGGATACTAATCGATCAAAAGAATTTAGTTTTCTTTGTCATGCTCAGTTTCAATTTCTGTTGTCCCTATATATATTTATTAGATTGAGGTCAAGCGCAAACCCATCAACAATAAAAAAATAAATAAAAAATAAAACAATCTAGGATTGAATAATAAATCAATTAGCGTAAAGGATTTCATCAGGAGAGCGAACTGCTTTTTATATTTATTAAGTTGAATATATTTTTTGATTTTTATGTTTCTAAATGACAGTCAGAGCTACTTGTTCAATTTTCTAGATCTTTAACTATACAAACTCAAATATTTATCAACTATTTAATTCATTCTTGATAATTTTACATTATTTTATATTTTCGGTTTCGATATGGACAGAATCTTGCACGGACTGTATTGTATCTCTGTCAAGAACAATACGTATATAAGTGTTACTCTAAGGTTGACTGGAAGAGATCCCTAAGTGGGATAAGTCCGCCTTTGTACACAGTTTAATTCCTATTTTATTATTGTTGTTGTTGTTATTTTTGGTACAATAAAGCGTTTACATACATACATACATAAGTGTTCTGCTGACGGAGGTTATCCCAAGCTTCCTCCCATTTTCTATGTGACGGGATTTAATATAGAAATGGGTTTAGAACTTTAAATTAATTTAGAATTGCACTGAATAAATTTGATTGTGTAAGTAAAACCGTAAGCGTAGTGAGGGACGCCCCCTGGCAGGATGGACCGACGATCTGCCTAAGGCGGCTGGTAGTGACTGGATGAGAACAACCGAAGATCGGGTATCTATCCAGTATGTATCGGGTATCTATCGGGCATATATCCAGTAACGATATGCCAAAAGTGACTTGTAACATGTAAGATGACATCATAACTGCACATTTGCACAAGTCACAAATATGACACAAGTTCACATACCTACACACCAGCAGTGAGTTACAAGGCAAATGTGACCGAAATCCAAAAATGACGATAAGAATTAAACAAGTCTGACTGGAACGACTGCAAACATCCGAAACGTGCAATTATAAAGAATTCGCAGAACAGACGCGTAACCAGTGAAAGTCTTATTTGACGTAAGATTTACTTTGCGATGTCATCGGTAATGTGAAGACCATTCGTAGCTTAATCTCTCTTTGTAGAAAACAAAAAAGTAGAGAAATCAAGTTTTCCATTTTAGCAAATGATTCGCACTGCACACACAAACAAGAATAACTTTAGTGATTAAAGGATAAAAATGAGAACAATTGGTCTGAAAGAGCCGAATCGTCAGTATAGACAGGAAAAGAGACTTCCTGTAGTGCCAAGATCCTGGCCAGAACATGCAAATCTAAATATAAAACAAATTATATATTTTAAAATGATTAGGACCAACATCTAACAAAACAACAAACTAGTATAATTAATAAAAGTTCCAATTGCAAAACTCCTCGAAATCAATCAGATAATACCTCAGAATCAATCTGGTTTCCGCAAGTTACACAGCACTACAACTGCACTATTTCACGTTGTGGATGAAGTATTAGCATCATCTTATTATCAATAGATAATGAATAGACTCATCTATATTAGCTCTGCTCGATTATAGTCGAGCTTTCGATTGTCTTAATGTTATCATCAAAATTGAAATGTTATGGCTGCGACGATGTCGTGAGCTCATGGTTCTCTAGTTACTTCCAAAATAGGTTGCAAGTCGTTGAAACGTTGGATAATGCTGGCAGGGCGCTTAGATCTGATCCATTGTAGGTGGACCAAGGAGTAGTTCAAGGTTAAATTTTAGGACCCACGTTATATTCGATTTACACAGCTGACTTACTCGACTGCGTTCAGTCTAGCCTAGCACAAATGTATGCCGATGACACACAAATTTTGTTAAGCACTAAACCTAATCAATCAGTAACTGCGTTGGTAGAATGCATTAATAAAGATCTAGTCTCAATTAACAATTGGTCTGCAATTAAACACGCAAAAATGGAGTTACATAACTTTAGTCAAGCGACATCAGATTGATAGAGTACGTCAGCACAACCGTCAGGTTCTCATAGGAGATTCTCCAATCTTCTTTGGTCAGAAATCTTGGTCTGCTGTGTGATAGTACATTGAAGTTTCAAGAACATATTAATACTAAAACTGGTAAATGTTACGCTGCACTTAGAACTATTTACAAATTTAGACAATTCCTTAGCATTCCAGTCAGGTTAAGACTTGCGGGGATAGTCTAGTGCTCTCTATTCTTGACTATTGTGATGTGGTGTATGGGCCATATTTATTGAAAAAAACTGAAAACCAAATACAGAAAGTACAACACTCCTGTATACGATTCTGCTACGATGTACCTCGTCGGTCGCATATAATTCCGTTTCTAAATACTTATAATATTCTTAACATGAAAAATAGACGGATGCTTAAACTCAGTTCACTTATATTTAATTTGAGAGATACTGGCGCGCCAACATATCTTGCTAAAAACTGATATGGACAGACAGAATTTGGGAGCGATCTAGGTCTGTGCGGCATTCTAGATTAGTACTGCCGTTTCAAAGATTGGAGGCCTTTAGGGGCGTTTTCGTTTTACGGCATCCAAATGTTGGAAAGATCTACAGTCTCCAATAAACGAAGCTAAAACATTAGCCGCATTCAAAAAGCTATGTAAGGAATGGCTTCTGTCTAGGCAAAAATCTACCTGCATCTGTTCTATATGATTTGTTTGTTATCCCTACAGCCCTACGATATGTTTCAGTGGGTATGTGTCATTTTCTGCAATGTGATTTTTTTCTTCTTTTACACATATATTTTTAATTGTTTATCCTTCAGGGCCTTACAAAATCTTGGAATAAGGTTTACAGTACTACGTAGTGCTTACACTTTGGCAGAGATAACGATCACCACTCCTTTTTCTCTGGCTTCGATTTTAACGATGTATAATTATAATGGCGATGCCTGAAAAGCAGCGTTTCGCTGAGGCATCGACCAATTCGTCTGACTATGTACTACTTATAAATACTTAATTGTTGAACTGAATGAGTCGTAAAATAAATTATCTTTTATTTATTATTTTAAATTGATGAGACATAAGTCAAATCTGTAAATTTCAAGAAATCAAGCATCTAAATCTTTGTAAGAGGTTGCGCGCGAAATAATTACCCATAATTACTGTACTGAAGGTTCACAATATTACGAACTAACAAGTTTGTTTTTTAGTTACTTGAAACAAGCGCGCGATGTAGAACAATAATCCATTGCTAACTCAAAATGCCAGAATTTTGATTTATGACACTTGCATTCAGCCAATGATTCAGAGAGAACGAAGCGCCAAATTTGCAATCCTGACGCACTTCTTTCGCAAATTTCATATAACAAGCGTAAATACCCAACTTCCAAAACCAGTACTACATAATACTTAATCTTACAGTGTTAATTCTTTGACCCACTCAAATCGGCCTGGTGACCTTTGTCTTATGTCATTGGGTTAAGAAGCAGTTTCGCAAATCATTGCTGCACTTTTTTTAGCGTTTCAGATCTAGATCCGTTTTAGACGAAAACATACCCTGTAACTTTGCGTCTGCCTCTGTCCTAGTTAAAATAATATCTTCAATTTAGATAAATATTTGTTTCTTTTTCCTTAACAGAACCAGGTCTGCGGTTATTAACCTCTACAGAATTAATAACAAATCTCAAGAATCATAATATGTTTACCTCGTTCAACAACGATTGTTTGTAAAAGATGGTAATTTAATCTTGAGCCATTTTTCAAGTATTTGATGATCTCGCATTTTTTAATGAAAACTACCTATTAGTTTCATCAAAGATTTGTTTCTAGTAGTTTTTTTTTTATTGGAAAACTAAAATAAAACGGTAAATGTTAACTTATAAATAAAAGATGTCCTCCAACGTGCAGGATTCCCAATACACTATCAGCATTCCCTCGTATCGGGTGGT
The DNA here is from genome assembly GCA_947086405.1 of Esperia sulphurella. Taxonomy (NCBI): domain Eukaryota; kingdom Metazoa; phylum Arthropoda; class Insecta; order Lepidoptera; family Oecophoridae; genus Esperia; species Esperia sulphurella. Next base: position 5,574,090 of record OX352266.1, read on the forward strand.
TTTTCAGGGCAAAGAAGCTGCAGTTCTACGATTTGCCGATGCTTTGATAACGTGCATAACTCTAACTAAGGAATTTTATTAAATAGATTGGAATTTCCAACATTGATTACTATACCTGTCGACGTCTACTCAAAATTACACCGTATGTTTCCAACCAAGGCGCTTCACGATTCTACTGCAATTTATACCATTTCGAAGTTGAATTATTTTGGCGATTAGAAAAATGATAAGTCCATTATTTTTTGCATTTAACTAACGATTCAATTTGTTAGCTTGCGAAATTTGAAAGTTTTTAACGCGGTTTATAGAAATAACATTACAAATTTCAACTAATGCTATACTTTTATTTAATTATAACTCTATTTGTTTGTGCAATAAAGTCTATTGTATTGTATTTATCTCCATTGTAGTATAAAATGGTAGGCTAAATCTGTTGCATAATCGATGGGCGATGGGGTAGGATAGTATTTTTGACTAGAAGACACTTGACACCCCCCTGCCACATGGACCTAAAAATAACCTAGACGGGGACGTTGTGTAATTTAGCACAAAGGTTTGTTATGTATCTCCGGTATGCACTATAGAAGGATTATACCAAAAACAACCCCTAAGGTGGTAAAATAGGCGTTCAAAATTTGTATGCAGAAAAACTATTAGATGTTCCTATCAATTCGAAACTTTGTAGGAGTACTCGAAAAACATAATGATTCAACAAGTATTTCACATTTTTTGAAAAACCATCCCTTAAGGTTATATCTATGTTTTTGAAAAACAACCCTTAAGGGATGGTTTTCAAAAACTGTAAAATACTTGTTGAATCATTATGTTTTTCGAGTACTACTATAAAGTTTCGTGCATATTGGAGATACAGAAGGAACCTTTGTGCTAAATTTGAAATTTCTAGAGCAATCGGTTTGGAGACTACTACTTTCGAACCCCATTTCAGCTCCTTAGGGGATGGTTTTTAAAAACTATAAAATACTTGTTGAATCACTATATTTTACTAAACAGAGTTCAAAAGTAGTAGTCTTAAAACAGATTGCTCTAGAAACTTCAAATTTCACACCAAAGTTCCTTACATAGCTCAGGTACCCACTAATGGTAACTTTTTCAAAATTCATCCCTTAAAGGGGTAAAATGGGGCTTCGCAGTTTATATGAAGTTATACTATGAAATGTTTCTATTAACTGAACTTTGTAGGAGTAATTGTAAATTTAATGAATCCACACGGGTTTTACAGTTTCAGAAAACCATCCCTTAAGGGGGTAAAAAGTTCAAAAGTAGTATACTTCAATTCTATAAATACATTTAAAGTATAAAGGATTAGCAAGCTTAGGTGGCAGTCTGTGGGCTACATTTGCTGCAGAGCTGACGGCCGCTGAGATAGACGAGTTCTGGAGTGGAGACCTCGGTTAGGCACGCGCGCAAGGGAGGGCGCCCCGCCACTAGATAGACCGACGCCCTGAGGAAGGCGGCCGGAAGCAGCAGGATTCGGAGGTAGTGGACCGGGTGTGGTGACATTTATTGAGGAAGGCCTATGTCCAGTAGTGGATGTCGCAGGGCTAATATGATGATGAACTATATTATATGTATAAAACGAGTAAACATTAATAAGTAAACACGCCGATTAAATAATGTATGATAATGATAATGTCATCAGCTTCTCCAAAACCACTAAATGGATTCGAATGTAGTTTTCACTGTTGGATAGCTTGGTTTACCGTGGGTTTTTTCAGGCTGGAAACAAACACTTTTTTTAAGCAGACGAATCCGCGGGCAACAGCTTTAAAATAATTAAGTCAAAAGAGTGTTTGTGTGTTTATTTGTCTGCTTATTTCACGGCTCGACTATTCAACTAATCACCATAAATTTTTGATTAGTACACATAACATCATATATATGAACATAGGCTCATCTTTACCTCTGGAACAATGGTTCTTTCGGGCTATAAAAACTTGCTCAACGCGGGCGAAGCCCCGGGCGTTTGCTAGTTTTCTATGAAACTAACATTATATTTATATATGAAATTGCTTTGGTATTTGAATTCGATGTATTTTTGTATTTATTTTTCCATTGAATAAAATTGTAATTATACGCTAAGCGCTTGGTAAGTTTCGAGTATAGTACTGAGTATAGTAGTATGTAAGTAAATATTATCTAAAATAATGACCTGAATAAAAAAAGTACATTTATTGTAAAAAAAGGCACTGAACTCAAATATTCAAATCTCAGAGAAAATACAATAAAAATGAGTACATTTAATATTATAATCCTTTATAATTATAAACATTATAAAAGATAACATATCAGTGCTCTCTTTTGATTGCACATTGGTTTAATTTTTTTAAACAAACATCTGTCCACGTCATTCATTCTCATACAGAGGGATTTACTGAATTCACTGTAATACTAAATACAATACAACTTAATCTTCTACAAAACTGTTACTCTATAAATGAGCAATAGATAGTAAAATAAAAAAAATATAAAAACAATAATTTTATTAAGAAATTATGTTTAGAAAAATAAATTTGGAGGCTATAATTAACCTTTAACATATAAACATAAAAATAATAATAATGAAAACTTTTTACTTTTTACTTTTACACACTTTACAATTAGAACCCACAAAATGATTTCTCAGTTTAACTGAGGGGAAACAGTCTCACAATAATTTTATTACTATACCATGTATTTTAATTTATATATAGTGATTTTAATTTATATGTTTACACATTTGTAGCAAGAGATGTCATGCGTCTAAAATATTTGGTGGGGTAGTCCATTGCTTCGTTCATTGTTTACGACACCACCAAACGATAACCCCAGGGGTGTGATTGCCAAACCCCACTGATAAAGTGTTGTTCTCCAAATAGGTATTTTAATATATTTCCATGAAAGGCGGTAAAGTATATATTAACGTCATAAAGCTTATCAGCCAGTGCAATAGACAAATAGATAAAAGATCCAATGCGTATTTATCAACAGTTGAGATAATAATTATTATATGCAGTTAGGGGTAAACTAACTCGATATATATATATACAAAATAGTTATTTAACACAGAATAAATACAAAAAGCAGTTAAAAAATATCTGCTAGATAGCTAGGATAATAACTATATTTTATAAATCTGAAATGTACCTTAGTTATATGTCTGTATACTCATGCTATAATCTGTAAAAGTAAATAACTTATTGTTGCGAACTCGTCTTCTACAGATAACCCTCTATTTTGGTTTAGTTAGAAGACTAGAAATTTAAGAATTATCTCTATTGTTTTGATCAATAAAAAATAATATTATATTCTTGCCAATTAAGTTATCCCATCATTACGGTGGTGTCATTAACAAATCCCTTTTGGCAGCCGCACCCCAAGGGTATCGTTTGGTGGTGTCGTTAAAAATGAACACATTGCTTCCTTCCATAATATATGAATTCCATTGTTACTGTCTTTCGTAAACTAGATCACCAGTAGTTGCATTCGATATGCGTTATGCACTTACGCAATTCATTGGAAGTCTCACTTTTACCGATTACTGATAAGAACATATTTTCACACGGGATTTTCCTTTTCAAACAGCTAACATGTTTAAGAAGTCATTAAAATAAGGTATTTTCCCGTGATAGCATACTTAATACATAGTGTATATGTATATTCCAAGTACTATTAGTACTTAATTTGGGTTTTAGAGTATTAAAAAATAAGGGACATGTAGTTTTATAGCTGCTCATACCTATTCATATTTAGTAGGGATAATTAACTTTTAAAACTCCTAAAAAGTAACTAAACCCACTAACTTGTTGTGAGAGTTTTATCCAGTGCAGAGGCATCCTACGTTGCGCCTTCCTGTTGGTGATCTCCTTTCCAGAACTCGTCTCCGTTCTGCAGTTCTGCGATCATCATCAGCCTAAATACTTTCTCTAATGAACATAAGGCTCCCCAAATACCACATTAGATGGGCTGTCCATTTGGGGCATTTGCCATAACCACCACGCTTGGCAGGTGGATTAATGATCGCTAATGTCGGGAAATTATATACACAGAAGAATGCTGCTGCCCGTCCCTGGTGCAGTCCCTTCGTCACCTTGATGACACCTACGGGAAGATTGAGGGTGGCCCTATTCTAAGCCAGGATACACGATCCGGTTCTGCGTTAGATGTGACCTCCTGCTACTTCAGCTTGCAAACTGTGTTTCAAGTTAATTCGGGGATAAAAGCTATTACTCTACCAACGTTGCATCAGAATCGAATCAGCTTATATGGCGTGATTTAGTAAGAAACAAATGAATATCACACAGTTATATTCTTTTCTTTAGCAGTATACCTACTAGTCGTCAAGGCGACTAAGGGATTGCGATCACTAATCCGTCTGCCAAGCGTGGTGATTATGGCAAATCCCCAATAGATCTCCCCCCCCCCCCCCATAAGAGGAATTCTATTGGTGAGGCTTATGTTAAGCAGTGGACGTATATAGATGATGATACCTATATTTCATTCCAGATTAATAGTCCTATGAAAACAAACGCATTTGCGTCTCGAAAACAAAATACACAATAGATGGTGTTCCTAAGTGGACCGCAAAGTTTACTTGGTAATACAAACCTATTTTTGCTGCTGGTGACCCTTTCATGTATATGTTACCGAGACGTAAATAGCGTTGGTTTTCATAGGACTATTAATCTGGAATGAAATATACTTACATGACGCTGACACGTTAATATGGATTTTCATAAAACATGTTTCTGTTTGTCCGTTTATTTGTTTTCGACAATAATGATAACGGAACAACATAAAAAAGGGTGTAACTACTTTCTTAAATTTGGATCGAACCTTGACATCACGAGTCCCTTGAACACAATATACCAATTGCAATGATATCATACTTTACTTCATGATGCGTACGCGCAATATATGGTTGACGGAAATTTAAATTGGCGTAAGGGACAAACCACTACTAATCTGGAGACGCAAGAAACCTTGTTTTTTTCTTTGTAACTGTAACTATTTTGTTTGTGCACCTATATAGGGTTGCCATCTCTAAAATCTGCCAACCAGGACAAGATATATTAAAACCACGGATTATAGAGCTTACAACCCGGACACGTTAATAATTTTTTTTAAGTTATTCAGTAAAATAACGAAAATGTTTTAATTGTTATAAATCAATTTTTTCTGTATTTTCATACAATTTTGGGCTACATATGTACTGTAAAGGAATAAAACAGAATCTTACTTCTTTGAAACAGAAGAACCGGACTACAAATAAAACCCCGCCCGGGCGCCTCGTAAACAGGACAAATCCAGGAAAAACCCAAACGAGTGGCAACCCCATACCTATATTAATCATGTCAAAGGATAGAGTAATTGAATTTCAAAGGTTTAAAAACAAATAACTCGATAGAGAATTGAAAACTGAAACTCAATCGCGGATAGTTAAAATCAATATCAATTCTCTGTTTGGATAGTTAAAAAACCGATTTTGGAATTTTGTCCCTTACGCCAACTTAAATTTCCGCCGACGACGATATGGAGATACCTTCCCCCTGGAGTTTCTTTCATAGTGCTTCATAGTGCAGGTTCCTATTAATTAAAAAAAGTACTAAGTACGGAGTAAAAAAAATTAAGAGAGATTCTTTAAGTAACAATAATAGCGGCATTAAAACGTGCACCTAGCCTCGACTTACAAGCGGACAAACAGATTGACAAAGGTAAGTTAAGTTTCATGTATATATTGATTGTTGTACGTACCTTGGCCTATGGTTTATGACCATGTAAAATTCTAGCAAACTCCACCTGACATGTTCTTTGTACAGTACAATTCAGTTTTACATTTTGTTGCAAAGCAAGTTATTAACAAGTGCTTAAGCATTTTGAATAGCTATGGCATACAATTATATATTACAGCAAACTCCGTTACTTTTCGCCACAAAAACGGTAATTTTGCAAATTCCTGCCTGTTCGATGTCTCGAATGAGACAAAACTGGTTATTTTGGTTCAGAATGTCAATGTTTTTAATACAAATAACTACTTATTACAAGTATACAGAAACAACAGAGCTGGCGCTTCTCGCCAAATAAATTCACAAGGAACTGTGCCACTGTTTGGCTAACTTGGTTCGTTAATCCGTCTGGTTTTTGTGGTTAGATGACATTCAACTTTTAGTACCTATAAACATTAATGTTAATGTTTGAAACATGTAACCGAACGTTAAACAAAGACTTAAAACCGCGTTTAACAATATTACAATGAGGAACCCATAATAGTACTTATGTAATAATGATAAAACTGCTTATTTTCCCTAAGCCAAAATAAGCACGCGACAGATATATTATCATCAAGTAAATAAAGTGTTTAGGTTCATATCTTAATATAAGTAATTAAGTTATTATGTTATTTTAAGTGCTTTCCTGTATATAATTGTTTTTATCATATTAAATGTACCATTTTATACAAAAAAAAAAAAAATTAAGTTATTTTAGCAAGGATCTCAAATAATACTGTATCGATAAGAAACTTGATTAAATATCTTTATCTCCAAAACAGGCTGCAATTTCAGGTCTCCAACACAAGATACGTGACTGAATAAAATTACAATGACATTTCTATCTGGAAAATATGTGCTGCAATTATTCAACTCTTTAAAAACCTAAATATCGAACTAAGTCCTGCACACACACGTTACTTTTAATAATAGCCATAGTCGATTGACGCGAAAGACTTCAATCGCGAAACGCTTCTAAAGGCATTTAGTATCATTTAGAATGTCACATTGTAACAGTGACGAATCCAGTGGTGTGGTCAATGGGGTCAGGACATGACCCACCCACTTTAAAGCCAATCGTCAGTTTTATCTGTTATTTCGGCTGTCTTCGCGTCAGTAGGTCGTTAGCAAATTCGAATTTCAATCAGCTTCGTAGAAAGTCCAGTCCGCTTTTACATGGGTATTCGTCAAGACGGACACCCTTATAAAGAAGATTGTTTCTATTTCTTTCTGTATATCTGACGGAAATCTAGAAAACTACTGAACCAATTGAGCTGAAATAAGCATATGTAAATATAGCCTGTAATGATGGAAAAAATACAAAAAAATGAGTTTGTTTATAATTGATAAATACATTACAATAAAATTGTGTTTTCTGACTTTCTCGCGGCGCTGCACTGCAGTCGCTATGTTCTAAAAGTTGGTATGATAGGGACCCCCTAATCTTCTGAATCCGCGCCAGCATTTGAAGTTGCCAAAATGCGATGTAGCATGGATGCAAGATCCCAAAATGTATATTTCATTAAAAAAATAAAGTGTCATAGGAAAAGCAACTCTATTTGCGCCTCGCGCCTATAAACATTGCGGCCCACTTCGGCACACCATCTATTTTTTTTTTCGAGACGCAAATTTGATTTTTCATATGACACTAGACAAATATAAGTATCGATGTATGCGTAGGGTCTTAGCGTTTGAAGTTTAAAAATTCAGTCAACTTTTACTATCAACAGTGAGTATGTTTTGAATTGGAACAACGATCGCTTCGCTTCGTTCAGCTGTTATCATTATCAGTTACGACTTTAGTTATGTTATGACCGATATGAATAAATACTACTGGCAATGACTCATGCAATAAAAATTACACATTTTAAGTCGTTAAATTAAAACAATATTCCTATAAAAAACTTGTGAATCATGTAAGAAGCCTGTAACAAAATTTACATTAATTAATGAGTGACTTTTAGTGCACTTTACTCAGGGTTTAGTAGTTCATCCTAGTCACGGCACACGATTGTATAAACCAAATTCCATAAGACATTAAATGTGTTGATTATGTTCTACTCTTCAAAACGATATTTTGGTAAGTAGTTTTTGATTGGTAGTTTACCAACAAATTCACTTATTTGCTGACTATAGACTTTTCTACAGACACGCCGATTGTAAAATGTTACATTTAATAAGAGGAAGAATAAAAAAAACATCAATCAATCATTTTTTTACCCAAACCTTTTTAAATGTCTGGCTGACAGCCGGTTAACCATAAACTACTAGCCCGACCCTGATAAAATTTGAAATATGCATTGAAGGAGTCCCATTTTTTCACTGGCATCGAAGAGAGAAAGTAAAAAAAAGTAAAAATTAGTAAAATTCTGAAAATCATTTTTTTCCTTTAAAAAAAAGTTTAATAAAAATTAAGGGAATCTGCACTTTGTGTGTATATACGAAGGACTACACTTTTTAATTTCAATGAATTTTAACGCAGTGTCGTTTTTAACAATTACCCAAACTATTTGCACAGATGTGCTGTAAATAGTGTAAACAATACGAATATATATTTGCCATTTTATTACAAACAATAGGTGGTTGCTCTCGTAATTGTTTGAACGATCTATCTAGGTTTTATTATATGTAATAGAATACTTTGGTAAAAGGGTAAAAGATTTCGTACAAAATTATCCAATGGTAACCTATGTATGGTCCCTGGATTGATGATCTGGAACTGATGAGCTCATGATCTGGAACTGGAAGAAAACTGTTACAGAGTTAAGTACGCCTTTGTACATAATATGTTTAAATGACTTGTGTGACTTGTATTTGTGTACAATCAAGTATAAATAAATAGAAATAAAAAAAAATGTATCTGTTAAATTATTATAAAATCTCTGTTATAAATCTAAGAGAAAGAACTAAATTCTCTTATCTGTAAATGTTACCGTAATTTAATATTGGAGGTACTTAGTTATAGGTATATTCAAGATTGAATCATGTTCGAGATTAAAAGTTAATACTCGTTCTGCCACGCCAATAACACCTATCTCGTATATTCATTAACCTCTGGAAATAAAATATTCAGTTTATTCGTCTCCTGTAAAATTTAATTTGCGTCAGATAGGAGAATTTAGTTCTTCCATGTCGAAAAAGAAAATTATTATTGAATAAAAAAATAACCAAACAAAACTGACGTTTCGATAACTAAGCTGTTTAAATGAAGATATAAAAAAAAATATTTGCATTATTTATTAATTATTTCAAGGCTCCACTGCTGGCTACTGGTTTTTCACCCCCTTACACCCCTTACAGTTAACCACTCCAACTGTCAACCTCACCTGCACGTGGTACACCCTGCTGAGGAACAAACGAGGCTCTGACGACCGATAGATGGCGGTATAACCATCTACAAAAGTATGGTCAGGCTTAAATGCAGCAGGCCGGTGACGGGCAGCAGCGTTACCTGCGCGACACGCCTGACACTGCGATCGCCAACCCGCCTGCCCAGCGTGGCGATTAGGGCATTTCCTCCCCCCCCATGAATAGCGCCAACCAAATACGGCCCCCCAGTTCCCGGCCGCCCTACCATTCCTGACCAAGGTAGCGGTCACGGTTACGGTAGGGCAGGGGGTGCTAAGAATCCCCGGGTTACGGTAGGCTACCAAAAACAACTGACCCTGGCGACCTATAACGGACGAACTCTCAGGCTGGACGAGCACATTGCTGAACTCGAAGTAGAGCTAGAGAAAAAACGATGGCACATTTTGGGGTTATGCGAAGTCCGAAGAGAGGGAGAGGACACGATAACCCTAGAATCAGGTCATCTACTCTATTATCGAGAGGGAGACAACCTTTCCCAGGGCGGTGACGGGTTCTTCATCAATAAGACCCTCACTGACAACATTGTGGAAATCTCAAGTGTGTCGACAAGGGTAGCGTATCTTGTTGTTCAGCTTACCAAGAGGTACTCCCTCAAGGTTGTGCAAGTTTACGCACCGACTTCGACACACTCAGATGATGAAGTTCAGGCAGTGTATGAAGACATAGCCAAGGCCTTGAATAACACCACCAAGGCCCACTTCAATGTTGTTATGGGGGACTTCAACGCCAATGTAGGAGTACAAATTTGCAGCGAATCGAAGGTAGGACCACACGGCTTGGGACGCAGAAATCACCGGGGCCAAATGCTGGTCAACTTTCTGGAGTCGGAGGGGCTATTCTTGATGTACTCTTTCTTCAAGAAAAAGCCCCAGAGAAAGTGGACTTGGAAAAGCCCCGACGATAGGACAAGAAATGAGATTGACTTCATCATGACGGACAAGAAGCATATATTCAGAGATGTCACAGTGATCAATAAGTTCAACACTGGTAGCGATCACCGATTAGTCAGAGGCACTCTGAATATCGACTATAAGCTGGAGAGAAACCGTCTTATGAAGTCTACGCTCCGACCTACTCGGCACCAGACCGTAGCTGGCTCCGAAAAGTTTCAACTGGAACTACAAAATCGATTCGCTGCTCTGGAAACTACAATCGACGATGTTGATGAGGCTCTCGATAACGTGGTAAAAATCATCAGGGATGAGGGCAACAGGTTTTGCCGACAACAGCGTACGGGTAAGAAGTCGAAACTCTCGGACGAGACTCTGGAACTCATGAGGAAAAGACGAGAAAATTCACAGGCCACATCGTCAGAACAACAGGCGCTCAATAAAACTATTCGCAAACGAATACGAATTGACCTCCGACGCTACAATACGCGCCTCATTAAAGAGGCCATTGAGCAGAACAGGGGGTCAAAAGTATTCGTTCAGCAACTACAGAGAAGCCACCTGACGAAACTTAAGACCTCGAGTGGTAGAACCGTCACCTCTAAGCCAGAGCTACTCGCTGAGATTAGAGACTTCTATGGCCGATTGTACGCTTCGCATGCCTCGCAACCAGAGCCCCAAGTGACTGATGCCAGAGCCACGTTAACCCGCCACTATACCGACGAACTGCCAGTCAGTCTGGACGAAATTGGGATGGTTCTCAAACAGCTCAGAAATGGGAAAGCCCCTGGAGAAGATGGAGTTACTTCAGAGCTTCTGAAAGCAGGAGGTATACCTGTACTCAAGGAGCTACAGAGGCTCTTTAACTCCGTTATTCATACAGGGAGTACCCCGAGGGCGTGGAACAGGAGCATTGTCGTTTTGTTCTTCAAAAAAGGAGACAAAATCCTACTTAAAAATTATCGGCCCATCTCGCTCCTGAGCCACGTCTATAAGCTGTTTTCGAGAGTCATTACAAATCGTCTCGCAAGAAGATTTGACGACTTCCAGCCACCGGAGCAGGCCGGGTTTCGAGGAGGATATGGCACCATAGACCACATACACACGGTGAGGCAGATTATACAGAAGACTGAAGAGTATAATCAGCCCCTATGTCTCGCATTCGTGGACTATGAGAAAGCATTTGACTCAGTCGAGACCTGGGCTGTTCTGGAGTCCTTGCAGCGATGCCAAGTAGACTGGCGGTACATCGAAGTATTGAGATGTCTGTATGACGCCGCGACAATGTCAGTCCAAGTACAAAACCACCAAACACAACCTATCCAATTGCACAGAGGAGTGAGACAGGGTGACGTCATATCCCCAAAATTGTTCACAAATGCATTGGAAGATGTGTTCAAGACGCTGGACTGGAACGGACAGGGCATAAACATAAACGGCGAGTACATCTCCCATCTACGCTTTGCCGATGATATCGTCATCATGGCAGAATCGCTGCAGGACCTTCAGGAAATGCTGGACAGCCTCAACGCTGCATCTCGACGTGTCGGTCTCGGAATGAACTTGGACAAGACTAAGGTCATGTTCAATGATCACGCTACTCTGGGACCGACCATAGTCGATGGTAAGGCACTCGAAGTTGTTCACGAGTATGTCTACCTCGGGCAAACTCTGCAACTAGGCAAAAACAACTTCGAGAAGGAAGCCGACAGGAGGATTAGGCTAGGCTGGGCAGCATTTGGGAAGTTACATATCTTCTCGTCGCGTATACCACAGTGCCTGAAGACAAAAGTCTTCAACCAGTGCGTCCTACCCGTAATGACCTACGGCGCCGAAACGTGGACACTGACAGTGGGACTAGTTGGAAAACTCAAGGTCGCTCAGCGGGCTATGGAAAGAGCTATGCTCGGAGTTTCTCTAAGGGACAGGATCCGAAATGAGGTGATCCGCCAGAGAACTAAAGTCTTCGACATAGCTCAAAAAGTTAGTACGCTGAAGTGGGCTGGTCACATCTGTCGGAGAACCGATTACCGCTGGGGTAAACGTGTTCTCGAGTGGAGACCGCGACTAGGCAAACGTAGTGTGGGACGCCCCCTGGCTAGATGGAGCGACGATCTGCGTAAGGCGGCTGGCAGTAACTGGATGAGAAGAACCGAGGATCGGGTTCAGTGGCGCACCTTGGGAGAGGCCTATGTCCAACAGTGGACTCTTTCGGGCTGATGATGATGATGATGATTTCAAGGCTCTATTTTGTATTTTTCTTCAACCAGACATTCAAGATACTTGATTTATATGTGCAGTATAATGTGTTAGTATGGTATTCAGACGATGCCATTAGCATATGCCAATAAAAATCAAATATCGACGACACCTAAGGTCAGGACTCGCTAACAATCGAAATAATTAAGATTTTAGATTAGATTAGAATTATAGGTACCTATTCAAAAGGGAGTCTTTAAATTATACTATGTACCTATGTTATTGAAAATGAATACATAGACAGTACTAAAAACCCGTTTAGAAATGGCGGTTAATATTGTTCATATATTTCACTGATATACGAATTCAATCCAGTTACCGATTTTTAGGGAATTATAACCCGCGGACATCTAAATAAGTGTGCTGCTGCCGCCCGCTGTCTTCTTTCTCTTTCTAGCACACTCAGCCTTGTCTTGTTTTATCATATTTTCATGTGTTACTTGTGCAATTGTGTTCTCGACAGCTGGCAGTGAGTTTGCGTCTAGGAATCTTTAAACCGGTTAATTTGTCATACCTAACCTGTTAATGAAGCATCATTTAAAGAATTAGACAAGATATCTGTTATTATTAACCGGCTAATGAAAGAAATTGTAAACCGAATTATTTACGATAAACCAATCTGAAATTTTAACCGGTTTCCGAGCCTTGGATTTAGGTACTTTTCAAATCCAGATAATATGATCATGATGAACAATTCCAGGAACAGTACTATTTAGGTATTTAAAAGATGATGGAAGATTCCCTACATTTTGTTTTTATTCTTGAAGGTATACATTATACAACAGATATATCCTTGTGTACATAGTAACTGCTCTGACTAAGTAATAAGATGGTTGTCGATGAAATGAACGTGTCCTAGAAATCCTAGAACGGTGACCGCGCAAGCACCTGAGCGAGGCCGTACGTAACATTATAACAGGCGTATACGCAGATATACCTACATAGTGCTTAAGAATAAATAATATTATAGAAAACCATAACGCAACTTACTGTTGAAAAAAAAAATACAAATTAAGTTGACAGACCGTGACTGATCACATTTTTTATCCTCGTAAACTGTAAAGAATTATTAGTTTAAAATTTTTAGATAGTGACCAGAGTATACTTAACTATTAACTAATTTAATTTGACTTTGACTGCCTCGTTCGCCTAGTAACTTGGTCGTTAGACTCCAGCGCCAGACGTCGTGGGTTCGATTCCCAGTGGGGACAGACAACTTTGTACAATTGTACAAGTTGGTCCCGATCTGGATTTAAATTTTTATTGTTCTAACTTGTCTAATTCCTATCACGCAGGAGAACATCCTAGTTTGGGAATAGACAAGTATGTACATATATGTAATATTTAAATCTTTTACTTTTAAAGTTTTTTTTTCATAAATTTATTTACTTGTTTCTCTTTCATGCATCTACAACTGTTTTTGTTATTACAAAAATGTGAAATATAAATTGAAATGGAATATACAGAGAACGATCAAAATAATGCTCCATTTAGTACAAAAAATACGACCTCCATCTCCTATAGTTCCAATTTCCTGTATATTCCTATGCTATACGAGCTCGTCGAATCAATGTAAAAGGGCAAAAACCGCATAAAAATGTCTCTGGCTTATGGCAGAGGATAAACACGTGCGGAACATAAAAAATAACTAATATACTTGAATTTTATATAGGTTGTTAATGACCCGGGGAATTAAAATACATAGTTATCACGGGAAAATAAAATTAATTAATGCTTAATTAAATTTTTATAACCCATGACATAATTCGGTGCCTCCATTGAAAAAGGCTCTAACTTAGAGAATGCTACATTGCATGAGACCTAATAATTTTCTTTGTAATAATGTTCTAATTACTTTTCTGAAAATGGTTTAATGGATTTTATACACTTGACATGAATTGAAGGAACCTTAAGCCGTTTTCAAGAAAAAAATCAGAACATTATTAAAAAGAATTTATTTCGTAGCCTGAAAGTACATAAAAAAATTTACTTTGACCCTTTTTCACTCTAGTGAAAAGACACAGAATTATATACTTTACAAACATTTTAAAGCTTTCTACTGTTCATTCAAATTGTTTAGCTAGCTTCTTTTCCTAGTAAAATAACAGTGGTATTTTGTAGCAATGTTTCATTCATTTTACTTATTTAATAATCCAGGATTTTTTTTCAATTAAATATATCATTTTGCCAAGATGTAAATTTAAATACAATAAAAATATAATAAAACAATTTAACTATGTATGTTGTTCTTATAGCCTCTGGGCATTGTCTACAGAACCTGTTTGCTTAAATACTTTCGAGAACATCGGAAACCACCTTGACCTAATACCTTGGGTAAATAAATAAACAATAAATAATTTTGCCAAGTAGTAAATAAACAATAAATAGTTTTGTCAAGTACAAAGTGCACAGGCTATAAATATTTGTGTCACTTGTGTTGTGTGACAGTAATTGTGCAACAAGCACAGAACATAACATGGTAATAGACTCACATAGGCACAAACAGACAAACAGGCACGTAATCAGTATTTTGTTTTGCGGATGGAGAGGGGGCTCACGGTTATCCCCTCATAATATATATGGTTCATTTAGGGTCAAAGTATACTTCGATCAATTGAGATACAGATTATTGTCATACTACGGGCTTTCCGGCAAAGAAAAAACCTGTTATACATAAAGATTTGAAGCACCACACATTATGTAAACTTTTGTTCAGTAGAGTTGATAACATGATCTAAGATTTTAGATCTACGAGTACAAACTCGTGTATAACACTACGAAAGTAAAAAAATATTCTTTCTAAAAAACAGTTACGAATAGGATCAACACAATTCTTACATCATGTGAATTATTTAAATAATGCGTTTACATTATGATGAGATGAGATTCTGTTTCAAGTTCTAGATTTTCCTACTTGGTAGGTTTATGAGTGGATAACAATCACAATCATTTAAATATTAAACTTTAATTGTTATAATTATAACAATTATTATTTATTAATTGTGATAATAATAATAGACTGCAAGATATATTCACCTGTATAAATATGACCGTACTTATGAGAGTATTTATAAATACGAGTAATACGAAAAAGAATCTCTTATTAACCGATTTCAAAAAAGAGGAGGTTCTCAATTCGACGGTATATTTTTTTTATAAAAATAAATCCCATTAGTGCAAATCTACGCAAATATACCAATTCATTGGAAAACTATTTAACAAAACCTGATAATACTGGTTCCAATGCGAATAAAAAAAGTTTCGGGTAATAATTACAAAACGGTATAAAAATTCCGAATTCCACTATCCAATGCATATCAACAGTTGCGAAAGTTGTCCTCAAAATTATAAAGCCAGTTTATAATTTAATGGCAGCCCTCAGTGGTAGACAATGCAGTGACAGTTTAATTCCAGCGAAATGACGGCTTACGTTCTATTCGCTTTGGCCGGTCGTGACGTGACGAGCGTTCGATTATCGAGTCTCCTTACGTAATGCTTTGTTATTTTTTGCTGCGACGATAGATTGATGATGAGATACACAGTCATTTCCTTTGGCGTACATATATTATAAAGGACGCATGTTAGAAGCTCTATTTCACAAACTTTACCATAACTCGCGTCAGGTGGAAAGATGATAGTTCTATAATTTAATGTTTCAAAATTATTTAGAGTGATTATCAAAGGAAAATCTGGCAAATGTCTCGAATTGTCACTACAATTTGAAAATTCACGTTGCACATATGATTTGTCATGACAACGTAACAGTTTATATCAGTTTTGAGACATATAGAGCACTTATATTGTAAGTTGGAGAGCGAATAAGGCGACTGATTCAATAACGCAATCAGCTGAAGTCACTCGGATTCAAAATACAACCTCGACTTACTTAATCAACAAGTCTGCCAAAAAGTTTAAAAGTTCGACTGACTTTCGTACACCTAAAGGCAAATCGAGTAGTGTAGGTAAGTTTATAGTATTGGTTCAGGTAAAGTCATGTCACCTTCATTTTTAAACTTTCGTGTAATTTAGTTTTTCTGCGTTTATTGTTTATTTTGTTTCTTTCTCTTGCTTGTATGATACTTCTTTAAGCAATATCTTCTCTGTTTTATCTGCTGCATTATATCTGCTTAGATCATTCTTATAACGCATTACGCATGCATGTGTGATATGGATCCAATAGAAATTGGACTGTGTTTTATTTTCTGCCGAGTTGTGTGGGTTCTAATTTATTATAAAGATTCAAAAATAAATAAATTTATATCTTATTTTTGTACTTGGTGCAGAATCTCTTATGAAATGAAATGTGTTTTTTGTGTCTCTGATAGGTCTTTCTGGTCGCGTGGACTTTACTCTCATATGAAGAGTCGCTATTTCAGGCTGTGTCCGAGACCTTTTGTATGTTTGTATGTATGGCATCTTTATAAGTTTCAGGTATATTCAGCGCCCTTAAAGGAATGTCTCGTATCACCTAACTAATAAGAATGTTGCTATCGATGATAAAGTTTGCCTAACGGACCAGCCGTGTGTCTAAGTGTTACCCAAATCAACTAAGCATGACTCCAATTATTCACGAGTCCACCTGCGTTTCTGTGGGAATATCATTCTATTGTAACTTAGGCTTCATTTTGTTGATGTCAAGAACTTAATTTAATGTGCTCATTATTATAATTTATTTTGGACATAATATAAATTGCTCTTAAAAATAGTTCGTAATCAAATATCTTTTAATTCTATATACATATAGGTAGATGTATAAATGATTGATGTACCGAAATACATACTTCACTAAATCATAAAGAAAAACCATCAGTGCAGTGTCGTATACAATTTCCGATTTTTGTTTTTCTAAAATATCTCAAAATAGTTTTTATTTCCATAATTTTCCTACCATTGCTGGCCAACTTTTTGGGTTATCCGCCGGACAAACAGTGATACGTAATTTTTTTTCGCTTTATACCCTGATTTTGCATGAGTCAAAAAGTTACCTTACAATTTTTCTAATGCAATTATGTTCTTATGGGCGGAATGCCCTTTTCGTCAGTGTTTCATTTAATAACATGCGATTTCTACTATCTTCGTGTTTTTTTTATAAAATTTGATTTTAACACAAAACAATATTAAAAATTTGAACTGCACATCTTATACTTTATATATTTAAATTATTACCTGTCATATGAATATTATTCTGAATAATATTTTGCATTTATTACCTATATTAAAGTTAGTTTACGTGAAATGGAATGTAAACATTTACATGGCGTGGCTTTTGAGAACCCTATTATGCTGCTCAGAGAACTCAGAACACATTTTTAGGAATACATTTTCATCAGTTTCAGTTCCCGCAACTAATGTGGTACACATAAGTGAACGAAATGTCTTTAAGTGCAAGTAGTTCTAGGAAGTTGGACCAACCTGGTCTCCTAGATGTGGGAAGTACCCTTTAGGTGCGGGTGGTCAACTGAAATAAGCGGAAAACCAGATAACTAAATAGTAATTTGAATTTTGAATGTGTAATTGTTACGATAAAGGAATTATTGGACGCTGCACAACAATTAGAAATAGTAATAAGATGTTTTATGTTTCAGCATTTTATCAGACTCCTGGGGTGTCTGGGACAGATACCACGCAGGATGGCAGTGTTGGCAACATCAGTGTAGCGGCGACGACGGCGCGCAGAAGTATCGCATTCCTGGCCAGTGTTTATATAGGCTCGTTGACGACTACAACAAGAGTTCTTTATTAGTGTCCGTAGAAATGACTCTATGTTTAAATGAAATGTAAAAACAGTGCGGATTCATTCTCTATACAGAACGGTGGTCATAAAGGAATAAACCGTGCACTGACTATCTTAAAAGTAGTTTTAACTATTGCACCCTCTAAGTCTGTATAATATTTAAAATTTCAACACATCACAAAGCTATTCATTATACTAAACAGAATTGTAATGAATATATTTACATACAAACATCATAAAGAAGAAGAAAATCTGTTACCTAACCGACCTATGTCTCGCGTTCTAATTTTCATAGCTTTATAACTCCATGATATTGCTCCAGATACCAACAAAGGCGTAATATTATGTAAATCCCAGACCCAGACTGACATAACTTGTACGTGAGACTAGCACTACTTACACTTTCTAAAGTACTTACTTTCATTTCACAGTCATTGTAGACATCCGAGCGTCCTGACGCAACTGCCGAATCATACGTCACCAATGAAGTCATTGTTGACCGCAGCGGACATCCGAATGTCTAACCAGGAAGCACAAATGGAATACAAAGTGATTTTTCATCACGCATTAGGTAATTATTACATACATTAGCATTTAATTTTATAACATATAGTTAGTATGCGAATCACTAGTTTCCAACATTGTATTATAATGTTTCTTTTGTTACTCAAACGATGTTTCAAAACATTAACATGTCTATATCATAGTTCCGTGTGGTTCCTAGATTAGAATAGGGCCGCCACAAACAACAGCGTTCTCCCTGCGATCACCAATCCGCCTGCCAAGCGTGAATATCCACAAATTATTGAAATCCCCTAATGGACAGCCCATCAAAAGGCTTATATGTTCAGTAGACGAATTTCGGCTGATGATGATATATGACAATGGTATATTCTACTTATTTATGTCATAGTTCCACAATCACATTTTTGTGTAAAAAGTACATGTTTACATTTTAATTGCGTCAGAGTTTCCCGTTTGTTCCTAGTAGATACATTTTACACCCAAAAGACAAATAATTCCCTGAAAAACAGTAAGATATCTACTAATGGATATTAACTTCAATGCTTGTTAATTAGGTACTCATCAACATCGATTATTACTGTGCCTAGATACTAGATACTAGATACACCCAAAAGACAAATAATTCCCTGAAAAACAGTAAGATATCTACTAATATATGAATATCAACTTCAATGCTTATTAATTAGGTACTCATCAACATCGATTATTACTCTGCCTTTGATCGAATTACAAGGTAGTCTGCCATTTTCCCACGCATATGTTTATAAACAGGAAGAGACATCGCCAAAATATGTATATACAGCGCGTACAACACTTACAACACATAGCTTGAACACAGTAGCATCCGATTTTGCAATTATTTTATTGTTTTTGAAAAGTTACAACGTAAAAGAAAACAATGGAGCAAAAATATTTCAAAACTTCACAGGTGGTACTTGTTTATTGATGATTCAATGTTCATACTTCACAGTATGAAATCTATCCACATGTATACATAATTTAAAGAAGAAATATTACAAATCTTGCACTCCGTTCAACTACCTAATTAGTAGGTTAGGTATATTAATAATGACTTAATTTTATTTTAAAATTATTTTATCTGCGATCGCACAGAAACATAGTTTAAAAGGGTTTTCGAGACGTCGTCGAGATTTAAAATTTTAGTTTTGAAAATTGACTATCTGAACAATCCAATATATACCTTATACCATGAAACAATATAATTTTTCGCACCTCATAAGTCACCTCAAAGTGTTTTCCTTCATGACTGACATTAATTGGTTATTAAATTACATAACAGATAGATAGATAGATAGATAATTCATTTATTCTTAGACACAGCACAAATACAATGTTACAGATAGGTCACTTAATGATACAGAAGTACAGCAAACAATCATAACAGAGTAACAGTAACAGTGTAACCCGTGTTGTGCTGCGGAAAGGGCCCTGACTCAGCATAATGTCGCAGCCCAGCGGCGCGACGCTGATATTCTGCCAGGACCGTTACTTTAGAAGGTAACAGGTCATTTTAAAATGTGCATCTGCTATCTAATTAACCAATTATTGTCAATCATGAAGGTAAAAACTATGAGGTGACATATGAGGGGCGAAAAATTATTTTGCTTCTAGTATAAGGTATAGTTTAGGAAAAATTAGCTAGTAAACAGAGTCTGTTCGTTTCTTACCATATTGGAGACCTCAAAATTAATACTTCCCATACTATTTAACATTGTCACTATAATTATGTTACTAATGATAATGTTTATCTATTGATATTTGCCGTAGTTATAATTATTTTATTTTATGATCTTAGACAACGCCACTCCACCGTATCTTAATTATAAAATGTAAAAACTGGTTGCCATTTGCCATGTATTTCCAAAAAAGCTATGTATAGAATAAATAAAAAACAAAATGTAAACTATGTTGACTTAGTCTAGAGTTCTCAGTGTCCCAAAAGGTTTAAATAGATGAGTATGAGTTGAATATTCACTCTCATTTTTTAATTTGCTCGTATGTGGTAAATTATTGCCCTATCTTAGTACGATACTAAAAAAAAAAAAATACAAACACCAATTAAGCAACCACTGTCACAAGCACTTCAACATCATATTTTTTCTATCTTATTTTATTGTCGTCTTTGCCATTAGTCGGACCAGGTGCGATTTAAAAGACAAAGTGAGTGAATGATTTTGATCGTGGACCTTCTGACAGGTAATGACATCATAACATTTTTAGTCTGAGTCATAACATAATAGATCTGATATTTGTGACATTATTGAGGTTTACTTGGCGAAGCAAAGTAATAGAATGTCCAAGTTACACTACTACAACTTTGTAAAGACTACTAAACGAATGAACCAAGAATAATATTGAAGAATAATAAGAAGTTAAATTGAAGAAATGCGAACGATTTGATGCACTTAATTAATTTTAACCTGGTAAATGTATTTTGTGTTACGTTTAAAAGCCAAAATCAAGAAAGAAATTGATATTTCAATCTCCTCTGTAACAAAATAAATGTAATGGTCCGTTACAAAAGCATCCCGAATACTGAACCACTTTTTATATGGATACTATTGAAAATTCGTAAAAAAAAAACAATTTCTCATATATAATGAGTTTCCGGGCAATGAAAATTGGAGAAATTCCAAAAGACGCTAGACAAATTTTGTCTCAATATCTGATAGATACTGAATACAACTATATCCAGTCACCACAAGTATTTAAGAAAATTGCAATTTATCTAATAAATAAAATCGTAAACTTCGCGTGTCTGTACATTGGAGATATTTGCAAAAAAAAATTGGGGGTCTAAGGGTAAGTAATAGAACACATTTCAATCATTTGTGATATTTTTGTTTGTTTGTCAATTTGTGCACGCATCGTGCACGTGGGGTGGGAGTGGGATTGGGATTGGGAACGGGAGCGGAAGTGGGAACGGGGGCGGATCCTGTAGACTACGCGAGCGGAGCCGCGAGCACAGCTAGTTGATAAATAAATATGTTGAAAAAGAAAGACAAAGCAGTCGTTTGAGGACTGACTTATGTTTGGACTGTGTAATTTTTTTGATATGAGTATGTAAGAACTAGAATAGACCATCCACCTACTAGGCATATTCAATTTCAAGACTGAAAAGTATTTCCTATTTTACCTGGCTAGTCAGGTTAGTCTAGAAGAAATTTGATAGAAGGACGAATTTGCAATTTTCTTGCAAACAATTTGGTAAGGTCAAACGACCATGACTTTTATTAAAATTAACACCGTTTCAAAACAATACATTGCAAGAAACGTTTTGAAATATCTCAAATCAAATACACACTACAGCAAAAAAATTACTAGGTCTGTATGTCATATGTACGCACACACAAACCTGTTTTCCTATAGATTACTTTCTACACAATTGATAGATTGTTTGCGATATGTCTATGTCGAAATGATGAAAACATACTTTTGAGTTTATAGGAGGCATTAGACAAAATCAAGGTGAAGAATTGACATCCTCAGAAAGTAAGACTTATTGTCAAATTTAATTATATTACTCAGTCAAAAGGTGGAAAAATATTATACGAGTATAATTTCTGATAGAAATGGAATTTATAAATATTTTATCGTGTATGGGAACACCTTTGTTTACACAATTTCCGTGGGAATAGAATCAGAGTATAGTTGCGTAATATTTTCATGATTATCCACACGAAACATAAATGATTTCATAAACAGACTAATCGACGCCGTAGTTTGCGAGAAATCGTACGGAAAGACGGATCGACGGACGCATGCTCTTTGATAATAGGCTTTCCGTTTATGGCGAAACCCTAATTAACTAAGGCCCGGAAAAAGTAGTATAAACCGCTATCGATTATAACTTCAACCGCTACATTATAAAACATCAATCAGGCCTCCCCAACCCGTCTGGCCAGTGTGGGGAGTGTAGGCCTAACCCTCCGTCTGTCTCCGGCAGATGAGAGAGGGTTGTGCTCCTGCAATGGAGACAAAAATAACCTGATGATGATGATTATAACTTACAATAAGCAGTTCCGATTGCTATGGTCCATACCGAGTTCAAAACATGTAATTTTCTGCCGCTCGAACATCATGGTTTAAATTAACCCATAAAACGAACAACAAAATTGTCCATATCATTTACACTAGCTGGTTACTGACGATAGTAACTAATCAATTACGTTTTATAATTAGCAATTACTTTTACTTTAATACGTAAGTCCGCACGTGTAATAGAAAATGTAAATACATTGTCTGAGTTAATTATCGTACATAATCCTGAAAGAGTCATAAAACCTGAAATAAATTGAATCATCTCACTCACAAATTATCGAGCAGACAATGTTAATTGAAAAGGGCAAACAACACTTTATACATCGAGAATGAACCGTGAATTTTGATAAAAAGGTGAAGAATCCGTGTTCCATAACTACAACTGAGATTTTTAATAATAAGCAGGACATCTGCTGATGTCGGTAGGTAGTCATGCTTTAATTAAACAAAATCATATAACTAGTTTATTTTGATTCTGTACTAACATTTAATTAGGTTCAAAGAGGGTAACGCAATAACAAACGCTATAAAGAAAAACTTGTGAAAGGTACTGTACAATGCGTTCCATTGTCAGTCAGTATCATGACCATATAACCAACATAGCTTAAATAGTCTATGGTTGGTACTCGAGCTTTCTTCGGTCACACCTGACATTGGTTACGAGCATGTTACAACACCAGAACCTTGCTATTTATCCAACTATATCAGCTTATGCGGGTCATTAACACAAATGACGCCGTGTGGCAACGTGATTCTAACGCGGACAATACACACTGCCAGGAAGTTCTTGCAACAATACTCCATGCAGTATGTGATAGAATCTGCACATGAATTCACTGCAGTATTATGATCTCAGTGAAAAAAACAGATGAGATAGATACTTTAAAAAACCTTATTATAAATGAAACAAGTTTGCTGAACTTATTACCCGTAAGTAAGGTTACAATACAAATGATAAACATCGCTGCAAATTTTAATTCTGCTATCTGATTTTATTGGTAAATTTCGCAATAGTGAGGGCGCGGTTTTTGGTCTAAATGCCACTAGCTTCATAAGGTTATATCAAAACTTGTTTTATTATGCTACCTAAGAATACATACATAGCCATAAGTCAATCAATGCTGTATCATTTAAGTCAATGTTATGTTTCGTAACAGCTTGACTAGACCACTAGACTTTTTATTGTAGTGAGTTAGCGCATAAATATTTAGTTAATGGTAACGATCTAGTATCTATAGTCATATATACTAAGGTTAATGTTTCTTTAAATGTCCTAAGTAGTAAACAAACCACTCACCTCTACAAAATCTCAAATTTGCGAGCCAATCACACAATAAAACTGACCCAAAATCCTCATATACCTCAAACAAGCACTTGCACGATATCCACTCACAAAACTAATAGAATTAATCATCGTAAACCTTAGTTTTTAGCAAAATTATCAACAAATCGCTTTAACCTTAAATCATATTGAGACGGGTTATCTCTATATTGTCTTTGGATTTTAGAGATGGGGTATGTCACGCATTCAATTACGCAATTCAATTATTCATTCGGAATACTTGTAACTAATTGAATCTATAGAAATAAGTAGGCGAGGAGAAAAAAGGATTAGACAAATAAGTTGGACATCCACTGAACCAAAAAAGATAGACAATTGATATTCTATTAATTTTAACGGAATATTAGCACAGATAATCGTAATCGGCATCGCATCGGTAAAATCGATGTTTGTTACTCATTATCGTTTGCACTTTTCTAAAATATTAAGTTTGATGCCGGTGCATTGTTTTATACATACTTAATATTATTGTTATTACAATGATTTGTATTTTGTACCTTAAAGAATAAAAATGTTTCTGCAATATGTTGTATTTATTTTTGAAACTTTGATGGATATATGTTCCCTTAGACATGTAAGAGTCCAAAAACCAAAAACTAAACAATGTGCTTGCGTGTCCGTTTGTCTGCAGTTGTATGCTAGGTCCAAAGTAATGATCCGATGTGGATGAAATTTTGTATTTCGATACAGAATATCCATGGGAGTAACCAATAAATAAATAAATATTCCTAAACTTATAATCACTGAGAATAATATAGAATTAATCACAAATTCAATTAAATTCAATTGAATCAATTAATTCTATTATTTGACAACACTATTTTATATCTATGGTCACCTTGGCGCCATGTTTGTTTATCAAATTAGACATTTAAAGAAAAACACACCTTAGATGTTTGCTCTTCCGTCTTATGTCCATGTGTATCATCGTTTTTATTGCACTTAATTATCACCATTTAATTGCAAACTGATAGTCATAGATATGTTACAGATACTAACACTATTATTCATCTGTAAATAGAATATAATAAACTTATTTCAGTACATTCATTATTTATCTAAAAAAATATGTATCTATTAAAAGCTAAAAGATTAAGCTTTAGTATGTTTTATTACGTCTAACAATGTGCCTGTTTGAAGTAAACACTGCAGTATAACTGCTCTTTTTACTTATTAAGTACGTCGTATACTGTATAGGCTGTGGCAGTAAACGCAAAGCTGTTACTACTTACTGTACGAGCAATATATTTTGGCAAAAGAACTATAAACCTTGAACCCCTTTCCGTCTCGTTTAATCAAATCACGTCACTGCTTCCTGACACTACCGAGCCAGTTTGAAGATGAACGTTAAATTTAAATAATCGCTCGTTGAACCATTAAAGTCAATGTCCTACAAAAATAAGCAAGTAAACACAACTCATTATGAAGTTAATCGAAACACGCGTGATTCAACTTCCATGACCTACATTAGATAGTCCACAATCTGATACTGACCTTTAGCACCTTTATTAACCAGTATAAAATGACACGTTATTACAGCTTCCGTTATTCGCCAAAGGCACAGGGGAGCACCTGCAGGAAAATTCCGATAGGTCATGCAATTTTTGCGATACCTTAATTATGTTCCTATTATTTTTTAAGTTGTTATGTTTTCAATAATTAAATATGTGTCACTATTATAAATGTTAAACGTTTAAGTTCACATTACGCAATATTATTTTTACTAACGAACGTTGCTTTGCCTTAGCAATCTGGCAAAGCCTTAGCTTTGTCAGATTCTGTAAGAGAAAATCATTTATTCAAATAAAAAAAAAAGACAAAGAACAACAATTAAAAATGACATAAAATATACAGTGATAGGTAAATTATAAATTAGAGCCTTCAGAACTTAGTTCAATTTAAGCAGAATACAGTGCTCCTTGATTCTCCTATAGTCTATAAATGACAATTATCATCAAAACATAATTTTCTAGGTGTAGTTGACCAAAAGAAAAAATAACATAATTGGAGAATCGACACTAAAAAAATCAGGTTTTTTGGACAATAACAATTGTAATTTTAAGTTATTACTGCTGGTATAATTGAGTTAGGGCGTGACGTAAACACAATTTTACTAATAATGTTAGAAAGTCGTGGATTGATCTGATAATGAATAACTACTCATGCAGTGAAATGTGATGAAATGGGTTACGTTACAGATAATAAAACCTCTCTACATAACTGTGTAGAAGAAGGTCACTCTGACTATGATATAGCTCAAACCGTTGGATCAAGAAACTTGAAGACTTGTAATACTGCCCTTCTATCAAAGAAGGCTGTTAAGTGTTTTGAAAACATTTACGAAACAGTCAAAAAGGGATCAAACTGGATTTCTAGAATTCTATAAAAATTACTAGAGTTTCTTCGCCAATAGAATTTATCAATCATAATTCTATAAAACCAGTTTGACAAGTTTCAAAAGTTAGATAAAACACTTAACGGCCTTCTGGTAGAACAGAGCAATAATGTCGTGGGCAAACAATAAAGAAAGATTTTCTTTTAAGTTAAAACTCCATATGACGAAGAGGGACTAAGTGTTGGGCAATAGCTAGTAAAACATATTTATAGGTATCTAAATCTAACGTTATGTTAGTTTGTGTCACATAACTGTGACGCTACCGGTCTAAAGTTTACCTTTTCTATTATAATAATTTAAAATACATGTAAACCAACAACGCCATCTACTGTACTCATAACACTAAAACGGTCCATAATAACTGTATTTTTTTCAAATACCCCTTTTATGTCTAGTAAATTTTCTTTGTTAGTTCTAAAGTTTTATTTTTCATTACAATCGTAACCATAACATTATTTTCACATTCCTTAACGTCAATCACTACAGTTCAATGAAAATCTCTTGCGTGTATGACTCGTACTTCAGATATATATACTTTCAAAGAGACAGTTAAATGCAGTGAATTTCGTGTTAACTTTTTTACGATTATTGCCGATGAGTTATGTGATGATGATGTGAAGTAAAATTACTGCTTGTACTGTCATCAACAGTCGTCAAGTCAGTGAGTTTGCGAGTCAAGTCGTTTTCACATTTTCATATTCTGACAGTATAACATCTTGCGTGGAGCAAGTAATTCACAGAATCGGTGAAGGTTCTTTCATTTGTTTTTACGACTATATATTTTTAGTACGTATAGCTTTTAGTTTTAAAAAAAAGTCACATAGAGTTGATTTCGAGAAATCCGGACACAATTTGTAGCTAAAATCCCTAACTACTAGTTACGAGTATGTAGCGTTGGTATGGAACTATTTAAATACAATAAAGCTAAGGCGATTGAGAGTCAAGATCACAGTTTTCAATGACATTACATTGGATTAATGGAGTTAACTCTAATTTATCTCAAGTTTCACCGCCTACGATTCTGTTTAGAGCCACAATTACTTGATTAGTTGAGTTCACGGTTCACGCAATGTCAAGTGCGCATGAACTATAGTATATAATTGTATAGTGTCACAACTGACTCATCGTCGCACCAGTTCGATCCGATATCGTTGTTTCTGGTTGCTTCTGTATTTACATAACTTTCTGGCATTCTCTATGGCGCACACAAAGTTATCTATGCAACATAGTTTTATCAAGCGACAACCAATCACAGAAGCAGCTTACTTTCAACACGGTCGATGAGTGAATGTTTCTTTGCGAACGACACGAATAAAAATTCGTTAGGATAACTTATGTTATGAATTCTATAAGTACTCTTATTAATTAAATCTAGAAGCCAACTCTAAATGCTTGAAGATAAAGAATAGTTCAAGACTCTACTTTTTATTTACTCCTTGTTGGTGGATAATGATTTTAAGTTAGAGAAATTATAAAGCTTAGTTAATTATGTTTCTATGTTTTTTGATGAAATCTATGTTTTTCCCGTAATGAGGGAAGACATAGAGGCCGACACGGAAAAACTTAAAGATGATCCCTCATGGACCAGCTGAAATACGTGGAGAGAACTCTGGACTAGATGGCCTGAGGACAGACTTTCGAAACACAATGACATCAACATTACTAAGATCACTACTTCTACTGTATCACATCAGATACAGTTTTTTCTGAATCTTTAGTTAAATTGATTTTTGTGACAATCAAACACATCTGGCTATCACTGCAAACTAGTCCACAGTCAGAATGGATAACACGTTTACATTAGTGCATTTTATATCTCCTCATAGCTTAACAGAACTGAATCCAAGGTAAGTCTGCACAGTAGTGACAAGCTAAATGAAGGGACAAAGACCAAGACGCCGAAGCGCCAAACAATTTTGTCTACTCAGTAAATATTTCGGACAATATCAGTCTAACTAAAAATCCATTTTAAACTCTCTAACGGGTCATGTAACATATCTGGATAAGCTTTTGGCATTCGACGCCAAACGGATATCAGAATATTTCAATAGACCCCAGGTCGACCAACAGAGAGCGCGATACTCCATCAGGCCACAGATCGCAATCAGTGAAAAGAGTTTCGTTTCGTGTTCACACTCTCAACAAAGAGGAACCGACTGAAGAGAAGATAATGGTAACTTTTAAACTGGCATAAAATTCACTGAACCGAGCTACTGCATTGATTCCATAGCTAATCGTGTCAAAACAATTATACTATTTTATAACAACAACAACAAAAAAACAAAGAACGCTTCACGGCCTATTGCTTCCACGAACCAAGCCAGTAGCAGTGTAACAAGACTTATGTAACAACAAAACTGATACAAATTTGCTTCGCCCGTTATCAAGTAGTCACGTATTGGACGCATGTCGCTCGGAAGTTGACCATTTAGTTAAAGTGGGTGGAAGAAGATAATAATAGAGACGGTGATGATTGTCTTCAATTTAGCAATCCTTTGTTTTTTTTTTGTAAATATTCTTCACGGCAGAACTTAATCCTGTTAAACAAAACAAAGATGCAAAAACTGACCTAAGGAAATCGGTCTTAAAGATAAAGCTTTTTTAATCTCAAACTTGAATTTCTTGTACCTTGGGGAAATACACAAGGATATCATAAGACTTAAAGCGTATAATAACAGTGTAAGACCAACTTTTATCAATGCTTCAAAGTTTATATCATGATCAATTAATAAGTCAATTCAACCCACAATTTCTGACATTTAAATTCAGACATAACGAAATTAAAAAGAAAAGGAAATAAACCATATCGCTAATCACTCCCAGAAGCAGTCGTCATGGTAATTACTTTAAAATTAACATTAATTGATAAACTGATCCGACGGTCACGGTCAGTACATGGTCAGTTTTTAGTTGAATTTGCCAGAAGTTTTCTATAAAATAATCATTAGCACCGCCTGTGTAGTGCATGACGTCATTAAATCTGCACGTTATAAACGTTTTAAACCTGCATTTGTCAGATATTTTGACAATTTGTTAATCGGCTAATTAAATAATTGCAAGAGCAAAAAAACGTTTCTATCTGTTCAGTTTTTTGTGACAAAGAATTGTAGTTATGAACTTTAATAATTTCATATGACTGCCAAATTATTGCAATTTTTTTTATCATTTACCGGTATCATATTTACATGTTATTTATTTCCTTTTGATCATGCAACGAATTGTTTTACTGACCACTTACAATTGAACAGTCGCAGACAAAGAACAGTCGATAATGACCCGTAGTAACATAGAAATTAAGTGAAGTCCTACAATGTCAGTTAAGTTACTGGGATACAAACAAAATGGTTCATTTAGAAGTCAAGTGCTCGCTCCACATCTGAAGCATTTATTTGCGATTTCCGTAATCGGAGGCGATTTAAACATTCGAAGTGGCTGTAAACAGTTTCCTTACTGACGCTTGTGCGTTCAATAATGCGATAGCACGAGGTTGCACTAGAATTTCAAACGCTTTTAACCTCGTATCATATGAGTGCAAGTCATTAACATGCAGAGATGCACATTAATAAACGCATGTTATTAAAACTTATTGGTAAACATCATCATTCTTTTATATTGTCTCATCTTTGTAGTACGTTTCATTTCTTATAAAATTTTGTGTTACAATAAAAAAATTAAAAATCAATCCACTATCATTTTCTCTGTTTCTGCTAATAGATCAGGTTATTATGGTAGTAAGAAATGAAGTTCTATCTAGGTATTTTAAATGTTAAGTAGGTAAACTTGTCTAATCCTAAACTAGTATTTTCTCTTGTGCTATGAATTAATTTCAAATTTCAAATTTTTAAACAAGGATAAGCAATTCATAATTAACAAAAAATTCGCAAATTTTCTTTGTCTCATGCAAGATAACGTCATGAGCCGTAAGATATAAAAACTTCTGGTGAACGATGCAATCTGGTCGAGTGAGGATTCAGGCAGTATTCACCACGTGAGGTTTGCCCAGGGACACGAAGAAAACATTATTGGTGCAGTGTAGATATAGAAATAATGTGACGTCATAATTTTTTAAAGATAAAAGGAAAACTTAAAGCAAAGTAGAAGGCACTAGAGATGGTTACAAAATCAACACAGTTCTGCATTTCAATACAACGGTAGATGTACAATTAAGGCAAGCAGTAAAAGAAAATACTTGTTAGAATTGCAGAGCCGTAGATGTAGAAACCGGCTACGCGTGTAAATAACTAAATGTTTGTAGAGCAAAAATGGATTAATTAATAGTTACTTACTTCCTGCGCCATTGCAATTTGGTATGTTTTCGCCTCCACCGCAAATGGTCCAACTTTACACCTTCTGTTCCTACGAAAGTCGTCTATAATATATTGGTGACAAATTGAGTCATTTCAATTCTTGATGCTGTGCACTGTTATTCTTCTTCCTCCCGGATTCGTTTCTAGTTTACTAACCAATTAATGCCCTTAATTTCTTGGATACAGTCCAGTTGATTATTCTGACAGAACTTTTTGTAAATATGTCCTCCTTTCCTTTGCATAATAGTTTATTAGTAAGCACCGCAGACTAATTTTCGATGCTGCATAAGAAAAAATACATGCGCAATCATACGGTCAGAACGTTAAAACGTATCTTTATTGCACCCAGTACGCAAAAGGTTAATAGAACATTGAGTATCGGTAACAGTTAACTAAATATCAATGACTGATAAGTAATATTTCGATACGAAATAATCTTTACTCATTTATAAGTGCCCATAGCCAGCAGCACATCCCGATAAATATCTGCCTGATTAAAATCAAAAAGTTGTAGGCTAGTTGTTGTACACTACCTCATGTTCGATGAAGTAGTGAGTTCGAATCCCGCCAATGTGTTTTTATAAAACAAGTACGGTTCAGGAAAATATCGTAAGGAAACTTGCATATGCCAAAGAAGAAATTCTGAGGTGTACATGTGAAGTCCATCAAATTAGCTAAGATGAGAATAGTTTGACATTTATGTATTACAACTATAAATTTTAATCACTTCTCGGTATAATAAATATAAATTAAAACTATTACTAATCTATTTAAATACCAACTAAATCTCTATTACACGCAAATAGCTTCTGTAACTAATTACTTAGACAACAGATACATAATACTAGTTACAATTCGTCAAGACTTTCACTTTATGTTCCAGATTAAATAAAATCCATAAGTATAACAATCTGAGTATAAATAAGAGCCTCTGAGTATTAAAATGTACCGCAACGGAATTTGAATAAGCGTTCACTAAGTTTTTTTTTTAATTTAGTATTAAATATGTAATACTTGTATCAGGTACTTCCTATTTCTTAATCAAGACTGGTTTGAACTGTAGCAGGATATGAAGCCTGCAGAACTCGGAGAGATCAATAATAATTATTTTTCCTTGTAGATTTACATTGCATAACATAATTTCAAAATATTGCCAAAGCAGGTATATCCTGTAAATCTACTCTTAAAAAGTATCTTGTGATAAGTGATGCTATATTATATAGTTGCAAAATGTACGGTGAGCCATCGATTATATCAACCTAAGATAGCATACGATGCAATTTTTTTCTTGAAGATCCCAACTAGGATTTTCCCTCCCCACTTGGCCTCCCTGGCTTCAAGAAACTCAACGCTGGACTTTCTGTTTCGTGTACATCATCTAGATTTTACCCTTTAATCGTCTCATACGATATCCACAGGAATATTGGGAGTGGTCGATATCCGCAACCACACGGAACATAGAGATTTAGGTACTTATGTAAAAGTACTGCGGAAATTATATACTAGTCATAATCTTATCAGTACTGTATTTCAAGGCACGGTATTTTATTTCGCGTAGTTACCATTGGAACTTTAAGAATTTGTTGCCACAAATATGACTCACTGGCTACAGAAAGACAAATTTAAACGTTAACTATATTTATCTTTCTTTTAAACAAATAAACCGAGCGTTAATTAATATATATTTTCAACATAAACAATATTTGTTTAAATTATGAATACTGAACACTCATTAACATTAGGTAACCATTAAATTAAGTCACTTGTTTTTATACAACTTACATATTAATAAATATATATTCTAATTTCATAATACGAGTATTATGTACATATAGTGTATTTATATATTATTTACTTGTCTAATCCCAACTATGATTTTCTCCTCTACAATGAGAACTAATCCAATTTTAAGGCATAAGTGCAAAAGTGTAAGGATATAACAATTCACAAATAAAACATCCAGACCAAGACCAACTTGCACATATTTCTGTTATCTGTCCCTGGTGGGAATCTAACCCACACCCTCTGGTGCTCAAGTTTAATTACCAAACCACTGGGGGTAGTCAATATTGTTCCACAAATTATAAAAGATACTTATAAAGAGATAGTTTATAATTTAAATGGCTACACTATATGCTACTGTTGACTATAGGAATCAAACCCAAGTTTAATGGCCCACTTGGTGCTTAAGTTTAATTATCAAAGCACTAGAAGAAGTCAATATTATTCCAAAACTTATAAAATATACTTATAAAAAGATAGTTCATAATTTAAACGGCGACACTATATGCTTAGGTACTTGTAGATTTGTAAAGAACAACGGCCGCTCCTCAAACGAAACATTCAATTATTTTTAAAAGTACATACCTAAGTAAATCTGCATTCAAAAATCTTCCTTATTTTTAAGATGCAATATTTATTAGAGTGATTTGATCCTTATGATTGACTCTATCGACTGGTGCCATAAAAGTACAGGGTGTTTTAAAACAGAACCCCAAAAAAAACTAAGGCGTAAAGCTACTGACACACCTCACTAGCCTCACTCACATCCATCAACCTTTTCATGAACCTCCTTTCATTCATCTCACTATGAACCTCAGCCTTTTTGAGGACGTCACCAATTTACATGATGTTTGATCCTCCTAGGACGACCTCTAGCTGCAGTTCCTTCCACATTCACTTTTGTAACTTTTATATTTCATAGTAAATATATGAAAGATACCAAAATTTTTTACCAAATGGTACGAAGTAATGACAACTCCGTGGATGTCGTACAAGGCGACTAAGGGAATACATTATAAAACATCAATCAGGCCTCCCCAACCCGTCTGCCCAGCGCGGGGAGTGTAGGCCAAATCCTCCGTCTGTCTCCGGCAGATGAGCGAGGGTTGTGCCTAATTTAGCCTGAAAATATCATTAGAAGGAAGATCGGCGACCAAAGATCCGCTTCAGTGTCAAATTATTATATTTCCCCTTGCTAATCGTATACCAAGTTGCCATTCATCATGATGATGAATGGCGGATCTTTGGTCGCCGATCTTCCTTCTAATGATATTTTCAGGCTAAATCAATGGTAACACTTTGTCTGTATCTAATGGATAGTACGGAAGTAGCATTTCTTAATGTAGGCATGAAATACCCTGCGTTAGGAAATAATGGCCAATAAAAGTATGGAACTAGGTTTATTTTATGTTCAATGATGAAAAACTCTTACCAAATCATAATTGCGGCAAGCAGTAAGGCAGTTATTGTAAACTGCTATATTTTCCAGAGTCTCGGTCTCGAGTGGAGACCGCGACTCGGTAAGCGTAGTATGGGACGCCCCCTGGCTAGATGGAGCAACGATCTGCGTAAGGCGGCTGGCAGAGACTGGATGAGCAAAACCGTAGATCGGGTTCAGTGACGCGCCTTGGGAGAGGCCTATGTCCAGCAGTGGGCTCTTACATGCTGATGACGATGATTATGATATTTGCCAGATGTGAAATACACATAAGACTCATAAATATATACAAAACCAAATGATTGCGTATAAAAGACTACGCTTCGACCCAATAAGTTTTTGTTACCCTCGTGAAGAGACTTTCCTATGGTAAAAATTAACCTGTGTTCATCTCCATGACCTAGGCTATATGTTTGAAAACGTTCATGGAGATCTGTTAAAAAAATCGAGTCGTAAAGGCGTAAGAAACAAACAAAACATATTTACCTACAAAAACAAACTGACTTTCGGATATTTCTAATATAATTCTTCATTGCACATTGCACACAAAAACTACATACAATTATAAAATGACACAGCATTTTACAAAGTCGAGCTTATCTCTAATAGAGATCTCTTTCAGACAACCTTAGCGGATGTGAAACAATGCAGTAAGAGCATGGGGGAAAATAAGGCAATATTTCACGTGTATTATAATTAAAAATTACATGTTTCTTTCAACAAATATATTATTTATGATATGATATTCTTTATTGCACAAATTTTAAAAGTAAATACAGTTACAAATTTTGTGTACAAAGGCGAGCTTATCTCTAAAAGAGATCTCTTCCAGCCAACCTTACAGTAGTTACTTACTTTTAGTAGTTGTTGAGAATGAACAAAGGTTTATATAATAAATAACCCAATACTTTTTGGACACCAGGAGGCCAATTCTACTATTTTTAACATTTATCGTTCGATTAAACAAAAGTTACGTTTAAGTTTCAGTTTTTAACAGACGCTATTTTGACAGCAATGCGTTTCGTTTTTCCCTGAGACAACTGTCAAAATATAGAATAACGTTCCTTCCATCTACGTCTGACGTTTGTTTAAACGTTAGCTACGGCTGAAACGCAGCTGAAGCACGAACGTTGTACGCAGCGGAGTACGAATAGTGTTAACACTTGCGTTTCAGCTGCAGTTTAATTGCATTTTGTGCAAAAATGCGTTAGTAGAATTGGCACAATATGTACCTTCACCATTACCATATACCAAAACTTATGTAAATAATACCCATGTTACGCAATAAATACAATTTGAATTTGAATTAAAATTTTAGTGTGGCTGTTAATTATAACTTAACTTAACTATTATAATTTTCGGGGGTGGTTGGTCGTCTGATTAATCCATTCTAAACAAAATAAATAGCTTCGTTCCACTTTTGAGACGTTTTCTTCTCTTGGCGTACGAGCCATACTCGTATAGCCCATAGTCCACCACGCTACGCACTGGCCCAGTGCGGGTTGGGGGACTTCACTACCTACTATTTATAAGTTCTTTTTTGGCGTACACAGAAATTCTAACAATGGTTTGTTTCACCAAGAAACCTGTACGATAATTAAACTTTAAGTACCTAATTTCTTAAAAAGTCATTGTTTAGTTATGCCCGGGTTTGAATTTGAACCCTCGACCTTATGAACGTGAAACTAGTGTCTTAAAATAAATTAGGTACTAAAACAAGATATAGAGTTAACATAAATTAAGTTCGTACACAGTAAATAAACAAACCTTCAGAAAAACCTGGTTTAAATGCAGTCTAAAGATAGAATGGTGATCCTTAAATGTCACGGATGGCAATTAAATATAGTTCGAGTAGATAAACCAGAGAAGCGTACACCGGCCTGTTTATATGTTATTGAATAGTTAATGCACATACAGTCATTATAATGAACAAACCCAAATGCATTGATCATTGTTCCATTATATGAAGCACGCATCAATAGAATAACATTTAATTATCTTACTTAATGTATATTTAGGCTAGTTCTTATAAAAATATGTTTAGGCCCCGGTTCCTCGAAACATCCACTGGCGTTTTGCTATAGGATTTTTAAGGTATTTAACTATAGTATTTTCATATAAAAAAATATCAAATATATTTTCATTCGCAGCGATCAGAGCAGTTAGATTTTAGATGCGCCAAAGGAAAATATGAAAAATTAATACATGCCATTTAATTCCTGATGCAATAGCATAAGGTATATTTTAAGAAGTTTCTTACAATAGGACCACTAACGCATTAACTGTCGGAATACGGATGCATGACAGATCGATAGCCTTTAGCAATTGTATGGACGTTTGCGCACTCATACGTAAACGGTACGTATTCGATACGTAAAATCTCAGCTCGGATCGTTTACGGATCAAAACCGAGCCGAAGTGGCCGCCATATAAATTGTACGTACGCTTGCCCACTACACTCGATTAACAACGGATCATTGCGCAGACGCTATAGGTACGTGAATTTTCCCGACCGTATTTTTACGTATCGAACAAGAATCGAATAAGAATCGGATACGGATAAGTGCGAAAACGCCCTTACTGCATTTGAAATATGACACATTATTCCTTAACTTAACTAAAAAAAGACTGACTCAGGACTGAGGCGGCACTGATAGGTTCGAATCAAGGGCTTAGTCGACAAATACCTAATTCGCAAAACGACAAGCTTTAGTCTGAAGGTTTTACGCACTAATAAATATTATAAATGCAAAAATGACGATGTTTGTTTGTAGCTCAATCACACCATAACGGCTGAACGGATTTTGATGGAGCTTTGTACAGTGACAGCTTGTATGCTGGAATAACATATAGAATACTTTATATTACGGAACGCTGTCTGGTATATTTCCGCGCGGAAGTAGAAGTTACTCTTACTCAATGATATAATATTGCTGGTTATTAAGTTTGAATAAACTTAAAATAATTTAAAATCTCTTCAACTAAGAAAATACGAAAATACAAAAGTATTTATTGTGGATCATAGCTAAAATAATAAGCTACAAAAATGGACCATATTCATAGGTATAAGTCTACAATATCCCGCCACATGGGCTTACAACATTGTGTCACAGCATGCATTTAAACATGGTGAGCAAAAAATATATACCTAAAAAAGAATTAGTCTACAACCGAAACTGTGATCTTCGTAATATGTAAATATCTCAAAAACCTTAGATCGTTTCGTCATTAATCAGTTCATCCAAATTATAACAGCATTTGTAATCAGCAGATCATGGAGTCAGTTTGTAAATATATTAATTAACCTCGTCTCTATCTCGTATGGTCTTCAGAATTTTATTGTTAAAGTTAGGCATCCTACAGAATGAGCTTTTGAGTAGTAGGACAATATTTGTTGGTAACTCTACTTGCCTCAAATGACAGAGTAAACAGTGTGTGCGTGATAAAATGGTTACAATTATTCCAAATAAATCATTAGGTTGATGTGATTTACGAAATATATACTCCCTCCACTAACCGATATTCTTAAGAATCTTATTACTATCTTACTAAGACTTTATTATTACATGGCATTCCAGAAGACGAAGCAGTACTTAACTTAGAGCTATACCTACTTTAAAGCGCGCTATAGTATTTAGACCACGTGAAATTTCTATATTTCTATACATTATTACAGACGCCCCTCAACTTCGTCTGTCCGGCAGATTACTCTAATGCCAAGGACCAACTGAAGTGAAATTTGGACATCGGTACATGTAAAATTGGCCGGCAATGATGTGAATGAGAATTTATCGTGGGGAGGAAAAATACAGTTACAGGTAAAAAATGTAATTAATAATGTAATAATGCTCTGCGGAATTGCGTATTGCTAACAAAACGCTCGCGGCAAAAGACAATAATTGATGAAACCCGCACATAGTGTAAGCCTACACATTGCTGACTTTTTGTTCCAATAGGATTTTTGAAAAATCCCGTCTCTGTACTTCATCATCATCAGGTTATATTTGTCACCACTGCAGGAGCACAACCCTCTCTCATCAGCGGGAGACAGATGGAGGATTTGGCCTACACTCCCCACGCTGGCCAGACGGGTTGAGGAGGCCTGATGGATGTTTTATAATGTATTCCCTTAGTCGCCTTGTACGACATCCACGGGAAGAGTTAGAGTGGTTCTATTCTACTTTACCGGAAACCACACGGCGAAGTCTCTGTACTTGCATGTCACTTAAAACACCTTTATGCTTCATATTCAAAGTTTCTACACCCAGTGGTTTGAGTTGTTCATAGATTAGTCAGTCGGTCAGTGTATCCTTCAATATTATGTAGATTTACTAATTCCGCTTTCTGTTTGGATCACTTATTGCAAAAAGGACACATCTCACGGGTGTTTTAAACATTATTTTACGACGTATTCGTAACACATTAGAGCAAGTAATAGAATTTATTATAATGGACAAGTGTTGTTTTTGCATGATGCGTTTCTATTCTCCGTTGCTTTTTTTTTCCTAAATACAAAAGATGCATATTGACGTAGTTACTTAATTGGATATTTGATTGCTATCGCTAAAGTTTGCAATATTGATTATTTTATTTGCTTAAGCTTTATTGCAAAAAATATACAAAAGGCAAATTTAAAACCGATGGCATTCTTTACCAGTTTGACAACTGTTTCAACTTTAATAAAGATATTTGTACAGACAAATATATTTATTAAAGATGAATAAGATACAAATACCACGCAGATAAGTAAAGATATGTAAACTGCTAGAGACATCGCTTGTAAATATGAGTTTGTTAACGACAAAATTTGTGACATTGACTCTAGACATGACGTTGATGAGTATTTGCACACGTGGACGACCAAAATATATAACATTTATTTAATTTTATGATAATCCTCAAAAGTACGGCAGAATAAATTAACGAGCTTTGTCCGTGGCGGTGTTTTTCTAGACCACCAGTATAACCACAGCCATCTAGCCATGGTCATAGTAATTTGCGTTAATAGTTTTTACTAATTTTATAATTCGCTAAGGATCGTCTTTGTCAACGGATTTCTGTGTTTGCAAAGTTAATAATTATGTTAAAATGAAGTTATTCAACACGTCTGCGGCTGCATTGAGTTGAAAGAGAAAACGACGGACATTGGATTGTACAAATATTTTGTCCATTTTGCGACGCCCGCGCCGCCGCCACCGCGCGTAGCAGGTTTTAAGTCACTCGTCCAAGCAGCCGAGTGAAAATCGCTGCCAACGTGCAACACAAGCCTGCGCGGGCGCGTTGCGTGATATCTGCTCTAACACCTGCCAGTTATCGCGCAACGAACCTTGTGTTTCATACCATTATCGCTACTACCAATTGTGCCGAATTTTATTAACAATGTTCGTAAAGGTCAAGACCGTCTCTAATAACGTCATCACAAAACAAAAACGTCTATTTCATCATCATTAACATCAATCCTAATGTTTGCTCTCAAAGTTATATCTAAATCAAGGATCCGAAGCAAGGTCTCCTCAAAGCGCTAGTCTCATTTGTTATCATTAACACCCATCGTCTCCGTTCGCTCATCAAACATAGCATTGTCTACTTGAAGTATTTTCATTGTTCTGGTAGATTGTTGTGATAAAAAGTTGCGATCTGTAATTTAATAATAGAGACTTACCTGAGTCCTGGGCATTTTGCAGGTGATGTATGTGGTGCAGATGGGCATAGTAGTGGTGGTGGTGTAGGATGCACTCCAAATCGGTGCAATTCAACATTGTCACGGGGCGCCGCGCCGGCCGCGCCGGCTGCCGTCTGCTCGCTCACGCTCGCTGCACACTTTCACAAAACTATTCCACTGACACTTGGACACGTATATCGTTGTCACATCACGTTATATCCTTGGACACGGGTAAGGAGCTGGCACGCGTAGGCCTGGTCAATGGTCCATCGGTGGCGGCGCCGCTCGGTCTGCGACAGACGGCGCCTGCGGCCTACGGCTGCATCACGGCTTGTTTACACTTTCCAATTCTGCAAATAATCACGTGTCCGGACGGGATATCTCATCACTGTTCGGAATTCCGCGCGCCGATTAAAAGAAGTGGAAGTTTTCGATATGGCGGTGCGGTCGGATCGATAACCGCGCGAGGTTCTGCTGCAGTGAACGGCTGCGTGCGTGCGCGCAACACTTGAGGCGCGCGATTGTATACTGAATGCGGCGTGCGAGCGACTGCCACCACTCCTGACTCCCGGCCTCGACCGTACTCGTCGCAGCCCTAACTATCATATCACTCAACCTCTTGCTCTCAGAAGGATAATGCCGCGTTCAATGCCCATATCTCGTTATCGTAGACATGGAAATGCAAGATGCGTTGAGGCGAGCAGCGACTGATGATTCTAAAAACCGTAAAAAATGAAACAAATACAAAATCTAAACATTTAGATTTGAAAATAGTCACTAAAATACTTAACATTAAAGAAACTAACGTCTAAAGCAAACAGTTCAAGGAACTTGAATCAGTAATTGCGAACGCATACCCACCAAATGCCAAAGGCGTGAGTGTCGTTAATATCATTGTACCATTTGTAAACAAGATTCACATGCACATAAATATTAAAGCGGGGTTTACGGAAAAAGAGTGAAAAAACCAACAAATAATATCCGTAGTGCAGTACCAAGGTCGGGGGACTTGCTCGCCGTGAGTGCTGAGCTACAGACAGACTTTCAAGCGACTCGAGTTGTGTGTTTAAACATGTATTATGTACTAAAACTAAGAGTGTATGTGAAGCGCATTGTAACAGCGATGTGTCGTATATTTTGTACGTCTTTTAATTATTTAAACCTATTTATTCATCGCGAAAGTTTGCCGATGACGTAATACAGTCAATTAACATAAACTAGCATATAATCAGATAAGTCATACATAATATAATATAAAGATGACAGTTAAAATACATACCAACAATATCTCATAAAAATAACGAAAAGTGAAAAAACGTACATGCTAGCTCTTTCTTCTAAAAGTGCAATTTTCTGTCAGAGTTGACATTTATTCCACCACAAAATCGAAAAGTTCTTTGATCTTGGCATAGAGTTGAGATGCCAATACTTTGTCATCCCAATAAAATGAGAACTTTCCTTTTTTACAGTAATGTTTTTGTGAGATTTCAACCTTTTTTGTTAAAGTATTTTTACACGCGTATATATGTATTTTGATACATTATATTA
This sequence comes from Esperia sulphurella, assembly GCA_947086405.1. Lineage (NCBI taxonomy): Eukaryota > Metazoa > Arthropoda > Insecta > Lepidoptera > Oecophoridae > Esperia > Esperia sulphurella. Next base: position 5,615,168 of record OX352266.1, read on the forward strand.
TGTTTTAGAGTTTTGTCCTTTACTGTGTTTCATCATTTACATAGTTAATTGTTTATGGGCGGCTTACCCAACTCGCTCTATCCCAATTTCATATTTTTCCATAATCTACGTATAATAGTGATCCATACGTGCCAAATTTCATGTTTCTTGCTTTAGGTAGGTAGTAGAAGTGTCCTAAAAGATTTGTAAACCTGACAGTCAGTGTGTGAGTGAGTCAGTGATAGCATTAGCCTGAATTGATCTATTAAAGTACAATTTCGAAATTTTTACACTATATACAAAAAGTATGTGATGACGTGTTTAAAAGTACTGAATTATGGGGGGTGAGGGGTAAACAGTACACACCGCCGAACTTACAATCGTTGTTTTTTTCGAATTTGGCCTGGCGCACTGGTTGTGCGCTTAGATTCGCTAACTTTACATTGACGTAACCGGCCACTTTGAACGAAAAAAGTATCAATAGATACTGGTACAACATGATTATGCATTTTTAATAGCATACGTTTTTTGCACTATCGACTTTTTACCACAAGTTTTGCTATAGAATAGTTAAGATCAATCAGAGTCGCACTATAACGGAGGACTATATTTATTCATTACTATTTCAATATCCATACTTGCCACCGTCAGAATTTCGACTAGTTTCCGTGTACCGTTTTAGGAACTTCGACAGTGTTCCTAAAACGTAAGCTAATTAATGGTTTTGACAGGTGTTCGACTATAGACTACGTCCGGCATGGATAAATAAAATCATAACCTTTCTCTAAACAAATTTAAAACTATTCTTAAAAAGTGAAAATGTTTTTGCAATTATTTGTATTAAATTACAAATACAAATAACTGTATGTCAGATAGACATTACCCCTATATATTTTCATCTATCTTAATTAGAGTTGTATCAAAGGCATCCACGAAAAAGAAATCCACGAAAAGATCTAGTAACTACCTAATTTAATAGGCAAACTAAAACAATCTGGATTAAGAAATTGTGAAAGTAAAATGTAATGTCTGTTTCAGTAATAATCTTTCTTGAATAAATAAATACCTATTTAACTTTTAGATCATTGCATCTGAGCGGTCTTATCGCTAAAGGCGGTTTCTTCCAGACATTTGATTGTCTGTATTTTTTATTTCGTTTTAATTTATTTATAAAAGACCCTGGGGTCGCATTGTACTATTGCCTACCGACCATTACCGTTTGTCCTCTAAAATCACTTCCTTAACAAATTCCGGGGATCAAGAATAATCCGTGCAAATTACGAAATGCAAAATGATCTCATTAACATTGTTGTATCCATTACTTATTTTAGTGCTCTAACACAAGCGGTCTCATTAGGGAAAACGGCAATGGACTCATAATTGAATACGGAACGGTCTGTCACTCACTCATTAGTTTGCGCAATTCTAGATTCCGGATAGCAATTATAATATAGTAGTGCAGGTACGTATTGGCTCACGCAACGTTATAAATGTCGATTGCTTATGTTAATCGTAACAGAAGGTTGTCGTCAGACGACAATGGTATTACGTGGTTAGTAACAGTATTTTATAAATATTAAATACAAGACAGCTTCCTTGTTGTAACTGAAAGGCAATGTGATATGTACCAACATTAATCTTTGTTTGAATCCGGTGTTTATGTTATCGTTATTTTAGTGTCCCAGTTTAATATTTTGTTAAATTAAGAGGTACATTTCTTTTATTGATTCGCCTGTCGTTGTGAATCTGTATTTACCTTTCCAGTAACACTTAATTCTTCAGAAATAGCCCTAATATCTTCAATACCTCCATCACACGATACATCCATACATTTACTGAGTGAGTGACTATTATTATAGATTAAATTATCTCTTTTCTGCTACAAAATTCAGCAAAGATTGCGTCGTACACGATGTGCGTCATCTTTTTTTTTCAGTTTTACTGAAATATCAGATTTAAGTAAACATACTTTCCTGGAATATTTATAACTAGTCCAAGTTCAAGATTTAAAGAAAAACTTTCCAATATACGAGTATGACATTTATTTTGGACTAGGCTTTGCCCGAGAATTCGTCCGCGTAGGTTTCGATATTTACACATTTTCACTGCTTTTAACGATTAATTTGGTTACCCGTAGGAATGATATGTTTTTTTGGGATAAAGACTATTCTATGTCCTATTCCAGGGCCTAACCTATATGTGTGCGAAGTTTCATATCGATTCTTACTAGTAGTTGAAGCGTGATTGAGTAACAAACATCGAAACATTCAAACTTTCCCATTTATTACATCTATAATCGGATGAGAATTTCCCATCATTGCTATGATTTTAGACATACCTATTTTTTTTAAATTATTGATAAGTATACGCTTGACCTCAATCTCACCTGATGGTCAGTGACGATGAGGACTAAGATGGAGCGTGCTTACTTAAGAAGATGACTGTTCACACTTTCTTTAAAAAGATCCATGTTGCATATGGTCCAAATATCAGCTCATAGCTCCAGTAGGTTAATTGTCACAGAGGTTATCCGGCAAAAATATACTAAATAAAATAAAAATAAAAGGAATTTTCATCAAATGAAAGTAATTGATTTGTTTCAAAAATAAAACATTTCGGTTAAGTTTACTCGGTTATTCAATAGAAAGTAAAAACAACTACATATTTTCTTCAAATTGTTACCAATCATAAAATGTTGTCAGGGTGGAAGCAGACTGTTACACATTAACTGGATAACCAAGTAGTAATCATAGTAAGAGTAATGATAGAAAACATACATTGATAATGTCATAAAGATAAGATATTACCGACATGGTGAAAGGACCCAATTACTCGCAGACCCAGTTACAGATTATAGCAAGAACTTTCAGATGCGATGTGAGGTTGGAAATATAAGAAAAATAAAAATGATAGAAAGTAAGTTACTTAAATACATATTTAAGTAAGTATGTACTAGTTTTGGTGACACAAATATTACACGCGCACCTAAGCAGCAAAATTAAGAAACTGCAAAAAGAGAGATAATGCTTGAGAATTGAAAAAGTGACATTCTTGCGCTAACTTTACTTTTATATTTCTCTGCTACCAGTTGTCAAATTAGTACTAAGAGAAAAAAAAAACATTTTGCCAGTACTTGGAGCTCTGCGGTTAATCTTTGCATCGACAATAGAAAAAGAGGATAGAAATTATATGGGTTACTGGTAGTTATCATGCTTCTAATATTTTGATATATTATAATCAAGCGACAAAAGTACTAAAAGGAAATATCAGGAACTTACGAATATCTATAAATATTTAAAGGAAAATATCAAAAAATTAATGCAACTTTTGGTCTGATTTTAATTTAGATTGGCGTTCATCGATGGATAAGTTATTCTATTTCATAGTATTGTTACCCACGACGGAACTGAGACGGTGTATGCGTTTGGGGTGAGAGGCAGTTCGTTTGTTTGTTTGTGCAAACCAATGTTGCCATTTACCTCTAAAACTACTACTTAGAATTTGATGCGGTGACAACTTACCAGGGGGCGCTGTAGTAAACATTTGTTTGTGCAAAACCAATCCGATTTTGATGCGGTTTACAGTAATGTGTTTGTGGTTGATTAGTGAGGGTTCTTAAATAGGTGTTAACTTCTCTTCCCTTTAACGACTACTATAGAGCTGCAGCTCAATGTTTTCTACGTCATATCAACTTATTATTTTCATTCTACGTATTAATAACGAGTTGAGTTACAACAAAGCCACGGCCAAAGTTTAGTTGTAAATACTTATATATTACTAGCTATTTGCCCACGACTTCGTCCTCGTGGACCACGGAATATTACATTTATTATGTAAATTCAAATAACTAAATCCTAAAAGAAATCTATTAATCTGGTTATGCATTCATCATATCAGCCCTTAGACGTCCATTGCTGGACATAGGCCTTCCCCAATGAACGTCACTTCACCCGGTCCTCTGCCCTCCGTATCCAGCCGCTTACGGCCACCTTCTTCAGGTCTTCGATCCACCTGGCGGCGGACGTTTCACCCTGCGCGTGCCGTTCCGTGGTCTCCACTCCAGAACTTATCTGCCCCAATGGCCATCGGTTCTGCGACCGATGTGACACGCCCACTACCACTTCACCTTACTAATTCTTTCGGCTATGTCGATCACCTTCGTTCTTCGTCGGATTTCTTCATTACAAATCATATAATTCTTAATTAGATAAAGCCGTGAGATTACAGAATTGTTTTTTTTTTCAAGTTGAAATTTACTTCACAGTTATTTTTATTTTTTATGTTTTATTATTGTGCAAGAAGTTACGTATTTTTTAACTAATCTTAAAACAAATATTTTTTCGTAGGGGATATACCTTCTCCATCCCCTCCCATATGTCACTCTAACCACTCAAAAGGGGAGTGGTTAGCCCGTACATGCATACATACATACATATATTTCATTCCAGATTAATAGTCCTATGAAAACCAACACTATTTACGTCTCGGTAACATATACATGAAAGGGTCACCAGCAGCAAAAATAGGTTTGTATTACCATGTAAACTTTGCGGTCCACTTAGGAACACCATCTATTGTGTATTTTGTTTTCGAGACGCAAATGCGTTTGTTTTCATAGGACTATTAATCTGGAATGAAATATACATACATACATACATACATACATACATACATACATACATACATACATACATACATACATACATACATACATAGGTACATACATACAGACAGATATATTTTAAATTATATTTTGGACTCTATTGGTTTTCAGTAATATCCGAGAAGTAAAATTTATTTATTAACTTCAATATACAGATTCGCTTTTCTTTTGTTTTTCGACTCTTCTATTATATGTACTTATAGATTACTATTAAATAAACTATATCGATATATAGTACAATGTACACAATACCTATGCTCTCTAAAAAGTATGAAATAAAAAACAAAATAAAATAATTTGAAAAAACCCACGACGGTTAAAACGTAATTGTAAAAGAATAAAATAACTTAAAAACCCCCGACTTAAAGAATTTATGTAACGAGAGATAATAATAAAAAAACCCAAGAAAATCTGTCGGGGGTTGCCATCACTATTTTAAATTTCAACATAAATATAAATATGTATTTTTAGAATAGAATAGAATAGAATAGAATATTTATTTATTGTCACAATTTTTTTGGGCAATTACATATAACAATTATTAATTATAGTAACAATTCTTAAAATATATGGATAAAATATTTAACAACAATAATTGTGACAAAATGAGCCAATTTCAGCATAATGCCGGCAAGGTTTAACTTGCTCGGCGCTGTTTTTCTAATTGGCTCCTTTCCCTATGACACAGTACGTGTCATAGCATGTATAGCAATAACACAGTACATGTATAGCAATAAAGTACTTTCAATTATTCACGTTGCTATAAAACTGCAAAACTAGTTCATTTAATGGCAGCCCCCGACAGATTTTCTTGGGTTTTTTATTATTATCTCTCGTTACATAAATTCTTTAAGTCGGGGGTTTTTAAATTATTTTATCCTTTTACACTTACGTTTTAACCGTCTTGGGTTTTTTCAAAATTTTTAATTTTGTTTTTTGTTTTGTTTTGTGACCTTCCTTCACATAATAAATTTGGAATCTTTTATTATGAACGTTTTAAAAAATATAGAGTTGATATAGCTTTATTCAATTAACTACATTCTCGTATATAAAAAAATTACTATTAGCATAAAACGTTACGGCTTCTTAAGTATTAAACATAGCACTCGTTTTAACAACTTTCGAGTTCTAACTAATAAGCAGTACAATACTATGTTATATGTCGTAAAATTGAATAATAAGTCTTTAACTTTACGAGTAGAAATTGCACACAGAGAGAACATTCGCAAGTCAATTTTGCAATTTCTCTGCGAGAGATTAATACCTGTGTCTTAAAATTACATTCTGGTGAAAATGTGCGCTCACGCACCCGATGTCGCAGGTGCGGCCATCGGACCACCGTTTATGGTGTTTCAATTAAATCGCTTTTGACCGACGTAGTCGGTCGTTAAACCCTAACATAGAAGTAGGGTCACCGAGATGTGGCCTGCATTCGACTTATGACCTTATTTTGGTGACCCTGAAACTCCTACTTAAATCCTTACAGCAAGGTAACTTTGCTGATATGTTTACTGTCTTGATATTATTTTCTTACCTTTGTCTGTGATCTTCTCGAACTTTACATGATGTAGACCTGTTTAATCACGCTACCTTCTTAGATCGATCCTCGACTGCTGTATTCTGTCTTCTCCCTTAGTTGGTATACTCGATACTCCAATGATATGCATAAAACTATCTGAAAAGCAATTATTTACCAACTACCTTCCGAAAATTTTAACTGCTGATGCATGCAACTATTATTCAAGGTTCCTGCGCTTGAATTGCATTGATTTTCTTACCCTTAAAGCGTAATATACAATATGTACTATTTGCCTTTTGGTGCGTGTCCCCGTTTTGAGATATTACAAGAATAATGTTGTCTTTAACGAACTATATATGTCTCTTCCGAGATTCGCTACTTCTTTGTCGACCCACTCTGATGCGTGTCTCGTAATAATCGTTAACGTTGATCGACGTCTGCCCAATTCCGAGACTGCTGGGTTTAAGGGCTTGCGCATAATGACTGTAGTGCTGTTTGACTTCTTTTTGCCCAGTATGCGGGTCTGGGAGGCATGCTTGTTGGTCTGAAACTTTCCGAAATTTTACGTTTTACCGAGCGTCAAACCTTGACTGACGATCCGTCAGTCTATTCTTTATGGTATTTCCAGGTGTTACAATAAATAGTTGCCTGTTTATTTGTCAGATTCATGTTATTTAATTATTATCTATCCAAGATTATTAGGATCATTAATGTGGCTTAAGTATTAAACAACATTAATGATCCTAATAATCCTGCCGTGTGGTTTCCGGTAGAGTAGAATAGGACCACTCCAACTCGTCCCGTGGATGTCGTACAAGGCGACTAAGGGAATAAATAAATACATTATAAAACATCAATCAGGCCTCCCCAACCCGTCTGGCCAGCGCGGGGAGTGTAGGCCAAATCCTCCGTCTGTCTCCGGGAGATGAGAGATCGTTGTGCTCCTGCAGTGGAGACAGAAGTAACCTGCTGTATAATGTGGCTAAACCCCTTTTATTAAACCTTTGTCAAAGTGTCATTATTATGCCTAATAATATTAAATTTGTCTTACAACCATTTTGTAAAGCGCATTAGTATCCTAGTACATATAATAGGTGTTAATATTGAGTTAGCAGCATCACTAAAAAAAGTTTTCTAATTAATTAACATCAAAAGAATTTAACAACTTAACGAGAGAAAGTGAAATTACAATCAGTTACGTCAATTTCTCGTGCACTAATCTTATGCATTTTTATTTAACAATAAGTTTAATGGACGGTTATCTTGTACATTATTATATATCTAACATCACGACTTTTTTACGTGAGAGAAAGGTATGAACATACACAAATCTCTCAACTAAAAACCAAGATTATTTTGCGCTAGAGAAAATTTTATGATCCCCTATCTTCTGTCACATTTATTGCATGTTAACTTACTATAAATCAGTTACTCACTGAATAACTTATGTTTGTTTTCACAACTGAGAGATTTCAGTAAAGAAATTTAGACTCAGACGTTAATTTCTTAGTTTATCTAGGAGTTGCTAAAAAGCAATGCCACAGAATATTACAAAATATAATATTTGATTTAGAAAGCGGATGTAACAGACAAAATATATCCCTACTAACAACTGCTTAAAAATAGGTGCACAGTCGAACAGACTGAATCATGAACCGATTTTGTTATAAACATTCTAATGCAATTAGGTCGAATTTTGTTTATATTACATAATTCTTTGACAACCTACTTGTTATCATGATTGGTATAGGTAGAAGATTTCAAACGAATTATCGTCAAAGTTCAATTTGTTCAATCATGGTTCAATTTGTTCGACTTTACGTGTATTCTAATTTAATTAATTTTTATTATTATTTTATTTCACCACGTTCGTATTAACTCGCTGTATGTTCTTGTCTGTTTGTTTGTATGTTCGATACAAATTGACCGCCTCGTTAGCCTAGTAGCTTGGTCATTGGAATCGGGCGCCAGAGATCGTGGCTTCGATTCCTACTGGAGACAAATAACTATGTAATTTTTTTTCCAAATTTGTTCATCTGGTCTGGATCATTTGTGAATTGTTCCATACTTGTTTAATGTATGTATGTATGTATGTATGTAAATATGTATGTAATCGCTTTATTGTACCAAAAATCACAACAATAATAAAATAGGAATTAAACTGTGTACAAAGGCGAACTTATCCCACTTAGAGATCTCTTCCGGTCAACCTTAGAGTAACCGAAAGGACAAGTATAATGCGTTTAGTACCAAATTTTGGTAAAGAAATGTACTTTTAATAAAGATTGAAAATTCATATTACATAAACATAAACGAACAATATATACATATTCCCATAGCACAAGAGAAAATCCTTATTTTTGAATTAGATTTGGATTGGATTTAAAAAAAACAATATAAAATATTAGTATGCAATTTTATTGTAGTTTTGGATACTAATTCAGTAGTGGGACAACATTGATACCTTCAAAAGTCAATAGACTACAACGTTCAATCCCAAGGCATTTTACATTTCGCTGTGAAAATTCCGTACCTTCCTTACGTATATTATTATCGTGTATGAGTACGTATATTTTCGTAATGCAATCAGTATCTATTTCCAATGTGTGAAACCGCACAATTTATTTCGCTATTCAACCTACTTTCCCCGGTGCATCGTGGTTCGTTTGGACACACACGACATAGCAATTGTTATTTTAATTAACTAGGTTTTAACCGAACCAATTATTAGCGAGTACTTTCGAACCTGGATTACAAACGAAGTATGGAAGTATTTAATATCATCCATTATCATAAGGTAATGTCATTTATTATATACTGGGTGCTGTAGATTAAGGAGATTCCATTTTGCAGGATGTTATTAACTGTTGTAATTAAAATCTCGGGACTCTTAAATCAACAGATATATGTAATTAATATATATAAACCCTGTTTAAGTATATGTTTAAGTTCAGATTATTGAAAAATTCAAAGTCCAAAAATAATTTCTTCAGTGTCCCTTTCTCCACCTCAACTAGCGTGAGCTTAAAATCATTTCTAAGTTAAACATATATTTTTCCTCAGCGCCCCCTTTTGTGGGGTGTACAAAAGGGGGGACAAAACATTTCGTTGCAAGTACATAAATGCCATAACCTGTATCCGATCCCTTATCATATAGAAAAAAGTCCAAGTCCTAAAACAATGTCATCAATTATGGATTTAAATTTAATTCACACTCTATAAATTATAGTTATTTTAATATTTATTGCATTTTATCTTCTATAAGACTCGTGACTCAAATTTAAGTACCTTATTTGAACTATTGCAACTTATTTTTGCACTTGATTTAACAAATATTCTTCTAAAAGATACTTAAACCCATTGTCCTAAAAGCGAACTAGAGTTCTAACAGACAAATGACAAGATTTTTAACCTTGCTCCACTTAAAGACTCCTATTTGCACTCATAGTACAACAGCAATTTAAAGAATTATATTGAAGCTCATTTATGATGCATGTAAGCTCTACGACCTCCTTGACATACTAAAGATGTGTAATACAAGTTTTGCATATAGTTTATCAAAATAATATGAATAATGAATTTTTATGAGGAATCCGATATATTCATACTCTATATTTTTTTACCAATAATGTTAAATGGCTAATGGCAATCATGAATAGCGGCAACCTTTGAATTTCTACTTGCAACAGCGCAAGGGCTACAAATGTGTTGCCTCCATCAGGTCTCGGATGAAAAGCCTCGTGTGATTGTTATGACCGAAATTCTTTGCTGTTGGACTGCTGATTCCAGTAAGGGAGTCCAACCTCCTACCTACAGACGCATAAATATATTATTTATGTATTTTAATATTACTTATTGATTAATTTAATTATTTGTTGCCTTGTTTGAGGCTTAACATCTAAATATGGAGCTTCTTCTTCTTCTTTTTGTTTATGGCTTTTGCAGCTAGGCAATTTAGCCAATATCAAGCAACAAATTTGCGGATGTGAAGGAAAAGAATATTAGTTCTAAAAATGAAAAACAAAAAGGAAAAGATTACATAGCTATATAAGCGAAACGAAGGAATACATATGGATCTAAAATGGATACGACAGCTTTAAAATAGAATAATTCACATTCGTAGACTAGACAAGCTCTTTGGATTTTTACAACTTTGGCAATTGGGCCTTTTTTGACATACTGTATCACTGGTCAGTTTCCTGATTCGTCCTTTTCGATAATTTTTTAGTTTCATAGCTCTGTAGTTTGCGGTGAGAACCCAAGTATGAAAAGATGTGGTTTGAACCCGCCAGCTTAGCCCGCCCGCTCGCGGTGTGGCCTGCGTATAAACGGTACCTAACTACTTTTCTTAACATATCTAAAGATATTGAAAATTTAGTCTTGATAATGACTTGTAAGCCAAAGACATGTTATTTGTTATACATATGTCATCATCAGGTTATTTTCGTCTCCACTGCAAGAGCACAACACACCCTCCTCTGCCTTCTCAAGCAAGTGCCAGTGTGGATGCCGTTCGAATTCCTGAGACTAGAACTCCTAAACCCTTCTTAAGAAGTCATTTAGGGGCGTCTATTAAAGTTACTATAATACACGCTCTTATCAAAGGCACCACAAGCGAACACTTTCTTTAAAAACATAAAGAAACGTTAATCATCATCATCATCAGGTTATTTTTGTCTCCACTGCAGGAGCACAACCCTCTCATCTGCCGGAGATAGACGAAGGATTTGGCCTACACTCTCCGCGCTGGCCAGACGGGTTGGGGAGGCCTGATCGATGTTTTATAATGTATTCCCTTAGTCGCCTTGTACGACATCCACGGAAAGAGTTGGAGTGGTCCTATTCTACTCTCCCGGAAACCACACAGCATACATATCTAGCTATATTATATAACAATCCTTGACTATATCGGGACCAAAGAACCCATTGTCTCTATTAGTGCATAATTAACAATAAATGCATTTTATTGGCTATCTGCTCACGTACTCACCACAGGTCACTACTGGATCACCTCGTAGAATAGAAGCTATTGATATAGGTACAGTCATTTTAATAAATACCATAACGCAACGACATTAAGTAGGTACTTTTTATTTAATCTTGTATAAGGATTTCAACCTATTTTTTTTAATTTATTTGAAGTGTTTTACTAGTGCAAAACATTTCTAATAACTAACATTATCGTTTCTATGGCTTGCAGTAATTATGTAGTAGTTCAGGAGTAACGCGTACAATGATCCATTTAATTAAAGATACTGAATTGCTATTTTGATGTTGTTGAATCCACTGTTTCCTACCTCATCAGGCCTATGTCCAACAGTGGACATCAACAGGCTGATTATAATGATGATGACTGTACGGTCAACAATTACGCACACTTACGTATAAATGTGGTGATATGTGATCTCAATACATTATTTATATGAGTAATTATTCTTCTCGTTTGACGTGGCTTTATTCTGGCCAAGGCCTGGGTATCGGTAACCTGAAACTTGACATGGATAAGAGGATAGATTAAAAAATATCAATAGACATTTAAGTCTGACGCATGATCAAAACTAGAATTGGATCCACTCGATATAGAATTTGCCATGTGGTTCTTGACTTCAAATAGGGCCTCTCCCTATCTTCCTGTGGGTGGCGTGAAGGCGGTTAAAGGATTGCACCAGAGATGGTCAGCAGCGTACTCCTATGTATATCATAAGATCATTACTGCAATCACCAATCCGCCTGCCAAGTGTGGTGGTATAGCAATGCCCCCAATGGACAGCCCACTAATAGTGTCATTATATTGGGGTAGCTTATGTTCAGCAGTGGACGTATTTCGGCTGATATAGAATTCCCACATCTAAAATTAATACTTATCTAAATGCTTGCATTCATCATCATCACCTCTGCCCTTAGACGTACACTGCTGCTCAGTAAAAAAAAACATAAAAATCGTGTGTCATAATTTTATTAAAAAAAAAATTAAAATTTTATTGAAAAATTAAGCTAATTAATTTCATTATCTTTTAAATAATCCAGTAGTAGTATAACTGCAATTGTTAAGTATCATTTGCCTAGTGCCAGAAAGAAAAACTGATAAAAATACAGTCTTTAAGGAAAGTCTTATAGCAAGTGATAATGATAAAAGGATAGGGGAGGGTATAGGAAGAGGAAGGGGAGGGGGTGATGATAATATACATACATACATACACAATGATCACGCCTTGGTCCCAGATGGGTAGGCAGAGAAGATGTATCGCCACTTTGCGAAATCTAATGTCGCAAAGCGTCTTTCCTTCGCCCACTTTTCGCCCCGTGATACCCCTTGACGTGATGTGTTGCGATCGCCGCCTTGTTAAATATCCCCTGCGATAAAATATTTGTTTTAAGATTATATTGAGAAAAATACCTAACTTCTTGCACAATATTAAAACGTAAATTAACCTTTTATTTCATGATTAACACGAAGTAAATTTTATCAATAAAAAAACATGCAATTTATGTAATCTTTTTAATGCATAACCAGTTTAACAGATTTTGATTTAGGATTTTGTAATAATACATTATACCTGATGTTCAGTTGTCCACGCGGACAAAGTCGCGGGAAAGAGCTAGTAATTGATAAGACCATTAAATGTTGCTTTATAAACTTATATACCTATATTTTTGTATACCTCTGGGACCAAGGCGTGAGCATTATGTATGTATGTATGTATGTATGTATGTGTGTGTGTGTGTGTGTGTGTGTGTGTGTGTGTGTGTGTGTGTGTGTGTGTGTGTGTGTGTGTGTGTGTGTGTGTGTGTGTGTGTATGTATGTATGTATGTATGTATGTATATTAGACGACAGAGAGGAGTTTGTGCACTACAATTCACAAACACCTAGTTCCCAGTCTGATGACGAAGTCTACCATTGACCTATTTAATAAATCCTAAGAGATACTCGTAGTCGTTTCTGTTGCTTCCTTTGACACCTAATTTAGCAATAAGGACGATGACCGCTATTTCGCTCATCCTTAAGGAGCCGTACTTACTATGTAAAACTTTGTCGTGCTTGCAAACCTAAGAATTTTAAGACACCCCGTACTCTGACCAATGAATAAAAATAAATGAATATTCTATTCTATTCTATTCTGACCAAGACGCGAATATATGCGTTCTAGACTATACAAAAAAAATAATACAGGCAACAATGTAGAGTCCTTACAATCTTATACAGGTGTATCATCAAGACTGGTCAGTATGGCGAAAGTCAGAAACTATAAGAGATAGAGTACGAGTAATTTGTTCTCATGGGACGTCGATTTTGGAGATAAGAAAAACTTCATTCATAGATTTTCAGAAAAACTAAACGCGACGCGGTAATCGAAACTGGACATTTAAAAAGAACGTGTGGTGGAGATTCGTTTATGTGTATCGGAACGCATCTCACCCGCGCATGCGCTGTCACATAGAATAAATAGTTACTTACTGACGAACTGTCAAAGTCTAAAAAAGGAGTTTTATTTGCACCTCACGATATCCCAAATTCTACTTTTCCTGGATACCTTAGCATTCTATTACTTGCTAACTTCACCAGTGATTCAGTAACAACATACCAAACCATCAAACTCCAAAAACGTAATTATATTATTTTACTGCAAAAAACGGGGCTATTGCACCTTGTGTCTACAATTTAAAGAAATTCTGCATTTCTTCTTTTTATGTTTTTTTTAAAATCCTATTCACAACTATACTGCATATTCAGAAATTGAAATCAGGTGCTACAACACATAAATAATTTATATTTTTAATAAGTATCGATACCTATCATCTGCAAGTATAGGTAAAAATTTATCTCAACAGCAACGAGGCCACCCCGAGCCCCCGCTCCGTGCACCCGCGTCCCCGATGACCCCACTTAGTCGGCTTGCACGACAGGCAGGGGATACCGTGGCTGCATTCCTCGCCCCAGTCGATAGAATCGATGAAGCTTACTAAAAAATTTGGACCCCGTTAACCCCCTTTTTGGTCGCCTAACGTAGTAGGCCCCCTGATCCAGCATTGCACTTATTATACGTATAAAGCTGGTGTTGTATACGGATCCTTAACTAACGATAGAGGGGTTGCGAGGTCAATCGAGATCGCACCAAATGCGAGCACATGACATTAATTCTCACATCACATGATCGTTTTCCGTTGTTTGGTTTAACGTGTGACGTAACACTGCTTATGACTGCATTCTGTTAATGTTGGTGACAGTTGACAGTAGTACAGTGAAAGGTCACGAAGTAGGTATATATATGGCTGTAGGTAATAGTGGTTTGTATTTGCGCTTTCAATTACCGTATAGAACTCCAAATCCATCGATTTACCTATTGACATACCACACAAGTACGTTAAAGTTGAGAACAAAAAATTGAGTTTAATGATGAAACACCAACTCAAATCTATTAAGAACGGTTACTTAAAAACTGACATTGGAATTGAAAGATCTCTAAGTAATAATGAAAACTTCATTAAGCTCTGTAATATGAATCGGTTGTTGAGTTATCTAATAAAATATTCTTTAGTTTGCATAAAAACATATTAAAAAAGTACAATAGTTTAACGTAGCACAATGAAGCTAGTGCACAGTGGCGTTCATCGATTTCTTCCGGGCAACCTATAGATGATGGGAAATTTTTTCAGGAGAGTAAGTGCTCGGTTCAAGATAATATAAAAATACATTTCACAGACATTAATATTTATAATAAATGTATTCTTGCTTAAATTTCACATTTCAAGAAGTGGTCATTTTCAGAACTGGTCATTTTGAGTTGTGGTATATACTACCCGCTGAAAAGGTACGTAACAGGCAATGAGAGACGGATATTTGTTTTCATGGACAAATAGATGATTAAGTCATTTCAGGTCCATGTCGGTCGCTACTTGAAAGGTATTTTAAGATACTCGACCTTTCTCAATTGAACGTAAACTTTTGTAAATAGCGTCATGCGTGACAAGAATACTTAGGACGCAAATTGCTTCACCATCTCACTGCCAGGCATACGTAACATGTGTATTGTTTGCCTCTCTACATGGTTTAATGCTCAATGATGACAGAAAACACTTAACCTACCTAAACCTGTCTTTAAGGTGGTCGCCCAAAGTTTTTGTAACACTAGATATGCACCACTAGACGAAAATATCGTTTTATTTTCTGCGTTTACGTAACATCATTTGTGCCAAACTCCTGTCCACCTTAGAATACCTAATAAGGTATACCTTAGAATTTTCGAAAAACTAACTGGTACGGGCGGGATTTGAGCTTAGGCCTCACGAACGTGATGCGAGTGCTCAACCAGCGGGTATTACCGGATAAAATAAAATAACTCTTAATAAAATATCTCGACAAATGGCATCATCATATCATATGGCGGCGGAGGCGGGGCGTCCCACCATGAGAGTACCGATCTCCAATTCAGAAATCGTCTGCCCCAACGGTCGTCGGTTTATCGATAGATAAGGCCCACCCACTTCCACTTCATCTTACTAATCCTTTAAACTTCAAATATATTTTGGTTTTTCGTCGCATCTCTTCAATACGAGTCAAAGCCCTCACTCCCTCCTCACTCACCCCACTCCTCAAAGTAACCCCGATCATCGCCCTCTCCATAGCTCGCTGACCGACTTGATACTTTCCTTATTAGGTACTAGCTGTTGCCCGCGACTTCGTCCGCGTGGACAACTTTACATCACAAATTATTATGTATTTCCCTCTGGAATGGGATGTTTTTTCGGGATAAAAACTATCCTATGTCCTATTCCAGTACCTAACCTACATTTGTGCCAAGTTTCATCCCGATCCGTCTAGTGGTTGAAGCGTGATTGAGTAACAAACATCCAAATATCCAACTATCGCATTTATAATATTAGTAAGGTAAGATAGTATAAAGTATATAATCAAATAAAACACAAATTAATAACAAAATCAACGAATTAAAAACCCGATCCTGACGTCACGATACGACTATAAAATATGTAAAATATCACAAACTGCCATTAGCATACTCTTTTACAACGAAACATTGTAATTTTACGGTACTGAGGACATTTTATCTTTCCGATATAACATATATTTCTTTACAAAAGAATTTTCAACTGACGCTTGTCACTAAAAACAAAAATTCGTTTGTTACGTAAATTTTTACAAACTTTCAAGGTGTTGAGTAAAGAATTTCCGCAAAATGATGAACTGACTTGATTTAATGAATACTAAAGTTAATCCGACAAAGAACTACGGTTGCCGACCGACAGTCAGGCTAAGCAAGCTGAAGTGGCAGTGTGCTGGTCACGTCTACGACTGGAACAATGACCGTTGGAGACCCATGTCCGACAGTTAAATTTCTATAGGCGAATGATGTTGGCAATACTTACCTGTGTAACCAGTCTTAAAAGAAATCCCATCTCCAAGCTTCCGCGGTCAATGCTGGTTCCGCGGCCGCCAGGACAAAGAACCACAAACGACGCAAATATGTTTTTAGGGCCCTGGGGACCAGGAGCCCTCCGCCTCTTTCGGGAGATATCCAAGAGTCTGGTCGAGGCGTCAAATGACCAAAGGGCTGGGCATTACCTCGCTCAGAGGATCAGCCTCACCATACAGCGGGGTAATGCTGCCAGCCTTTTGGGCACGCTCCCAGAAAACAAAATCCTGGAAGAAAAAAATACCTTTGATTTTTTATTTTTACATACATATGTAGTTATTCTAGTTTAAGTTTTTAGAAAATAATGTATTTTGGAGAAACAAAAGGTTCATTAAAAAACCATAGACGTAATAAAACAGAAAAAGATATTTGTATTAATTTCAAAATAAAATAAATCCTCAAGTGAAGTCCAAAACACAATTTTTTTTCGTGACTGTATAAACATGTATGTATGAAAGGGCTAAAACTATCTAGTAATATATTATATCTTTGGCTAAACGTAGAAAATACTGAACAGAGTTTGACAAGTTTTTCACAGTTAAAAGCCGAGTGCTCTGACCACAATCTAGTATAGTATAGGTTTTATCTCAATGTAATGTGAGGCTTGTATATTGTATACAATGTATAATTTGTAGTGCGAAGCTGAAGTAACAGTAATACTATGCATCTTTGATTTTTAATAAACATATGTTTTACTTATAAATAGGCATTCTTACACAGTTGTTTTTTAATTTGATAGAGTATACATTGTCCTGCGAACGATTTCTTACCTTTCTTCTTGTCTTGATTTTTATTCCTTGTATGATAATCATAAGTTACAGTTATGATTCATACATAAATATTATTGCCACAGTGCATCAACAAAAGATATACGAGTATATTTTTTTTTGCGAACTTACAGAGTATTAACAAAAAATAATTGTCTAGCTAAGGTACTTATGTATTTTTTATAAAAATATATTATATTTGATAGATTCTCACTATTAGACTGTTAAATTAACGGTAGGGTACATAATTTATTTGAGTTCACATGTACGCAGTCATTAATCATAATCTTAGATGGCTAAATTAGATACTCTGTAAAGAACTAAATGAAAATATTAGTTTTACAAAACAACTGCTAATAAAATTATTTCAATAAAGTTAATAATACCAAACAAGTAGCTAACTAGATATGTAGACAGGTGTTCAATAAACCATCTTATCTTGACCCATTTGCCTTTCGCGACCAATGGATCTAAACGGGTAAATTGTCTAACAGATGACAGAGGTCAGAATACAATTGCCTCGTTGCCTTGTCGAGTTCCAGAGAGTAAATAGCCAGACAGATTACAATTGTTACAGTAATGACATTAATATGTGTACATATTAACTTAGCACTTAACAATTGGATGTGTGCGGCATTGACCGATTTGATCGTGTTGTTTATTAATTACTAGCTTTTGCCCATGAAACTAAGAATGGATAGGGTGTCAACTCGGCCTTTACCAAATCTGAAGTGTAAAGTCGGCTCGAGCTCAAAGTACAGTCTCAATATGTTAGTGTAACGCTATTCATACTTTTATATAATAAATTAATATTAGGTATAAGTCATGGCATTAGTCATTATTTATTACATTATTTATGTAACATATAATCTCACATAAGCTTTTACATATTACGAAGTATAGTTACGCATACAGGAAAGGGAAACTAAATCAATCTAGTAGTCTACGGTCTAGTATTGGGTGTGTAAACTTGTGGGCAATTGGCCAACCAGTAGAGGATCTAGGTATGGATAATGATACCAGATGAATAAATCAGACGAATGTTGAAAATTTTACTTTATTTATCTACTTATTATTTTAATTACAGTGGCCACAGATAGAGTCCGTCAGGTTTCCAAGAAAAGTTTAATCTAATTCTTCGTTAAGCCTGGCTGAACCTTGAAAAGAATGTTCTTTCATGCTAATTTGCTATTATATTTCTGTAGGCGCCTCGATTTACGGACTCTCATTTGAATTACAATGATATTATAATGGTAGAGGGAACACGAATTTTTTTTATAACTCTAAGCGCCGAAAAGAAGTCGTGGTGATCTAAAGAAACTGTACACTTTCCGAGTTTCGATCTAATAATATACTTATAATAAAAAAATCTTTTATTCATCTCCAAAAATACATACAATAACTCTGCCAAACTGTATAATAACCGTTTATTGGCAGAAATTGCTCTCTTGCTTTACACATATCTATGACAGAGAATACTGAGTATCACTACGCACCTAGATATGGTGAATAGCAAAGAAAATTAAAAACAATTTTGAAAATTTAGATATTAGCAAAAAGATGGAAGTATGTACAATCAAGGATCTAGCATTAAACCAGATCCTTGGGTACAATGACGTCGGACATTATGTTGATGCACAAAATGACACGATAACATTGGCATTGCACGTTAATCATTTTAGCTTTTTGTTGTATTTGGCCAGCTTATCGCAGAACTAGGCTAGGTTTCAATGTTTATTGTCTTAGTAACTTCTACTTGCAGTACATTGAAGTGCTACTTACCTACTATCTTGTACACAGTCGAAACTCGGAAAGTGTACCTATATATAGTTTCGGTGGTTGTACCCATAGACATTTGAGCTAAATTATATATTTTATGGTAGCTCAGATGCGTTTTTTAATGTTTATGTCAGAGTTCTACCTAGACGTAGACCTAATGATTTTTATGTCATTACTAATGACATAAACGTATCTATATTTCATTCCAGATTCATAGTCCTATGAAAACCAACGCTATTTACGTCTCGGTAACATATACATGAAAGGGTCACCAGCAGCAAAAACAGGTTTGTATTACCATGTAAACTTTGCAGTCCACTTAGGAACACCATCTATTGTGTATTTTGTTTTCGAGACGCAAATGCGTTTGTTTTCATAGGACTATTAATCTGGAATGAAATATACATACATGACGGATTAGCAACAAGATATTTTGGATAGGGTTTAATTTCACTTGGTTCGTTATTAATAGCTTCCATGGAAGTATTAGGTCGTACAATAACAAAGCCAAAACATGGTACGAGTACAGCTAATCTTCGACATTTATTGAAAATTAAATTATTCTACTACATTCTCAACACTTTTTCGCGTGTTATCTTTCTTTTGTGCCGTTGGGGTATTATTTTAGCTCTTTTATTGACACAATTCGGCATCCATACAGCTTTGCGATCAAAACACGACCAAGAAAAAGTGAGCTTACGACGCCATCACTTAAGCACACTTTTGCAGACCCTTTAACAGCGCGCTTATATAAAGTCTTTGGTATGAAATGTCATTGTACCTACCAGTTAGTCTGACGATGCTCATGATTGTTTTATTGGTCATGCAGGTACGAATGTGATGACTCCTTAAATCTATTTTTTCATACATTTTTATAATTTTAAATAAAAATATCAAATAAAGCAAGTAACTTATTTATTAAAAACCACAGTGGCAGCCCTTACAATTCTTTACCACTAAAACGTAATACTGTGAGGCCTATCATTAGAGTCTTACCTAGACCTAACGATTTTTCGCTCCAGTTCATGTCAAGGTAAAATCTTGATTGCATCTATAGAATTAATTGATTGTAATGATAAATCATTAGTTTATTACTTAATAAACCAATTAAAATATAAAAAATATCCATTAAACATGCTTTAATTACCTATATTTATACCTACTTCTTGACCCTTCACGAATACAAAGTCGAATATTTACTTAAATGATCCAAGGTGTCCGTCTCCGATTTGATGATTTGTTTTAGGATAGATACGTTGTGGAGCATGAAAAATAAATTACAGTTGTTTTTTTTTGTAGCCTCCCATATTTCATTTCATTTATTTATTGCATGTCACATGTTACAGGAGATGGTATCTTATTAATAAAATCGTAAACATCGCGTGTCTGTACATTGAAGATATTTGCAAAAAAAAATGAGGGGTCTAAGGATAAGTAATAGAACACATTTCAATTATTTTTGGAATTTTTGTCTGTTTATCTGTTTGTCTGTGAGTTTGTGCACGCATCACTTAAAAACTACTGATCGGGCTTTGATGAACTTTTCACAAAAACATGGGACTTAACTTAACATTTAGTCTTTCATCATCATCATCAGGTTATTTTTGTCTCCACTGCAAGAGCACAACCCTCTCTCATCTGCCGGAGACAGACGTCTTTATTTCAGTCCTTATTTAGTCTTTATTTCATCGCAATCGGCTAACTTAATCAAAAGTTATAGACATTTTTAGTTTTCAAATACGTAAGGTTAGTATGCAATATATTGCAAATACTTAATAGTATTTCCGTGCTATTCAGATTGCGATGAGTTTGGATTACATTTGGAGCTGCGAGTGGGAATTAGAGTTGGAGTGGGCGTGGGCGTGGGCGTGGGCGTGGGCGTGGGCGTGGGCGTGGGCGTGGGCGTGGGCGTGGGCGTGGGCGTGGGCGTGGGCGTGGGCGTGGGAAAAGGGGAGTGGGAGCGGAAGCGGAAGCAGGAGGGGAGCGGAAGCGGGAGAGGGAGCGGTAGCGGGAGCGGAAGCGGGAGCTGAAGCGGGAGCTAAAGCGGGAGCGGAAGCGGGAGCGGAAGCGGGAGCGGAAGCGGGAGCGAAAACGGGAGCGGAAGCGGGAGCGGGAGCGGGAACGGGAGCGGGAGTGGTAATTGGAGCGGATTCTGTAGTTCACGCGAGCGGAGCCGCGGGCACAGCTAGTTTATAATAAGTTCAGTACTTACAATGTGACGATCTGGCATGGCGCACTGGTTATTATTTATTATATTATTATTTATTATATTACTTACATACACACATAATGCTCACGCCTTGGTCCCAGAGGGGTAGGCAGAGACGATGGATCGCCACTTTGCGCGATCCTGACATACCTCACTAGCCTCACTCACATTCATCAACCTTTTCATGCACCTCCTTTTATTCTTCTCACCGCGGACCCCAGCCTTTTTGAGGGTGTTACTAATTTGATCCTTCAATGTCCTCCTAGAACGACCTCTAGCTGTAGTTCCTTCCACATTCGCACTGTATATTACTTATGTCACTCTTCTTTCACTCATACGCTCTAAAGGTCCAAACCAACGCAATATACCCTTCTCTACCTTCGTTACTTGGTACATCTTCTTTTAAACCACACTTCTTACGTATCACTGAATTCCTCACTCTGTCACATAACTTCACTCCACATATTTTTCTTAAAGACCGCATCTCAACCGCATTTATCCTGCTTTCATGATTCTTCTGCCATACGCAACATTCACTACCATACGTCAGCGTAGGAACCAGAACAGCCTTATGCACAGCCATCCTTGCCTTTTGAGACATGATCTGGCTGGACACAAGGCTATTGATAGCTCCATTCACTGCATTTCCTTTCTTTACCATTCGGGAACCATTCTTTCTCTTCTTTTCTCCACACACTTCTATTGCTGTTTCAGACACAGCACTTTTAAACTTATACCACGCATCTTCTAATTCATATTCCTCCGCTTCATCCCAGACATCAAGCTTTTCATTCAATTTTTCCAGATATTCCTTTCCAACTTCTTCATCGTCCAGCATCTCCACTCTTATCCTCTTCAGTTCTGTTGTCGTCACTTTAGCCCGGTGACGCCAACCCCTGAACAGAACTTGTGATATCACAAGAAAATGAGCTGTCCCAACGTTAGCCCCCCGATATACTGTGGTATCGACAACTCTTGTTCTGAGTCTTTCATCCACTATCACGAAATCAATCAGACTTTCTGTCTTTCCCACGTATATGTGTGTTTCTTCTTGTGATCAAACATAGTGTTGGTCACAACAAAGTTTTTTTCTAAACATACTTCAATCAAACTCTCACCATTTTCATTTACTCTCTCATCTCCAAATTTACTTAGTACTTTTTCACAACCATTTCTTTGTACACCAACCCATCCATTAAAATCTCCCATTAACACCGGACTCTCGTTCGGATCGCACTCATTCAAACAATCATCTAACATTTTCCAGTACTCCTCTCTTTCAGTTTGTGGCTTAGATATGTCCGGTGCATACACGCCCATCACTCGCAGCCAGATCATCCCAATTTTGAGCCTCACCCAGAGGAGTTTTGGGCTCATGCATTTATGTTCAATCATACATTCTACCATCCGTTCATCCAATAGAAGTCCCACGCCTTGGCATGCTCTGTCGTTTTCGGCAACGCCCGCCATATAGCTGTCATCACCATGCTGTGAGACTCCAGTTCCCTTCTTTTTGATCTCATTCACACATAAAACATCCAACCTTTTTGCTCCATCAACATACACACTTCATCTAGCTTACTTTCCATTCCTCCCACACACATTCAACGTCGCAAATCGGCTTTCCTTCGCCCGCTTTTCGCCCCATGGTACCCCTTGGCGTGATGTGTGGCGAACAACATCGCCGCCTCCGTGTTGATAATAATAATTTTTTGAACACATTGTAGTCCCACGATTAGCAAGGGAAATAATTGTCCACCTCATCAGAGCCCCGCATGACTCGGTAAGGCTAAATAGTGCGCCTGGCTCCGGGACGGCGGCACGCTTCCGACCAGGATAGCCTCTGGCCACGCATCCATCGGCATTGCAGACCTTGGATCGGCGGACGGGATAGGGACCGGGACGAGGGAGACAGGAAATGGGGGTATGGGGTATGGGTAAGGAGTATAGGTTAGGAAAGAGATGGTGGTATAGGTGAGGTATGGGATACCGCTATTACGGAAGGATAATGGGATTGTACTAGTATAAATACTTACGAGTAATATATACGATAGAAGAAATATCAAAATCCATAGAAACGGGATATCCATATTTCCATAGGGGCAAATAACCATTAAACTCTTAAAAATTAACTATAAACCCAATTTGTACCTATATCGTTGATTCAGTTTGATATAATAGAACATACCTGAAAAGAAGGGAATAACAGAACTTATTTTGTAAAATCTCCCCAAAGTCATATCTAGTGGGAGAAATCTCCTTTCAAAGTTTTGCTATATTATACGAATGAGTCAATGATATATACAACCCGCTGATTGAGTTTTGTAAATGTTTAAGAGTTTGAAGGTAATCACCCTTCAACTCTTAAAACCTCCTAAATATAAATATGGACAGCGATAAAAATACATTCCCTTATTTCGATAGGTCCAAGGTACACTACGCGAACAAAAAATTTGGTTAATTTTGTTTTTATCAAAATCGAGTCGTCAAAGTTTTTCAAATTTTAGTTATGAGAAACTAAAAAAACAACCTTTTTTAGGGAGTATAATAATTAGTATACCTATGGTGTACCTTGGAGCTATCAAAATAAAGGAATGTATTTTTATCGCTGTCCATATTTATATTTAGGAGGTTTTAAGAGTTGAAGGTTGATTATCTTCAAACTCTTAAAAATTTACAAAACCCATTCAGCGGGTTTCCTCCTTGGAGTCCTACCTGGTAGGTATCAATTTATTAATGCTCTGCAATATATCTTAAAACGAATCAAATCGGAGACGAACACCTCGGGTACTATGATAAATGCTCCAGTTCATTTTAATTTGAAATTTATCGTCATTGGAAAAGGTGCTAGAGCTTGGTCACGACTGTATGTACCCAAGGACAACGTGAAAATTTTATCATAAATGCTACACAGTGCCTTCTTACAGTTTGCTTATGGTTTTGTTTATGATTTTCCTGCATGGTCATGTAAATTTTGTACAAACCGATAAAAAGTAAGTTCTTAATTAAATAATAGTTATATATGCTCGTCAAATTATGTATGCTAATATAATGTATTTTGGGGCCGAATTCGACTACATTCCTCGTTGACGTCTATCACATAGTCCAACGGATTTGCAAGAAAATTTGCTTGGATACAAACGGGACGCAGAATAACAAAATTACCACGAGAAGGTATGTTAGGACTGCGACACAAAACTAATAAATAAATAAAAAAAATGTACAGTTACATATTGAACACAAAGTTTTAGCCATCTATTTACTTCTCAATATAAGTCAAGGAGAAGCCCCGTAGTGAATGATCTAATTCAATTCATTATCGTAGCTACCAAAATTATATGAACAGCGATAAATTTATTTGCTTTACTTTAAAGTACCATAAACCTTGAAGCCCTCCAGGGCAATAAACTTTATGGACCAGATTGCATCACAACAACGAATTGGAACAAAATAATAAACATGTAATTTATCATAATGTATTATTTAATTCTCCATTTACGGCAAAGTTATACAGAATGCTGTTTTTACCTAAAAAAAGGTAGATTGCAGAAATGGTTAATAGAAGTATTTCTGTTCCAAATGAAATTTAATTTATTTGCTGGAACATGCTCACGAAAAGTTGATAACAGAGCTATCTAATTGGCTAACATATTCTGCCATCTTTTGAAATGCAAAGATTTTTAAAGATTGTATAGGTAATTAAAATCAAGAGAAAAAAAATGTATAGGTACACGCAAATAGAGGATGTCAACGTTAAAGAAGTACTGAGACAAGAAAAACCTCCGAACATTTGCATTATGTCCTGTAATCATTACCTACTATTATCACATAGAAATAGAAGATATATATCACATAGCCATAGAAAAGAGAAAGACTTCTATAATAGCAAGTAATGAACTAGGGAGTTAAGTAACCCATTTTAGAATTAGGTACTGAGGCTTTCTTCTCCTAATCTCCAGTAGCGTATTCTAGATTTTAGCTATGCATAGCTATTTCTAGATTTTAGCTATATATAGCATATGTATGTTTAGCCGCTCTATGATAAAAAAAAACGGATTCATGTCGCATAAATGAACAGCTCCTGACAACGCCGCCTTTCATGAACTGCCGCTCTGTGCAAGTGCCCATCTTGCAACTAAATCCTGCTTGAATCAGATTACTGATATTCCACCCTGCTGAAGTGGCGAAGACTAGCGATAAAGGCGAGAACACCACTGCTTATCTGTCATGTAGTAGTACTTATTGGTTCCTCTAGCCTGCAACCACAGCGATATCCACCTGAATCGAAGAACCATCAACTTATTTTTTTTCCCTGTATAATGAAATGATCTTTCCATTTACTCGCCACCTCTTAAACAGTAATCTAATTTCGCAACTGTATTCATTCAATATTTGCCAATAGAGCTATGTCTTTGCCTAGAATTCCCATGGACTCGATAAGATAAATTTTATTTGTTCTTAGCCATACTAAGATGTTTGCATTTACCAGAACACCACATATAAAGCCTTAGATTTTGGAGAAACGATATCAGATTTTTAATTGGGTTCGTAAAAGTTAGTAACGAAGTAGAAAATGAGTTCTTACGTAGCACTTTTCTTAGTCTTGGCCTTGGTAAGTACTAAAAATAGTGTTTTTTTCTATGGTTGTGTCTTCTGTGTAGAAATACATGCAGATAAAAAACATTTCTTGAATTGAAAAATAATATATATTTATCTCGATAAATTTATAAGTTTAAGAAAATATACCTATTTTTGTCTCAGCAATATTCATGTACTTACCTATTTCGACATTACGTTCATAAAATTTTATAAAATTTTAAACTCATATTTTATTTGTTTATATCAAAACAAAGCATTTTTACGAAAACAGAAACCAACAAAACTAGAAACCTACTATTAATTCTTGGCGGAAATATCATTGTCTACCATTTTGTCACTTTTCTGCAAATAAAACAAGTACATAACAATTGTCACTTTTACTTAAACAATTTTACTTTCGTTTCAATAATACATCGGACGATGAAAATGAATGTTCCAATAAAATTTAATAGAGTAATATTTTATTGAGTGCGACAATACATGAGATCACCATATTCTCGGTTAAATGCAATTTACTTTCATATATAAGTCAATAGAATAATATCTTATTTCGTTGTTGCCTTCAGTAGGTACTTGGTTTGGCTTGGGCTTGAAAGTAGGGGAATCTTGCCTAATTCGTACCCCTTAAGAACAAAGTCTAATATTGGGAAATGTAAAAAAGTAATAGACATTTAGTTTATGATTATATAATCTTTATTATATGACTAATAAACAACAGTACCATTTAAACTTAAAAGTTATGAACCTCTTAAAAAATACATTTTATAAAAGTATTGAAGGATTTAAATCGTACTATGATATATCTAATTCGTACTTAGAGATCAATTAATTGATGTCAATCTTATAATCACAGGAAATGAATTATTGTACCGAAAAAATTAATTCTGCATAGCATATTCAATTGTTTTCTTTAATTCCTTGCAATCATCACAAAAGAAACAGTTACACCGGCGCGGCGCTAAGCTCATGTGCCCAGGTATAGTAACGCCGAAAAATCTAGATTATGGCTCCAAAATATATCTTACTAGCTCTTCTTCCATCTCTTTACTCAAATCTGTGGGACGTCCAATACTTTGGTGTATGTCCAAACCATTCAAGTGACGCCGGAAGCTTGATTTAGGTATGTTATATGTACGACAAGCCTCATTGAATTTTAAACTTTCTTTTCTTTATACCAAGGGTTTTTTTCCATATCACCTTGGGACTAGGAATTATATTTTCGCTTAGCTATGGCAACCTTAAACAAAAATAACATACATATTCCTGATTCGTACCGGTGCGAAATGAGTCAGAGATTCGAGTACGATTTAGGCGCAGGCTACAAAACTATTTCAAATTTGCCGCGAAAAAATATGACAGCTGGTTGGAGCCGGTAACAACAAGAAAATAACTCTCAAATATACGTACAATTTAATAATATATTGTATAGTTTAGTAACTCATGTTGAATCTTAATCAAAATGCTTATGAATTTACAAAAAAAATTACATGAAAATAGTGAAAATACTTCTCATATATTTTTTAACGGAGTAGCAGTGAAACGGCGCCACTTGTTGTGTTACAAGGTGGATTAATGGTTCCATTTTTCGTCACTTGTGTCGCTACTGTTGTTGTCAATTCAGAAATAATGATGGGGTACGATTTAGGAACAAGTACGATTTAAGCAAGTTTCCCCTACACCCACAAATCTGGCCTTGTTGGTAATGTGTCAGTAGATAGGATACTTAATATCCTTGCACTGTGCATCCGGTAATCCAAAGTCATCATGTCTTTTTGATGATAATTAAAAGTAATGTATACTTAAGTAACACGCCAAGTGGTATCACGGGGCGAAAAGCGGACGAAGATGTCTCTTAGCGACGTTTGATCGCGCAAAGTGGCGGTAAATCGTCCCTGCCTACCCCTCTAGGACCAAGGCGTGATCATTATGTATGTATGTACATATGTGACAAGATTTGTTTACATTTACCACATTACTTTCGATAATCATCCGAAATACGTCCACCGCTAAACATAAGCCTCCCCAATAAACTGCCAGTTTTGGTGGGCTGTCCATTAAGGGATTTGCCATAATCACTACGCTACACAGGCGGTTTAATATACACAGGAGAACGCTATTGCCCGTCCTTGGTGCAATCCCTAAGTCACTTTAGCGAAACTCACGGGAAGATTAGGTGCAGTCCTATTCTAAGCCGGGAATCACACGGCACATTAAGTCACACTTAATACAATCAAATTCTTCACTATAATTCCGTTTTCTTTCCCAGGCATGTACTGCTTTCGGAAGTCCAACATACGTAGAACTTCACTCCTTGCCACGACAGCGCCGTGATACCAATGCAGTGCAGATCCCTGTCTCCACTAGTATTTTTGGAAGCAATAGGTAAATCACCTCTATTCCACTTTTATCACTTGACTGTAAAAGCTACACATAATGCTGTGATGAACGAAAAAGTTACAAAAGTGGTAGGATATAGTAGGGTTCGAGGTGATAAATATCAGTGATAAAAATCATAAAACAATATTAATTCAACGCTAACGCTATCAATGTCGCTTCACGTGTATTCGAACATGATTTGCCGCTTCCACGCATATCCAAACTATTAGTAAGAAAAAGAAATGTTTTGTAAATGTGATTACCAAAATTACTTGTATTTTGAAAATAAATAAAACAATAGATCAAGTGCCGGCAACGTTGGAACCTAGCGGCATGTCGAGGGACGATGGCAAGAGGTCCGACGGAGCGACCTTAGTGCCGTGGACCCTGGGCCGAGCACTGGTGTGGGACGCCACTTGTGCGGATACTCTAGCCGCGTCCCACATCCAGAAAACATCTCGCAAACCGGGGCCGCCGCCGAAAATGCCCAGTTCCTCAAGCGTCGCAAATACTCGTGTTTGACGGACGATTACGAGTTTGCGGCGCTTGCGGTGGAGACAATGGGTCCATGGTCGTCCGACACAAATTTTTTTTTTTCAAGTTACGAATCAGCACGTATAATTATCCGATTATTATCCGATAATTATCATGCTAATTATCAAAGAAAATAATTATCCTGATAATTTCAAACCCTGGAATATATCCCCATATTCTTGGGGCTTCCAGGCAAATCATTCAATGTATTAACGGTGCTTGCTCAACCGGCTGTGACTTTCTATTCGAAAAGTAGAAGTTTATCGGAGCGTGAACAAGAAATAGAAACAATTATACTTAATTGACGTTTTACCACCTACCCCTTTTCGTAGAAATTTATTTTAACTGTTTTATTTTTGTATTATTAGTGTTATGGGGTTTTATCCCTTTAATAAAAACATTATTATAATTATTAATTCTAATACTGTAAGATCTACCTTCTACCAACACTAAACTATACTGCTTTTTTCAGCTATGGGAAATTAGTCGAGGAACTAATACAGAATCTAAGTAAAGCTGCAGAACAAGCTAAAGATGCCGTTACCACTTTCAACACTGGTCTTCAGGAGGAAGCCGCTAAGTGCCAACAAAGATTCCTACATAATGTAGAAAAGCTCAAAGGACGGATTAACGATGCCATGAATTCAGTCTCTGATAGGTTCTCAGCGTCTGGTGCAGCTGTTCGGGAATGTATTAATGTAATTATTGCAAGACTTTCGAATTTTTAGACTATTTTTGTGCAATCCTAAAACAGTTATTTTTAGTGATTCGTCAAAACAGTTACCCTTATAGCGAAGATATTTCGTCGATCTATTTGGCTGTTCGCCTGATAACTTGCAACTTCACTGATAGTTGAAACTTGAAACACGGCATTGGTGGAAAAAAAATGGAAATTCTCCAAGATCTTTTTAAACTTTTTATTTTTTTTATTGAGGGAACTCGCATATTGCGTATGATCAAGTCTATAAAAAACTGTAACAGTACGAGTACCTATATATTTCAGTAATCTGCGCGTACGAAGTCGCGGACACAGCTCTCGTATCTACGAGTTCTATCTAGATATATAGATAAATAAACTCTTTACTGCACACAGATTAATAAGTTAGTTACAAACTTGTGTAAAGTGTACAAAGGCGACTTTATTGCTTCAAGCGATCTTTTCCAGGCAACCTTTCAATGATAAAAGCATAACGACCGAGTACCTATTTCAGGTAAAAGAAAGAAGAAAAAAATTAGAACATAAATATAATTATGATTTTTTTCCTCCTCTAGTCTCATAGCGATGAAGCCGAGCTTCTTCTCAATTCGACAATGGAACAAACAACAGCTTGCACCAAAGAGCGTGTCAACGAAGCTGCCGAACTCATCAAAGGTCTTTCCACTATTTCTGAAAAAGCTCAAGAATACGCTTCCACAGCATACGCCGAGATGAAGAGTTGTACTCAGAATGGTGGAAACTTCCTAGAAGTTGGATCGTGTCTAGGCACTCTGGCTTTGAGGACTGAAATGAATGGTGCTGTTTTCCTAGCCCAGAGTGGACTTTCGGTAAGTTCTCAGCAAGAAAAACATAATGTAACAAATAATAGCAACTAGATCCAAAAGAGTTCTAAAGTCTTCAAGGGGTTTCCGTTAATTTTGGTTGGTATGAACTACATTCTTAGAGGCTTCCCTTTTTGTTTGAGATAGGTATATTCATATGCACACTGTATCCAATATTTAATCATAAGTCGCGATTTAAGTTCGTTTCGCACACACTAAATTAATACTTATTGTTCTTTTATTTGAACAGATTGCACGTCTCAACATATTTATGGGAACATTGCCAGCTGCCCTTGAACTCTGCGCTGGTAGCGGTATCGTAGGTGCTGGAATGGGAACCGCCAAGATCGTCATGGAAATCGGCAGCTGCTCAGCCCAATCAGTGTTTACAAATTTCACAGGCAGTTCTTCTTTATCTCCTTCATCTGCTTCTTCCCCTCCCTCCCTACCTTCCCCTCCCTCCCTTCCTTCCCCTCCCGCCCTTCCTTCACCTTCTTCTTCTTCCTT
Organism: Esperia sulphurella; assembly: GCA_947086405.1. NCBI lineage: Eukaryota > Metazoa > Arthropoda > Insecta > Lepidoptera > Oecophoridae > Esperia > Esperia sulphurella. Next base: position 5,646,070 of record OX352266.1, read on the forward strand.
TTAGCCTAAATTTTCAACAAAGTACGAATTATTTATGTGTTTGGTTGGTATAAATAAATGCAAGATTGTGCATTAATGTTAATTGATAATGTATACATATACTTGGATTTATTTTCAATAAGAAAGTTTCGGCTGACTAAGATAATGTTAAGATGCTCAAGTCCAATACACAGTATTTTAACTGCATAGATTGCAGACACTTTGCAAGTCATTAACTACGCTAATGGAATTGATTTGTGTAGATCCGTTGCAATATTATTTACCTACTTCCATATTAGTGCATAACTTAATGATAAGAAACATCTCAATCATTATGGATATTTTCAATTTATTTGTTACTCTAATAAATACCTTTATCATCTTCTAGGTATATTGTGCTAAGATGAAGGCCTACACTGATTAATAAAACGACTATTCCAAATATTTGATATTATTTATTTACTGACTTCTTCATGAAAAAATATAGTGGAAAATATTGGTAACTTGGTTCTCAACCCTTTTAATTATCTACATTACATATTAAAAACCCTTGTAGATAACTACAAATTATCCTCGGATTACTAATAGAACTTGTTATTTTTATTACTCATGAAGTGGAATTGATAAAAGTAAAAACGATAGTAAATACCAGATTAACTGTAACTTGAGATAATATCACATATAAATGCAATGCTAGTTTTGAAAAATATCGTCATCGGTCAAGTTTCAAGATGCGTAGTATTCTAGTTTTCGCAATTGTGGTGATATTCTGGTCTCAGGTACAAATTTAATTCGTTTTTGAAATGTTACATGTTTGATTCCAAGCCGTTATCTATGCACATTATTAGTTATATACCTAAATATTATTGTAAAATTATCCGTGTACTTACTGAACTAATATACTTATTCAAAGAAATAATATTTTAGCATGCCAGATCGAAAGAAGTAAATCGTATGGAGAGCACCGTGAAATTAGATAATAATTTACGCGATATAAGTGACATTTGGAACAACGTAAAGAACAGTGCTGAAAATGCTTGGAAATCCATCAAAGATATTTCACAAAAAACTAAGGAGAAAATTAATTCGTGGATAAACAATGTGAAAACTCGTGCTAATGATGTATCGAAAGAATTTGAAATTCGCGTAAAAGACATGAAAGACAGATGTCAGACAATAATTGAGGAAATTGTAGGAAAAGGTCAAATTGCAAAACAATGTATCAAAGTAAGTATTCATTTTCCAATAACCTTAATTATTAGTACATATTACTCATTCTAAATGCTATGACCAAGCAGGTAGTTTGATGTCAAAATGCTGGTATGGTGATGATTATTAGTGTACATTAGATATTGAAAGGTCCCCGTATCTCCTTATAGTATTTAATTATCTAATAGATTTAGGTATTTAGATTAAAAGTAGTGACATAAAGACTTCATTTAAATTTTGGATAGTGACTAACAAAACACAGAAAGTAATAGTATTTTCTTATATTACAGGACAACAACGATGGCATAGAACAAATAATAAAACACATAATACAACACGTAACATCATGTATATCAGAGAATATTCTAAAACTATCGATGTTGGATGAGCACCAATACAGACTTAAATTTAATGATACCAATTTCGTCGATGAAGTAGAAAAAAAACTTGATCTGTGTGCCGACGACATGGACAATATAGAAGAATGTGTATACGGTGTGAGAAAGGAAATGTTTGATGATATGAATAATATGGAGGAAGATATTTTGAGAACCGTAAGTACAGTTAAACCAAACTATTTTGTTATCAACCAGATTTTTGAGAATTACATATGTATAAGAAAAAATATTTTTTTTTCAGCGCTCAGAATCAAGAAACGTAGCAGATGATTTACTAGATGCAATAATATCCTGCTCTGTCGATGGTCTGATGGATGCGTCAGCCAGTATCACAATTGAATCACTTAGAATAATAAACTGTGTTATCAAAGGATAAATATTATAAAAATTATTCAATGGGTTTCGACATGTTACGAGTACCATGATAGTGCTAATCGTTAAAATGAGATGATGTAAGCTATTGAATAATATTTCACATAATAAAAGTATTAGAATTACTAGTATATAACTCTATTAATTTCTACCGAGGACACATAGCATGTCGACCACCATCAACAGGTAAAGTGACTCCAGTAATGTTGCTCGCTGCATCACTGGCTAAAAATATAATAGACGATGCAACTTCTTTAGCGTCACCCGCTCGTCCAAGAGCATGAGTGCTCTGGCATTTTATCAAAAACTCCTCGTACTGCTTTTCAGTCATACTTGATTTCATGTGTATTCCTGTTGTAATAACACCAGGGTTGACAGAATTAACGCGGATCCCCTTTGGTCCTAACTCAAGCGCAACACATCTTGTAAACTGATCTAAAGCTGATTTAGACATGCAGTAAGCGAGAACATTCGGGAATGATCGGACACCAGTCACGCTAGATACATTAACAATATTTCCTTTAGTTTTAATGAGATGCGGTACTGCTAACAATGTCAAATGATACGGGCCACGAACATTAGTATTCATGACTCTATCATACTGATCCAAAGAAGTTGTTTCAATGGTTCCACCTTCAAGAATTCCAGCATTATTAACGAGAACATCCAATTTATTGAATTGGTCGATTGTTGTTTTAATTATATTTTCAACTTCGGTTTCTTTGTTCATATCGGCGATAACGATTACAGGCTTCAATTTCTTCGGTGATATTTCTTCACATTGCTTTGATACTTTCTTCAGATTCTCCATGTTTCTTCCAGTCAGTACTAAGGCTGCTTCCAGTCTGGAAAATTCTAAGGCAGTTTCCGCACCGATACCGGAGCTCGCACCAGTAATGAGCACGACTTTGTTTGTGAACATTGTGCCTGGTTAACAAAATAAATCTTTGTTATTTTTATTTATTGAGTTAGAAGGTACGAGTAGATCGTGCTTTTTATTTACATATATATTATAAGGCTTTTATGGCAAATATTAACCACTACAAACCTTGAATAATGGTTTGATATATTTAAAAATATATTGAATTTTATTACATAAACACATATTTTTCTAAAAGTAAAATACTCTTGCTTAACGAGAGCACATAGCATGGCGACCACCATCAACAGGCAGAGTCACTCCAGTAATATTATTTGCTGCATTACTAGCAACAAAAGTGATGACGCCTGCAACTTCACCAGTAGTTCCTCTTCTACCTAAGGGGTCAGTTTCTTCACGACTTTTTAAATACACTCCGCTACTCATACAGCCCCTTAAATAAATGCTACCCACAATTCCGGGATTAACAGCATTAACGCGAACTCCCTTTTGTCCCAGTTCAAGTGCAACACATCTTGTAAATTGATCTAAAGCTGATTTAGATATGCAGTAAGCGAGAAATTTTGGGAATGATCGGACACCAGCCACGCTAGATACATTAACAATATTTCCTTTAGTTTTAATGAGATGCGGTACGGCTAACATTGTTAAATGATACGGCCCACGAACATTGGTATTCATGAGTCTATCATACTGATCCAAAGTAGTTGTTTCAACAGTTCCACTTTCAAGAATTACAGCATTATTCACGAGAACATCTAACTTATGGAATTGGTCGATTGTTGTTTTAATTATATTTTCAACTTCGCTATCTTTGTTCATATCGGCGATAATAATTACTGGTTTCAATTTCTTTGGCGACATTTCTTCGCATTGCTTCGCGACATTCTCCAGATTGTGCTTGTTTCTTCCAGTTAGTACCAGGGCTGCTTCCAATTTGGAGAATTCTAAGGCAGTTTCAGCCCCGATTCCAGAACTCGCACCAGTAATAAGCACGACTTTGTTTGTGAACATTGTGCCTGGTTAACAAATCATTATGTTAATTTATTTAGTTAAAACGTAGATCATGCTTTCTATTTCTAGTTGGAAAGGGAATTTGTGGTTTGCAGTGCCGAATTGGACTTACTGTTATGGTGCTGTAAGAGTATTTTAAATTAAAAAAATAAAAATATTTACATAATATAATGACTTTTATTTGTGATATAGCTCAAAAGAAGCTATGGTAAACATTTACCACTGCAGACTTTGAATAAAGGTTTGCAGATTGTTTCTGAAATGCCAATATACAATGGATATTGAGAGGTGGTACCTAGATAAAGAATTGTGTAAATTATATATTATAATTATAATATATATCAAACCATAAATTGTATTTAAAACCAACATATATTTATTGTCATCATATAAGTATACAAAATATATCACATACTTATTCTAAAAGTTAATAACTCTTGCCTAACGAGGGCACATGGCATGGCGACCACCATCAACAGGCAGAGTCACTCCAGTAATGTTGTTTGCTGCATTGCTAGCTACAAAAGTGATGACGCCTGCAACTTCGCCAGTAGTTCCTATTCTGCCTAAGGCGTGAGTTTCTACACATCTTTTCAAATACACTTCATATTCTCCGTCACTCATACAACCCTTTAAATGTATGCCAGTATCTATGACTCCTGGATTAACAGCATTAACGCGGACTCCTTTTTGTCCTACCTCAAGCGCAACACATCTTGTGAATTGATCTAAAGCTGATTTAGATATGCAGTAAGCGAGAACATTTTGGAACGATCGGACACCAGCCACGCTAGATACATTAACAATATTTCCTTTAGTTTTAATGAGATGCGGTACGGCTAACATTGTTAAATGATACGGCCCACGAACATTGGTAATCATGACTCTATCATACTGATCCAACGTAGTTGTTTCAATGGTTCCACTTTCAAGAATTCCAGCATTATTCACGAGAACATCCAGCTTATGGAATTGTTCAATGGTTGTTATAATTATATTTTCAACTTCGCTATCTTTGTTCATATCGGCGATAATAATTACTGGTTTCAATTTCTTTGGCGACATTTCTTCGCATTGCTTCGCGACATTCTCCAGATTGTGCTTGTTTCTTCCAGTTAGTACCAGGGCTGCTTCCAATTTGGAGAATTCTAAGGCAGTTTCAGCCCCGATTCCGGAACTCGCACCAGTAATAAGCACGACTTTGTTTGTGAACATTGTGTCTTGCTAGACAAAATATGATGTACAACTGTTAGTAGCATAATGTTAAGTCTACATTTAAGATAAAATTATTGATCGCCCGTTATCATATCACCCAAGTTGTAGCGTGAGCGTGATACTGATAAAAACCGTGTCGAACGAATCAGAAGAAAGATTATTATTGATTACGTAACAAAGATTATTCTTTTACTTAGAATTTATTTCATACAAGGTCATTTAAAATGAACGTCATTAATTATAAATTAAATACCAATTTTGGCAATTACATCTACTTACAGGCTGTAAGAATAATATTTAATGAAAAAAATATAAGTATACACAAATTAATTCAAAGAAACGCAAAAGAATGCAAGAGAGGACTTTAATCACTCCTGTAAAAATGAATGAATTAAGGGGACAAGGTTTGTATTATGACGACCGTCATGATTTTAGAATTGTCAGAAATAGCAACATTTCTGCATGTGTTCACGCTCTATAAAAGCAGCTGCTAAGCAATATACTTAACTAGTAGGTCTTTTTTTTAATTCTGTTCTGTCGTAGAACTAAAAGTATAAGATGTTGGACTAACCCCTACATACTTAAACTAGAAAACAATTTCTGGACTTAAATGACGCCGCGTGTTAACTCTCCTAACGGGGAATGGGCAAGGTATCACGCGGCGGCAGCGGGGGCATTAGGGAGAGCTACTGTGCCAGACTGTAAGTCACCTTGGTGGAGTAGTGGCAAAAGATGCAAATAATAAATAAACTTTATTTCAGAAAATAATTACGGAGAAATAAGTTAGGTAACGTAATTTGGGTTAATTTGCGTATGCCCCCTAACTCCCTATGTACTATTTGTGACACACTTAAAATGTTAATGCTATACAACCGTAAGGCCTAATTTATTACCTAAATATATAAAATACCCATAGATCCAAACTGTGTTGAAATATGGAGAAAAAATATTCTGAAAACTAAATTGAATAACCTTGCATTGGGCTTGACATAGCTGCGCGGCTGAATAAAACCGTCAGCGAAAAAGGTGCAGACTAAAACATACCTTATAAGCAAGCAATTAGATACCCATATACATATCAAAACCGGGTTTTGTCTTAAAGGTTAGTTTTGTTTGTACCATGTTTGTACGAAAAATATAAGGTTGTATATGACCTTCACTGCACTATTATAGTCACTCCACCGTTTAATTTTTAAAGGCTACTTTGTTCAACACAGTGGGAGTCCTAAATCATAGAACCACCGGTTCTAATAGGCAAGTTTACGTGTCGATGAATACTCAGTAATAAAATTGTGTCACCTATAATTAACGAAGATAGTCTTAAATTTTACAAGCACGAAATGAAATATCTACTTACCTAGTAAATACTTTTGGTATTAATTGGAAACAAAAATGTAGGTACCAACCTTTATTAAGCGCAACAAATACCTAGAAGCCGAAATAAAAATTGAACTGATGCAGATTAAGCCAAAAGTAATGTATTTTGCTTGTATCTGACTCTGTTTCTGTATTGTAATTGTCATGTGAAGTCATGTAGTTTAGCTCAGTTGAATGAATGTCATTCGGACAGATGAATGAGACAGAACATTGAAAAAATAAAAAAACTTAAGGAAATATGGGATGGGAAACAAAACGCGCCGAAAAATGATATGAAATCGATTCAATTGTTTTTTGAAGCCCCTAAAAAAACCAAAAAATTTCTGCCCCTAAAAATGTCCCTTTTAACATTTCTAGCCCCTAAATTTAGGGGCAAAACCCCTAAGTTGGCAACCGTCCTCAGGTACAAACTGAGCGGAACGAGGTACTGTTATATATTCTGTGGTACAGTGCGAAACTAAATGCCAACTATGCTCAGTAAGCAGTAAGCAAACAATGACATAACCATGGCACATGATTTTCTTTGCTAAAGTTATCAATCAACTCAAAAAAATCTTAGGATAACGTCTAGAATCTAGTGGGTTAATAATTATTTTTCTTAATTATGGCCTTATTTTACGGGCATTAGCAAGTATTCTCGCATATTTTAACATGTGATGGATGATATAGAAATTGTGATCTACGAGTATCGAGGTGTGATTGGTCGCATAAGTATATTTTTTAACTTTCAAATGGAATGAAAGAAGTATTGTATTCGTGGTAAAATTTGTAGTTTTATGTTCACATGACCTCAAAAATGTGTGCTGTGGACAAGTATGGAAAATTCGAGAATATTCTGGAAGTGTCTCCAATGTTCTAGAACTTTTTATGTACATCATATTTAATGTATGAAAACCAGTTAATGGCTAACAGCTTTAATAATCTGTAATATTGCCTTTTTATTATAGCTGTAAGTTTTCTGAATAAAATAAAATATAATATTGAAGGGTCTAGAATGTTCTGGAAGGTGATGGAAGATTCTAGCTAGAATAACGCCTTAGAATGTGCTATGGACAAGTATGGAAAGTTCGCAAAAATTCTTGAAGTGTCTCGAATGTTCTAGAACTTCGAGAGGTCATGGAAGGTGTTGTTCTAGAAATTTCCATCACCTTCCACGACCTTTCAGAACATTCTAGACCCTTCAATATGATGTACATTAAAAGTTCCAGAACATTCGAGACACTTCCAGAATTTTCTCGAAGTGTCCATACTTGTCCATAGCACATATTGATATGGTCATGTGAAAGCCGTTATTAATAGTTCAACATTATAGATTGCTCTAACACCTTCTAGAACCTTCCATCACCTACCAGAACATTCTAGACCCTTCATGTACATGATGTTCTCTAACTTTTCACACTTGTCCATAGCACACATTGTTATGGTCATGTAAAAAATCACACTTTTTTGTCTATCTCTTTTGACCGATATCTGTAAATTGCACAATACTTTCTACCACAGATTCTTTCTTAGTAGTAGTTTTTACGCAAGTGGCAACCCTACTGGTGGGCGGGGCAAGTGAACCGTCGAACGAGTAGGTAGGTATTTATCGTGATAGGGACGTACCAATGACGGGGGCCTGACTTAGTATTGTTTTGTATTAGGTAAATTTAATCGAAGCAAAAAAACGAACATAAGAAGTTAAAGGAAACGTTGTATTTATAAGTATTTCGTAAATATTAACTTTTTTCTAGGCTTATAATTAAGGATACCTTTTTTATTTTACAGTCCTTTACAATACTATGTAAACACACACAAAATAAATAAAAATAAATAGTGATTGAATATAATTTAAGGACAAATGAATAAAAAATACAAACGCTGTTTGAAACAAAACGCAATTCGGTTATGGCGGCCATTTTGAAACATCTGATATGTAAAAATAGGTAAATTACATACATACATCCTATTTGATCCTACAGCCATGTGCTATAGCCCTGCAGTTGATAGTATTGTTTTGTTTGTACTCCTGTCAATATTTTTATGACTAAGAGAACCCCTCTTACGGCCAACCCCTAAAATAGATGCGAGGCGCGACCAAAGGAAGCGACGAGTGTTAGGTTACTGGTGACCATGAAGCGAGCGGAGCGAGCGACAGCACCCAGGTAACTGTTACCCAAAAATGGAATCAGAACCCTCCCCCCGCAGCCAAAAACCTTTCCCTTTCATGGGTTGCTACAAGTTAAGAGCACTCCTTTTATGGCCCACCCCGAAAATAGGTGCAGGAGCGACCGAAGCGAGCGACAGCATCCAGGTAACTAATGTTACACAAAAAGGGTGTCATAGGTAAAAACTTCTACCATGAAGGAATAAAAGTGACATAACCTCAAAATTAAAAAAAAAACATCTCGAAAACTACGCATTTCCGAGAGTGTAGCCAGAGGGTAGTCCTCCCCCCCTCCCCCAGCCCCACCCCTCCACAAAATCGTGGGTTGTTAATCTAAATTTTTTCCACTAATCTTTAAATGGGCAAACAACAAAAAAAAGTTACATTTGTATTTAAGTAGAGTTAAATATAAATTACTCAAGAAATTTAAGAGAGTGTCAATAGCACATACTTGTATTATTAAAACCGCATCATGATTATCAATCAGTCAATCACAACAGTTATATGTTCATATGTTCGCGTTACATTCACCATTCATTCATTACATTCATTTCATGGCATGGTGTTTAGGATGGTTTCGCAATTTATTTCGTATTATTAGGAATTTCCTTTTGTGATAATTGTGCTTTGTATCGTTTTCGTTCACTTATTTAACTAAGGCATTGGTTTTTATAATAAAGTAAATGTGTAGTTGACCTGTTAACCAGAAAAATGACCTCTTCCACTTCAGCAACGAAGGAGCCTCATGTATCTTTCGATGAATTCTATTCAGAGGTAAGGTATTTGTGCTTAAACACTACATTTTCATTGGAGTAATAAACGAGCAGTTATAAAATAACCAACAAATTAGGTTTATTTCTCTATTGTCATCATTAAATTGCCTAAGATTTGGTAAACTCTCCGCATTTATCGTTCCAGGTAAAGGAAATAGAAAAACGGGACTCTGTCCTCACCCCAAAACAACAAATTGACAGACTCCTTCGCCCAGGCTCTACATATTTCAATCTGAACCCATTTGAGGTGATGCAGCTTGAACCGGATTGTACACTTGAGGAGATCAAGAAGAAATACAGGAGGCTGTCCATCCTTGTGCATCCAGATAAAAATATGGTGAGTGAATTCTTTTATTGTCACTACCTCGCTACTGATGAAACACTCTTGGCTGTTTCTTGTTGTTCGATAGCTATACAATTTGTAAATGAACATGTGTCCCTATGCTATGTTTAATAACAAACCTTTAAGAAAGTTAACTCATGTTTTGTGCTAGTTGTTTGTAACAGTAACATAGACAACAAGATCGCCAATAGTGTATCCTTACCTTTATAATCGTATGTGACTTGCGCTCCATGGAAACAGAATAGTGACGCATGACTGCGAATGATAATTATTCAACTTTCCTAATCTTGGTCTTAGAATGGAAAATTAGTAATATGTTAATTTCCAGAATTAAATAAATGACCTAGTAAATCCTAATGATAAAATGTAAACGCCTAGGAATGAGGAATCATTAGACTCAAACATTAATCACTGTGGTTTTGTGTTTGGTTCCCACTAGGGACAGACATTATGTTGATGATGTTATATTCATGAATTGTTCTATCGTTGTCTAATTCCCATTGTTCAGGAGAAAATACTGGTTTGGGGATTAGACAAGTGTATGTCTGTACACTTGTACCTGTCTGTACTGTAAATAATTAATAATGTTAGTAAATGTAATGTGTATCGTCACTAAACAAGATGAATCATGTGTTTAATTCTGGATTATAATGTCTAATAAAACCATTTCATTAGCATTGTTCAAAGTCATGCATCACTATATTTCATTCCAAATCAGTAGTTGTATAAAAACAATCACATTTGCCTCTCAAAAACTAAATAAATAATAGATGTTCCTAATTGGGTCCTAAAGTTTACATGGTAATACTTTTTTTTTTGCTGCAAGTGACCCTTTCATGTATGTTACTGAGATGCAGATAGCATTCTTTCATATACCTAATGGTCTGGAATGAAATATACAACAGAATTTTGATTTATTTTTAATCTTGGTGTGGATGGTAATAGAAATGGATATCATTGTTTTCAATTAGCTGCAATTTCATATACAAGTTTTATTAACTGAGAAGAAATTACGTATTTCATCAAGGCACCCTAGGCGGTCTTCGTTTGTTTAGTATAGACGGTTACACCCGTCAACCTTTCATTTTTATCCGCAGATGGAAGGAATGCATACTGTGAGACGGCCTGACGCAGCGATACATAGGTAAGGAATCAGAGGAACTAACGGAGATGACCAATAGCAGATAGCTGATAGCTAGGATATGGAGAAGGGGCAGTCTTTGAGAGTACTGAAAATTTACTGAATGAGATTGTCATGGATGTGTATGACGAAATGTTAAACTTATGTGATTTGTTAGTTACCAAACTAAACACTGCGAATTCTATGTTTTTGTGTTTCGAACTGAAAACCTACCATGCATTAAGAGCGAAATAACACCATTCTTTTAAAATCAAACTGCAAAAGCAGACCAAAGTATGCAATATGCATAAAAAGTAAATAAATCAGCACAAACATAATAATATATATAATTGTTATAACATTCATAATTTTATTTATGGATGGGGTCAGAATGCCCTTACTCTAAATTGATAGGAGTTTTGTACAATGCCCAACAAGCCATCAATCACACATAACAAACATCACAACTAGGAATAGGATCATTTTCAATCAAATTATTATTTTTAAATTGTTATTATTGTGTTTCATTACAGGATGATTTGGAACGAGCGCAACAAGCTTTTGAAATAATAAATAGAGCATTCAAAACAATAGAAAATGAGGACACAAGGAAGAAGTGTTTAGATATTTATCAGGAAGCGAAAGAACGTACTGATCATATGGTAAGTAGCAAATGGTGTATTTTATTACAACTAAAATGACCATAAAAATATATGACTAACTCATCTATTGAGGCACAACCCAAGCTTCTGTATGCACAACTTAAGTCTAGGAATTTAAAATGACTTTCCTCAAATGAGGTAGAATCAAGGGTAAAAATATTGATTACATTTTAATATTATAATTTTTTTGTCTATGGATGGTGGGGATCACTTCCTAAGCAACAGCTAGTTAGGTATATATATACAACACAACTGGCTACCTGGTCAATTTGACTAGCAGAAATATCACACGGCCATCTTGCTTGCAATGCATTGTAAATAATTAATACTGGATCAAGGTAACCATTAAACTACTAGCTTATACTCTTGACTTCATCGATGTGGAAGTATATATCCTTCATATTATTTGCCTATCGTTACCAGCTGTTGGCGATAAGTTTTCCCCAATACCTCTAAGGTTGTTGGTCCATCAGACATCCCTCTCTGAGCCTCATCTGGCATCAGGCATTCAGCTGTTTGTGATCTTAGTTATTAGTTTTATTTCCTCGATATGGATCATAATCGTGGAAGAACCTCCAGAATAGCCCATGCCATAGCTCGCTGAGTGGCTTTTAACTTATGGATCAGATCAGACCCATCTCAGTCCCCATGTTTCTGTGTATGATGTACCACATTCGTTGTAATTGAACTATAACTATAGCAGCTTTGTATATTGCCAAGACATTGCTTAAATTATGGTGTAACAAATGCCTATAACTAATTTCAGATTGAACAGAAGCGAAAAAAGCAGAAGAAAGATGGTCGTTTAGCTGAAGGCATTCCAGAGGATGACCCTGCCAAGTACAAACACGCTGTTTATGTCATGACTATGAAGGTATAAACTTACATTTGTTAGATATTTCTGGTCGCAGCAAAGGTTTTATGCCTACACCTGGAGTTAAGATGAGATGTTTCCTCTCTTAAATTTTCTTAAGTCTGTCCATTTGACAGTACTTAACATATATTTGTCCTTAACCTTTAAATATTGTTTGACAGAGATAGCAACAATTGTACTGCTGTCTGATTTGAAGTTTGTGCTTCAGAATAGGGCCAATTACACATTTAAAAAAAAGATAAGCTTTGTTTATTCTAGTAACATAGACTCTGTACTTATCACATAGAATCTAGAAATAATGTGTATACACAAAAAAACTTGATGAATAAAAAATTTAAACCAATATTTCCTCGAGGAACGGGTCTGCGCGGACCATAAAGTCAGATATTTTTTTGGAAATCTTGGAAGTGTCAAAATATTATATGTAGTATGTTTTCCAAAAGCATTTTTATCACCTCTATAAAATATTGCTATTCTATTAACGTGACAAGTTTCTCTGTTACCCAAGTTAAACTAGAAAGGGATAGGAACCTGCTAGGACTCTAGAATCCTGATTCTACCTTCCGAATAAGAATGATTTAGTATATATACGCGTGGATATGGTAATCAGTGATCATCATGCAAGGCGATTTGTTTACACAAGGGTTCGGCCACTGCTGACTTACAACACGCTCGCTTGTATGGATGGAGTGTGTCTTTGGTCCCCGGATCACTTTTTATAAATTGTATTGTTTTATGTTTTACTACTGACATTTCCGCGCCACTGGCAAAACTTCCCTCGTTTTTGTAGAAAATGGTATCAAAATTTAACAAGAAAATTACCGACGAGACATCCTTGAATCTGTTGTTCTTCCTTAGAGTCAACAGCACTTTGGTAACCCCGGATCACTTTTTATAAATTGTATTGTTTTATGTTTTACTACTGACATTTCCAGCTATTTGCTGACATGGAGCGCAAGAGACAGCACCTAGAAACTCGCGACATGGAGGAGAGGAAACGAAAACGGGAGGCTGAAATAGAGCAGGAGGAACAAATGTCGATGGAAAAGGAATGGGCCAAAAATTTTGAGGTAATTGCCTAATTTATTGGTTATTCAAATGGTGCGAAAGAGACAACACTATGTTTCTCCGTATTTCACCCTCGCATTTATTATTACCCAGGCTGCAGCATAGTGCGCTTTCTTTCTAACATTTTTAGTTATGCTGTCTCTATATACAGTGTACATTCTAGAAATTTGTAGTAAAAAAATACGCTTGGTAATATAAATATTGATGAAATAAATATTGTACAATACAATTAACTATGCCAAACAAAACAACGCAGGAATTTATAAATAGAACATTCCATTGAGTGGTCACACTGGGGAGTTGTGCCCAGAAGGCTGGCAATTTTCCCTCGTTGTATAGCCAAGCTAATGCGCTGGCTGAGGTACTGGCTAGCCTTCTGGTCACCGGAAACCACTATGAGGCGTGCGGAAAGCGCATTCATTAGATTTTTCGCTTCCGGGCTGCAGTCTCTCCACTACGACCCAAACTATCAAAATTAATTACACACATCGAGGGATGTATAAACAGATTGTAATTATTACATGCAACAAAAAGTATTTTCTTCGAAAACAATTATAATAATTAGAAATATTTATTTTTGAAATTATGTTTTATAGTTATGTATATTATAAAAATCATTGTAAGTATATACACTTTTTAGTATTTTGCAATTATAGTACTTACTATCATACTTATCGTTCATAAATATTCGTTTATTTTAAGTGTATAAAAAGAAAACAGGTCTATACGCAGGTTGTCTGAAAGGAATCGCTTTAAGCAATAAGAAGTTTTAAAAGTTAAAAAAAATACAATTTAGGCGAAATTGTATTTTTTTTTTACTTTTAAAACTTGTAATTGTATTTGTGCAGCAAAGTGTATTGTATTTAATTAGTTTTCCTGTATCCGATGTTTCGTTTCCACGGTCAGTGCAAACTGGTCAAAACGCCAGGAAAGTGTTACTCAAAACCAAATTAGATTCTTACAAGTTATAATACGTTTTTCAGGAATCTCGTCAGAACCGCGTCGACAGCTGGAAAACCTTCCAGTCAGCAAGCAGTGGCAGCAAGGAGAAGAAAAAGAAGAAGAATGCGATCTTCAAGCCTCCCAAGCCCAAGCCCGAGAGCAGATAACTCAAATACTTCTATAGATACATAGTACTGTTAGTATTAAACTTAGCTTTAGTGATTTTACATTCTACATTAACTATGTAGCTGATGCCTTCATAGATTTATGACTGTTAATATACATCATATCAGTTTTTTGACATCCACTGCTGGATATGTCTTCCCCTGACGAACGCCACCTCAATCGGTCCTTCGACTTCCGCACACGGCCACCTCTTTAGGTCTTTCGGTCCATCTGGCGGCGGGTCGCCCCCCGCTGCGTTTACCGATACTATTACATAAGCAGGGCAGAACAGCCTGGTAACGTTTACTCTTGGAAACAGCCTTCATGCTTCCTCTTTTGGAATTTATTTTTTTATCAAAATGCGACCATCTACGAGTATATTTCATTGTAAACCAATTGTCATACGAAAACCAACGGGTATTTGCGTCTGTAATATGTGCATGAAATGGTCACCATCAGTAAAAACAGGTTTGTAATACCAAGTAAACTTTGCGGTCCACTTCGGAACACCCATCTATTATTTTGTTTTCGAGACGCAAATGCGTTTGTTTTTAGATGACAAACGATTTGGAATTAAATATAGTATCCTTTTTCCTAAACTCTGAAATATGTGAAGGCTCAATTTTGACTTTTATTCTGATTTATTTGATATTCCATTTTGACGGTCTGGAGGTATGACAGATATATTTTTTACTCCTGGTTATTAAATGGATTCTTATTTTACAAAATTGCTAAAAGTTTGTTCATTGTTCTTGGTTCAAATGCTTGTTCATTAATATGAAGTCATTGAATTACAATTGTTAAAATAGGTGTAATGACTCGTGTACATTTTAAATAGATAATTTTGAAAGTCATGCCACCACCATGTTTCCGAATATAGTATAATATTGACTTATGTCAAGAACATAAACTACGGGTATATATTTTAATTTGCGGGGTGCGTTTGCACAGTTGCCATATTGGTGTTTATTGTATACATATTACTGGATGGCAATTTACACACTGTCTTATCTCTAAGACAGCACATACGGGTATATGGGCCGAGAATGCGTTATGGAACGACAGTGTATGTCTAGAGAAGCCCCAACGCTATCTCTCAAAATCGATTACCGCGCACGCTGTGGACAAATAGAGACTGATTTCGGATTGAATTCCTTCGCCAAACATAAGATGTTGAGAATGTCCATGGGTACCGATTTCCAATTTTCTAATTTTATTAAATGAATGATTGTCATTTTTTTAGTCACAGCGATGCCTTTCATTATCGATGAAAGGCCCCGTTACATAATAAAGCTTGTTTAATTACGTTTTGCTAAAACTGCACCGATTTATGGTCACACAAATCTTAAATGTAGTTAGTTCCCATCTGGATAGCCGTCAGAAGGTCTTAAATATCGTTACTGGGCACTTCACCTTGACTTTGAATATATACCTGTTTTCTTTGCTCTGGAGTTTATATGTCACTTGTAAAACTTTATTAAGTTTTTACAGTTACGTAGTTTTTGAGGATGCACCAAGCAACCCACTTAGCTACTAGTTAGGCTTTATATTTTTGGTTCTTCTGTTCGAATCATTAGTTTTACCTCATGTTGAGAAAGGGTGTCAATATCATAAGAAATCTAGTATTAAAGTTGCTTATAATAAAAGTTAAGCAATACTTGTATTGTTTTTTTTTTTATATAAATATCACGTTTAATTTTATTTAAGCAATTAACTGCACTTGAAGTTACATTGTAACGACACAATTTGCATCTCAAAGGCATTTTTATATTATTTTATTTATTATATGAAGTTTAAAAAAAACTGAGCTTAGTTATAGGTTCAGTTTGAAATGAGGCGGCCCGGTCCTCCATTTAATATAAATTGTTTGTTACCTAGTGAAATCTGATGATGATGACGTCGTCTTGACCTATTTTAGTCATGTCGGCTGCTGCGGGTTTAGATTTCGGGAGTTTCTCATAAGCTCTGTAAATATGGCTCATTTTTGCCTCAAACGTTCGCGAGCAGTAACAGCACGTAAGCTCTTCGCTGCGCCCAACGTTTGTGATACAGCTGCGATTCAACCGTAGCTACCGTCTGAACAATCTCCAGACGTTGATGTAACGAACGTTCCGTGATTTCGTATTCTACTAATATTTTTGTACATTTTGACAGGCTGCTGTCAAAATAGCGTTTGTTAAAAAGTTGGTAGGAACGCTGATATATTAGCAGGTGACCTCGCTTTCGCTCGAGCTCAGAAACTGCTTTTTCTGACGTAAATAATTTCTTCAGTCAGACGTTCTGCAACTAATTGTATCCACGAGTCGCGCCCAGGTATTTCCAGTCATGTTGCGGTTCTTCATTCCTTTATACCTCAGAAACTCGGCGCTTGCATTCTGTACTTCCAAGTATAGACACCGCTTTGCGATCCTATCATCTAGCATTCTGCTTACGTATCCCGTCTATCGCAGCTTCTATACCTCCAATGTTACATCGTCTAAGCACCTCCGAATTCTTTCAATCTTTCAATTCTTTCAACCGGTCTAGAACGCGAGGTAGAGCCATCACGTCTCGGAGCTATACAGCAATGCCATGGCATGGTATAGATCGTACAGTTAATGACGGCACGCCCCACTCCATATATTTGCCCTTAACTGTACACCGATAATCTTTACACCAATGGTATAACTGCTGGGACAGCCTTTCATATTATTTTTTGTCCAATCTGTCCGATCGTTGAACAAACTAAATCCCCTTAGCGTTTCCTTTGAGCACCGGCAGGGTATTTCTGTACAATAATCCATAATTCCCCTTAAGGGGATTTTTCGCAAGGGATTATTGGAATAAGCCGTTGGATTAACCCGTGATAGTGCTAAGTACTTAAATTTGTCAGGGACTTCCAAAACCTAGCCGTTGAAGTGTGTCCATAGATCTCGCGGCTTATAAAATGCCATATCAAACTCAAACTAAAATGTTATAAATGCTAAGTATGGATGTTTGTCTATTTGTCACTCTACCACGACATAACGGCTGAACAGATTGTGATTAAACTTAAACAGTCAACTTATATTATCGATTTAGTCATAGGATTCGAAAAATTGAATAGTTTCTAAGCGAAAACATTCTAAAAAAATCATTTTTTATTATTCTTTTGAAAAAGTCCTTAAATAGAAGACTTCAGAATAACAATCGTTTATTATCACAAGCGGCAATAAGCCACGATTTCTTCGTCTGCTTCTTCCTCGTACTCTTCGCTTGGCGGCCCCGGGGTGAGGGGTGGCCCCCAGTTCAGGAACAAACTGTTAGTCCATATCATGAGTGTCAGTGATAGAATCCACCTGCAAACAAATAAGTCAAATATTTAGCACAAGAATAGTAGAGGAATGGCGGGACCCGGGCGGGAATCAAGAGTTAGGTACAATTCTACCCACCGAATTTGACGTAGTCCTTTCAAGTCTTTCTGCTTAAAACCTTCATTGTTACATGCATACGTACTTAGCCTCTACGTTTAATACCAATATTAACAATTTTATATAGTATCCTGGCCTACTCGGAAATCGGTGAGGCCAAGATACTATTGCAGTTACCGGAGTCTAATAATTTATATTTAAATTGAAATTGCCTCCTTTCTGTTTAGTTCCAGTCACACTTCACTTAAGACATTTCTACAGTTCCACAGTCAAGAAACCTTACCCATTAAATTACCGAAGCTGTTGTGACCGGATCGAAGCCAAGGCTGTGACATCTGACCTACTCATCACGGGTAGTGCCAGAGATTGGGTTGTATCGTCTTGTACAATATCCCCTTGCTCCTAGACCTTTCGCCAAAGTATTCTTTCCACATATTGTGACACTGACAATGGTAGTTGAGACAGGCCTCCGACATTTCATATATTCGAACAGATTTAATCACCTACTACTAAGACAGGCGTACCAACATGTCCGTATACGTGCTTGTAAATTATAGAGAGAGGGACAACGTTATACGTCAACACATAAGTGCTTCTCTTTCTAACCGACTGGTACTACGCAGCGTGCTGGTTGCGGGGGAGGTAAGTGTCGCTTCTTTACGTAGTTAATATTTAGTATTAACATTGGCAACTAAAATATAGAATGGAAAGTCGCTATTTCTTTTACTTTTTCATCTCTGGTATCCAGAACGGAATAGTCTGTTTTCCTGTACTGCCCTGGTACGAAGTAAGGCCGCTAAGTTTAAAAAGGGAACTGTAACGTGGGAAAATACAAAACTGGTTTTTTAGAATGCTATGAAAATTACTTTCTTCACCAATCAGAATTAATATTCTTTAAAACCAGTTTTTGCATTATTTAGCAATTTACTCAAATTTGACTTTTTAAACTTAACGTCCTTCTCTAGTACCAGGGCAGTGTAGATATGTTATGAGGCGACTAATAAATAGTCTACTTTTGCGCTGGCTTTGGCTGCCGTACTAAACCCGAAGGTATTTTAGGAGAGCTCTAGTTCAGCTGTGGGCTTAGTTGTTGATATTAACGACAAACGTATAAATGTACCAAGTGTACTCATGTGCAATAAATGACTTTGACTTTGAAACATTTACCTAACTAAAAAAAAGGTTCTCACCACGACACTCCAGCTGCTAATGTTCTGTTGTAATATTTTTGTTGGTTCTTATAATATACGTCCCATGATCCACAAGGCACTGGCAATTCGTTCATGTGGCAATCGCAGCGATCTACGTACGGGTCAAAATACTTCCGAGGAGGTTTTGAACCTGCGAACAACCTCATATTGGTACAAAGTATCTCCTATATCTTCAGCATATTGCATCATCATCATCCAAAATACCCCACCAGACTCGTGGACCCACACGTCCACTGTTGAACACAACCCTCCCCAATAGGATGCCACTTTTGGTGGGCAAGCAACCCTGTGTGTATTAAGGTTATTACTGCGATTACCAATCCCCTGCCGAGCGTGGTGATTATGGCAAGTCCCCCAATGGACAGCCCACCAAAAGTGGCATTCTACTGAAGCCTATGTATAAGAGGATTATCACATTTGTTACCAGTTTTTCCTGGCTGACCAAATTTTTTGAGAAATCTCACTCTAAAACTACAACGTTTCAAGTGAATCTTATATGCCAACATTATATACCGTATTCTATTATTGACCTGTGATAAAGCAAAATTTTGAAAATAACTACTGATAATTAATTAAAAAACATTTCATTACGCAAAATTTTCGGTCAGCACTATAACGCTGAGCTACTCAAGGTTGCGATAGGCCTCTTAACAGTGGACGTATTTCGGCTGATGATAATGACTATGCCGCAAGTGCTGTCTTTACTAATGTGATTTATTTTTGAGGAAGAATTTGTGAATTTAAACTATTTAAGAAAAAAGGGGGTCGAGCAGTGAGTGTCAGTGAAACAGGTCTGATAGATTTAAGAATATTCTTAGTACAAAAATGACATGTGAAATCGGTAACTGTTCTAACTATAAATAATGCTAATATAGCCTCATCAAATCAAATGCCAACTGCACTGTAAGTAAATATATATCGTCACTCGAAAGGCAAAATTGCTGAAGCGCCAACATATGATTTTACAGTAGAGAATAAAATAAATTATCTAATAAACTGTTGTTGGATAAGATAAACTGCAGCAATTTTACAGCGACGGTACTTCTATCTTTCCACACCACCACTATTGGTTCCGTTGATATTCCTCGGTATAATCCCGCTAGTAATATCTTAGTATGACCAAATATAATATATTACTAACAGATTTTCTCCCACCAGACTCGTGGACCCACTACGGTGACCCACTCTCTCTTCTCCGTGTAATTATAATACATGCAAAACACCAAGCTTACTTACTTTGTTGGCTTGCATATCTTCTGCCCAGAACGTAAGAGGTGATAGTTTTTCCTATTGATATTGTTCTTGTTTTCATAATAAACAGTCTAAAATAAATAGTAGAATATAAAAATATATAAAATTACGAGCTTGACAGAACAGCCCGTCTGTAAAAGATCTAAACTGTCAAAATTGACACAAAAGTAACTGCATGAGAAAATTTATGGCAGTTTGTAACTTGAAAAAGGTTTCTTTACTCCCTAAAATTTTCACATTTGAACATTTTGACCATTATAGAGTCCACCCCTCAAACGGTTAAACCACCTTATGTACACTATGAGGCGGTGGAGGCCTGCGGAAAAGGCTTTAGACCTGGTAATGTTGTTAGTTTGTACCCGCCTTAGATTTTCGTTTTTGGTCTGAGGTACCCGCCGTATAATATATTATCTTTGGTTATAGCAAAGATAATATATACTAAAGTTAACTATTTCTTCTGTGGCTAGGCGCGGCCTAGGAAAGTGACATAATTACTGCGTACAGTCAGTGGGCTACGATAACTGACCAAGTTCATACTAATTTTACCTTAATCATTATTGGATATGATGCTAGTCTATTGCCAAGCTAAAGTGTGCTTGGAGAGAAGGGTGGATGATAAACAATAAGCGCGTTAAGGCTTATTTTTTAAACAGTATTTTGTCGTAATAAATAGTCAGATAAATTAAATATAACTTTATTGAACAGCACTAAATAACTGCATAGTATTATAATAAGGTTTTTCTAGACATATCATTCTGGATTTAAAACGCAAACTAATGGATTTTAGCGGTTGCTTCTAAGCAATACAATGGCCCTGGGTTCTAGGTACACCTTTAAACATTGTCAGGTTAAATATTAGCTTTCTTTTCCCGAAAAAAGCTTGGCTTTTGTTTTTCAGAAAATGCTAATCATATGGAACTCATTTTGGCTGTCAAATTGCAAATCTTTTAGAATACTCTCAGTTTTTGAAAGACGCACAATGTCATGTCAGGTTGAGTTATGATGTTATGAAAACCATATTTCTGATCATTCTTGAACACAAACAGGTAAATGTCTTATTCTGAATTATTATTTATTATATTTACGGAGTTAAATTAGACGTTTGGGACTAAATTTAGCAGTTTACATTTGTTTACATGCTTCCGACACGTGTTAAATGTTTTAAATCAAGATTGATATACTAGTACATAAGAATTAACATTATAACGGACCCAATTCTCTAGACACGCTTAAAAATGACAGCCCTAAAATATTTCTCATTATAATATATCCTTTCCTAAATCTACGTAACTGATCTAACCTTAAGTTGCGTACGGACTTGAGGCAGCCTCTGGTTAAGGCACGCACAGCTCGCCATTATCTGCTCAAAATGTGGATGGACGAGCCTCGACCACAGTCTGCGCATCCCACGGCGCTAGCCAAAGAAATGGTATTTTTACCTCACTCAAAGCCGCCATCGGATAAGTAATGCCCGATGCCAGCATGTCCAATTTTGTTCACTACGATGACGTGCCAATGTCACGTTTTTAATTTTTCTTATATATTCTTTACAAAATCTTTATTAATTGTATGCAAACTTGATTTTTAAAAGATGTGTTGCGTGAAGTTTGTTGCGCCGTTTTTTCTTCACAGCGCTTACACCTATAGGAAGCGGTAGTCGATAAAAAAAAATGACGTGTATAAATGTACCAAGTGTACTCATATGCAATAAATGATTTTGACTTTGACTTTGACAGAATAGATATCGATATTCAATAGTTGTAATGTGGTAAATCACATAAAACCAACGGCAGCAGCGGGTAATGTAACGGCGGATCGACCCGAAGCTCGTTGCCTTCGGGTGTAGGCCATTGTTTATGGCAGGGAAGCCTTAGCCCGAGCTATGCGTGGCGAGGCAGCCTTAATCCGAGGCTGCTAAAGTCCGTGCATACATCTTTAGAGAAGTCCAGTTAAGTATGGTTTTTAGAATTGGGTCGAATAGCTAGAAAACAGAAGTAGTCAATATTTCATTTGACTTCCTCACACTCGTCGTCTTCTACCTTGTCACTCGGCGGGCCTGGCTGGTCAGGTGGGCCCCAATTGAAGAAAACACTCTCGGTATAGAACAACATTCCCAGTGAGAACAGGAACCTGGAAGTACAGTTTAATATTTTTCCTTATGTTTAATTATGTATACCAACCCAAAAAAGGTAACGAACGAATCAACTGTTGCCTACGAATTTCCACTACTTAGGATGTTGCCTACATTGTTGAAGGAATCTCTAATCTCAGAACGTTAAGTATCTGGAGGCCTACTCCGTAAGCATTTCACATAATAACCGTCGAAAAAAATATCTAACGGGACATATTATTAATAATGTAAATGTTTTTAAACGCCGCTTGAAAGAGTTCCTACTTGACAAATGTTATTATAGTATTGAAGAATTTTTAGGACATTAAGTAATTTTTTTTTTCTCAGTTGACATTGTTTAATAATATACACGGTGCTACTTTGCATTCTTGCCATATTCACAGAGCTAATAGTAGAGAACATTACCTATTATTTTAGATAAACTAGAGACTCTCATAAATAAAGCACCCTAAGTTTTTAGTAAACTTTGTTTTGCAGTACACATAGGAATAAACCAATTTTTTCTCGCACGTTCAACAGGCGCAATAGGAATAAACCAATGTGGGCGTGGCCAGGCCTGGCGTGTAAATGAATTGATTTCAGATTTTCCTTCCTACTTTACCGCCAACAATGCCTAATTTAATATCATTACATTGTTGTCCATTTCTTTGCAAAGTAATAAATTAGGTATTTTTGGCGTACCTAGTTAAAAAGCTAAAATCATCTAATAAGATTTAAAAATTATAATTTTTAATTTGTAAATGTACAATTAATTGGTTATTTACAAGTTCCTACTTACAAAATTTACGTGCTGAGAAGCAATTGTTCAAAATGTCCTCCGTTTTGATGAAGGCACAGTCTAGCACGGCGAAGCGAATTTCGCTTTAGTTTTCGCAACACATAAACGTTTTGTTTCACTGTTTCGAACGCTGGAACAAACCTTTCGCGTAACACATTTACACTGTCTATCTACTCTGAGTATACCAAGCGTTTCACGTCACTCCAAAAATAATAGTCCATCGGAGGAATAGTCCGGAAATTCCCGTCGATTGAGACTAAAGCGGTGTTGAAACGAGTCTCGCTTAATTTTTCGAGGATTGTGATCACGATGAGTCCACCAGTGCTCATTATGGATATTAAAAATTCCAACTCTCGTAAACCGGCTTTCGTCAGTCCACAAGATGTTGACATGTCGGTTGTCCAGTAGCCAGCGACAAAATGTACTCCGTGAGGCGTTATCTTGAGGGAGCAGATCTTGGACTTTCCGAAAGTGAAACGGACGTTGTTATTCACTTTTCAAAAGTTTCCACACTGTCTTGTGGCTCACACCGAAGTAACGGCCTGCTTCCCGGGTACTGGCACGGGGCTCTCTTTCAAGGTACTCGAGAATTGACTCTTGCAATTCGACTGAGAGTCCTACGCTGCCTCGAGCTTGAGCGTGGAACCGGCGATGGTCTCTAAGTCTCTGCGTGACATGCTCTCTAAGTCTCTGCAAGCATCACCTGACGGGTCGGCCTCGGTTGGTTAGGAAACATTTCCACAAACATTTCTACGGCTTGTCGCAAACTGTTGCCACTTATTGCGTCCAAGCGCACCATTTCTACTAATTAAATATTTGAATACGCTTCAGTCATTTTTACAACAATATTTTTGAGAATAATGACAGCAGTTGACAATCAAATAATATCATTGAATAAAGAGACAAGATTAGCATAAAGAGTCTATGTCATGTCGTGATCTTACGAATGATAAAAGTGATGTGCATGCATTACGATAATTAGTGGTGTGCTTAACAGATTGTCGATAAAATAAAATAATCCAAACCAAAAAAAAAAAAATTACGTCATGATTTTTTTTATTGATTTGTGTTTAGTATCAGTAATATAGTTACCTCTGTAAATATGGCAAGAATGCAAAGTAACATCCTGTATATCGAATTTGTTAGTATGTTATTTTGAATCTTATGTTTGTGATGTTTCCGACACAATGTATTTTGTTAAGGAATAAATTGAAATTGAAATTGAATTGAAATATGAAAATATTATAAGCTTTTGGCGTTTAACTATGATAGATTCCAAACACTAGTCGGAATATATCCCATAACACGTTAAAATAAATAAATATTACATAATATAAGTACATATATATGTATCTAATCCCAAATTAGGATTTTCTCCAGTTGTATGGTAATGAAACAAGTTTCTCAATGGAACTGGAAATACTGGTAAGCAAGTATACATACCTGTAGATTACCTAGATAAGTAGGTATAGATGAATCAGGTTAAGAAATTCTATCATTTATTAGTACTGTTGTAATTTTTCAATTCGAAATGCTGCAATTCAGCATGGTCGACAAAAATATATCGTCGGCTACGTGTCCAACAAAATTTTGGCTGCTACTCAATTATATAATCTAACGATTACAAAATAGAGTTCGTAATACAATAACAGCAAAAATTGAGTTGGAAGGTTACACGTGTAGCCGACGATTATACACAAACACACACATTAGTAAATATTGTCTTATCCTGATTCATCTATATTTAGGTAATTATGACGAACTGCCTGGTTTCATGAATAACGTAGGTACAACATCAAAAATCTAATTATCTTACCAAAGAGTTCCAGCTATAAGGGTTTGGTTGTAATAGATTTGTTGGTCCTTATAATAAATATCCCAAGGGCCACATGGTATTGGCAGTTCATTCATATGGGCGTCGCAACGAGCTGTGAAAAGTCATAGTTAAATTGTAATTATCACTTCACTGTAAGTACTTTCACTGGCATTCTAAACAGGAACACAGCAATAATATTATTTACTGCACAAAAAAATTAGGAGAACAAGATTTTAAATGCTTGTATTTTTTTTTAACATTAGTAAGGTGAAAATGAATTTAACGGAATACAAACCATTAATAAACAATAAAATTAAATACAAATGCAATTTGGCAGTAAAACAATGTGGTGTCTAAAGTAAGGGCTGTCGAAGAAGACGGTGATTAAATTACATATACAAACAGCAGTTTCCTAGCTTTTCAATCGCAGAAAAAACATTTAAAAAAACTGTTAGAGCATTCTTAGTGATGCTGTTAATGGGAGTGAGTTTGAAACGCGTCTCAAATTAGTTGTTTGAAGCTGTTTTCCAGGTTTCACACGTTTATACAGTATTCTACAGTCTGATTTGTCATTTTAGTAGGTAGGTATCAGCTACACAACTACGAGTTCCTTAGTAAGTACGTAAATCAGGTCACAAAAGTATTGCATTAGGATTTAAGACTGGTTAGAACTAGACTTTCAAGTCATTTTCGTTTCAGTTGCGTTAACCGTGTGTAGGGCAGGGTGGGACGCCCCGCCGCCAGGTGGATCGACGACCTGAAGGTGGCCGGAAACGGTTGGATGCGGAGGGCGGAGGATCGGGTGTGGTGGGCATTAAGGCTATATAATGTATGGATTTCTAGGTTAAGGTATTTATCTATGGGCCAAGTTGTCTGATAATAAACGATTTATTATTATTACCTATTATTGGGGAAGGCCTATTTCCAGCAGTGGACGTCTAAGGGCTGATATGAGGTCATGAACACTGTTAATACGTTCAAGATGTAATATGGCCACGAGTCAAAAAAGACTTACCGTGTTTCGTCGAATATTTTCTGCCCTCAAATACAGTGGCAATACTTTTTCTTAACGATAGCAGTCTCGCCCTCATATTTATAATTGTGTATAATAAAAATAGCTCTACGTGATAGATAATTTTGTGACAATTATACGTTGGCTGACAGTCAATGGAGACAATGTTATTTAATTATTTTTTTCTTGAAAAATGACATGACATTGAATATATATGCGTGGCCAGTATATTAAAAATCAAGGTATAATTTTGTACTCGCTTGTCGCTTTTGTACTCGTTAGAAAGTACAGTAAAGTACGCTTTAGTTCTACGGATATTAGCCGAAATTCTAGTAGCCCCTACCCGGCACTACATCGGCACGCGCAGGGTAGGGCCGACTCGCCGCCAGGTGGACCGACGACCTGAAAAGGTGGCCGGAAGCGCCGGGATGCGGAGGACCGGGTGTGGCGGCGTTCATTCGGGAAGGCTTATTGCATTCCAAACTTCAATCATGATGTAGATTTTCTATTGTACACTCTATAAATAAATACCCTTGCCTTCCCTTTATGACCTCAAGGTCCGAACTTTATTTAACACCATGGTAAGTTTATTATAAACTGATGACTTTGAAACTGATATAAAATCTTCAGAAATAGCTCTTTGGTGTCATAAAAACTTCACCTACTTACTTGTAATAAAAAAACTCCGTTACATAGCGTTAAGTATTCCAGAACTTTTATAATAAAATCTCCCCTGGGGGATATAAACTAATATAATGAGGATAGTAGGTAGACATATAGATTGCCATAGTCGTTAAGCCAAGTTTGAGGCCTCATAATCGGCTTCTTTATAGAAGCTGACAATCGGTAGCCACTAACTTGATAAAACCTATTCGATCCAGTGTTCTGAAGTTCGATCTAGCTAGGTTAATATAACTTACTACCATACTTTCACACTGTTATATTAACAGTTATATCGATAGACAATACATGGCCAAAGAATACTAAACTCCGTAAAGAAGCAACACTCACCTCCCTCCACCGGTTTAACGGCGCCCTATACGGAAAGAGAAGCACTTATGTACTTAGTTGACGTATAAACGTAGTCGTCCCTCTCTCGATCGACTATGCTTGCGCACTCGGTGCAGCAGCCCAACAATATTTTATGCACACACACAAACATCTACGGATAGGCTGGTACGCCTGTAGTAGAAGGTACTTAAATTGTACGCACTAACGACCGTCGCACAAGTATTCTGTCGACCTACACGTAACAATATAACAAACATTTGAACAATCCTTCGCAGTCGTGGTAGTCTTGGTTGTGCACTCCCCTCGCGTTCATGTGGTCTGGGGCTCAAAGCCCGCCCGTACCAATAAGTTTTCCAAAAGTATGTAGGATTTATTTATAAAATACCCACAGGCTTTTCGGTGAAGGAACGTCGTAAGGAAACCTACATACATTTGGCATACCAACGAAGACAGAAGACATTCTAAGGCGTATGTGAAGTCCACCACATCGGTAAATCGGCGGACCATTAGCAAAAAAGATCCCAAAGGGTCGAATTGTCGCCAGGTCTTCCTAGTCCCAAGAAAATAAGAACATGTTTGAACTTTTCAATTAGATAGTCACGATACGTATTTTATAACGTCGTCCCGGAAGACGCATCTACACCAGCTCATGACAATCATACATACAAGTATTCTTAGGCTCAGAAGAAAAATCTTAGGTCTGCCACCGGCAAATAATTAACCTTATGAGAAGAGATTTCCCTTGCCATTGTTTTCAGTATATTTTAGCTTTTTTTCGTGATTATTTCCTTCACTCAAAGACGGTATCATTACCTTCTTAATAATAAAATTGTTAAGGAAATTCATATAATGTGTTACCGTTAAGAAATAAAACCACTAATGAAATTTTGAAAACAATATCAAATTTAATACATAAATAATATTTATGTACTTCTACATATACATGTTTTCGTCTATATTATTTACATTGAAACACATATTTTCTCTAATTTATCTAGTTTTCATTCATATTTAATTTTTTTGTAAAATTCGTAAAATTATGATAATAACAAAGCAACTGAAAATCAACAAAATAATGTATTACGAATATTTTTAAACATAATAATAATGAAAACATAGAAAAGAAACATTGTACAAAATAATTTACACAGAATTTATTTCTGTTGTGGGTTCTAGGGCACCCATTTTCTTATACAGTACACGATGCTTACTAACGATGCAAAGAACCATGGTCTAAGGTCTAGTATTAAAATATATTATCTATTCCAAGCTAGAGACATTTCTCAGGAGCATCAACAATAGGTAATAATTACGTTTTCCTACATGCATTCGCGCATTTTGAAAATATCAATTCAATGTTAATCGATCAAATCGATATTCTCATTTAATCGCATATTATACACTACACTACACAAGCCGACCACAGGGCAACATATATTATCTGTTAATTTCTTCAAATACGAACCATAATGGTTCCATTTCAAATCATAAGACTTACAACAAGTGGTCGGTTGTTCTTCATCTGCCGAAATTGTACCTTTACACCAATAAATGTACTTTTACCTTGGGATAAGGAAGTAAGTACAATTTTGCCAGACTGTGTAAGTTGTCAAACAATTTGCTTGCTACACCTAATTATTGTGCATTTAGACATAGTTCATGCAGTATGACAGAAATTTAATGTATCGTTATACCTCCAAATTATTGTATGTTCACCAATGCTAATAGAAACTATGTAAGTACTGCAATCATTAATATCAATTGTGATTTTTAATACACAAATATTATTCTTTTACAATGTGTCACCGTATTCTATATTCCTGCGTTTAGTTCAAGAATGTTATGTATCATATTGATTCAAACAGTCTCGTTACAATAAAATGTAGCGTAACATCTTCCTCGTCTAGCTAGCACATAGCACAAGAATCATAAAACGAATACGCTAAACAGCACGTTACCTCAAGACGTAGCGTAACGTACGTATCCCAAACGTAACGTAGCGTCTACGCTAGCTAACACGTAGCCAAAACATAATATAGCGTCTACGCTAGCTAGCACGTAGCTTTTCAACAATTTCTGTCATAAGCATAACTGGGACTAAAACACTGCAATTTCTACACGTAGTTCCTTCTGTCGCATTAACGCTAAGCTTTAATGAAACAGACTTTTAATTCGGTCCATATTTAATTGACCACATGGATTGACATAAACACGTCTCGTTACAATTGTATATTTCGATATTATATTACATTTCAACAACCAGGAGATATATTAGCTAACATCCTTAACTACATCATGAGACACCTCCGGAGAGATTATTTATTCATTCATCTACAACACTCATATACGAGCTAACTTTACGTTTGTATCTAAATATACACTGTTATAGAATTTTGTTACGTATGTATATTTGGCAAATGGTTACTATCGAATATCCCATCACCTAGGATCGATGTCCAACATCCACATCATGCCTGACAATGACTTCCAGTCAACTCATGAGTTATAAAATTAATTAATGTCCTATCTACACAAAGTTTATAAAAATTATATATATATTGTGTGATCGCTCGCGTCCCTTTCATTAACTGGCTTTGTAATGCAACTACTTATATATTAATTCTTTTATTAGTGCATTTACATATTCAATTATTATCAGTAAGAACATTTAATATGTCGGATATATGGCTGCCCAATTATTTATTTGTCTGGTAACTCTGGTATGTACTAGTTAACTTATATAATATGAATGTTTAAATGTGGCCCGGAACATAGACAAATAATAAAATGAAGGCTCTATAAGTTATCAGGAATCGGTTCGAGATGTTTTCGACCAATTGAAATCTAAATTACAGTTTTCGATTTTTTCTAAGAAATTTAATCGCAAATTCAATGTAATGCAAACAATAACAATCTTCTTTTAAAAAGGAGACTGCGACTAACATACAGTGCGCCATGAGGCTCGCTACACTCTCTAATACCTCTTTTTTGCTGTGCGATCTGATATACCCTATATAGATCGTACAGTTCACGAAGGCACGCCCACTCCTCTAAATCGTTTACATTTCATTTTTACTGCTGTGTTAGTTCTATCATTACGCACTAATTATTTATCAATGTGCGCATACGTACACTAAGACACTGACGTTCGGATAGGTTCCGAATAACTCCCCACGTTCCGCACTTACCCCTCGCGTGCCATCGTGAATTTTACGATCTATGCCACAACACTGGCAACGATAATATCGATTTGCAATATATTACACTGAAAATGGATCATAGTTTTTAAATGATATTCACGTGTACGTGGTCGTATACCACGAAGCAAAATCATTTTTCGCATCTCATAAGTCACCTCAAAGTTTTTACCTACATGATTGACATTAATTGGTTATTAAATTAGATATGAGATGACATCTGTTATCTAATTTAATAACTAATTAGTGTTCATCATGAAGGTAAAAACTTTGAGGTGACTTATGAGGTGCGAAAAATTATTTTGCTTCATGGTATAACCTGTGACTGGAACCGTTTTCGAGAAATTACTATTAGTCTACAGAACCTGCATTTTTGTTATTGGTCCCATTACCGGGCCCCACAATGTATAAGTTTTTGCGTTTATACGCAGAGTCTAAAGGTAATCTTTAGCATGCTGGCAATAATTACCTATGTTAATGCATCTAAGCGCATCGAATAATCAATAATGTTAATGTTTGTACGTCATTTCCTTACTTACTGTATTTAATTCGTAAATAAAAGCAGTTTATTCAAAATGCGCTTTTAAAATAGTATCTATAGCAATAGCACCATTATCAGCTGCAAATATACGTATGTTAGTATAAAAGCAGTGAACAAAACAATCCCCTGCGTAAACCAGACATAAGAGAACTATGCCAAAACCAAACACTGCCATAAAAAATACATTTTAATGGACGCCAAAAAGTACGAGAATTGACTTACATGATACACATATTAAATTGAACACTTATTGGCTAAATCTATCACAAACAGTCCACTGAGGTATTTCACAGAACTCTTATTTTTTGTTACTATAGAATTTAACGGCAAGCCACTAATGTTGCAGGAATATCGTTAGTTGAAACTATCAATAGCATTGATCAAAGCCAGGACTGAATAACCCGAAAATAACGGCAGTTTTATAAAGCGGAATACGTTATACCGGGTTCTAAATAAGGGTTGAAATACCTTTATGTTATTTTACATTATATTTTGGTAGCTCTACATCGGTAGGTACATGAGGTAGCAAGTTCATAATGATTTTTTTTCAACCGCTATTTAGCAGATATATTAAAGGTTTTCGCTGGCTGTCGCCGCACGATGAGTGTCGACGGCGGCCGCCGACATCCCGCCTTCCCCCCGCGCACTCCACCTTGCAGCGACTGCGGTGTTTGTTCTGATACATATTTTGTACCGGTATGATATCGGTGGTATGTACGAGGTACTATCTCTCTTTCAAATCCCTACGATCAAGCATTTCTATTTCATTTCTATGATAGTCGTTGTAGTAATCAATACTAAATCGATTTATATTCCTGCAACACTACCCGACACTGCTTAACTATGAGTAAACACTGCGCTTAGCTGACAAAGTTGCTTATTCGAAAATTAATATTTGGGACTAGAGATCTGACTATTAAATAATTTGTTTGTGCGTCTCTTGACATACATTCTAATGTCTCACGGTTTTATGTATAAAATCTTTGATTAATTAGCGTACCTACTATTTTATTTACATGCCTCAAAATATATTCCTTAGCAGGCACAATCATCAGAGCATAATTGGTGTTAAAAAAATGTAGGGCGTGCATTTAATATACGGTCTGTCTTTGTCCCCAAAAAATTTGGGTACTTCTGCACTTTGTATATATACTTACTAAGATCTTAGTTTCTGGGTGTAAAATTTAATTAGCAAATCAGTTTTTAATGCAATTTACTATCAACATTAAAACCAAAATCTCATGTTTCTGATAGGTAGATAGATCCTCAGTATGTTATTAAAAATATTAGATCTATTAAATTCTAAAATTGTACCAAATTTGGCGTCAAATAAGATCTTGAACTACAAGGTAGATAGGTTTATTTCTGAAAATATTTTTTGGTTACAAAATGGCTTCTGCATGTGTGTGAAGGTAACAAAACTGCGTACAAAATTACGCTATGGCATGTTTTATAGAAAATGTACTAGTCGGTTGATAATGTGTTGTTGTACTGCGAAATGCTTGAAAAAGTTAATATTTTAAAATGTATAAACGTAGTATATTAAAACTATGATACCTACTGAGCTTTAAATACAAACATGAAATAAAATGAAATCGTCATACACCTATTTACGATACGTAAATCGACATGATTATAAATAGTTATAAAAAGAATGACAACAGTACGCTGCTTTATAAATGTACCGTAAAATTCTCAGAGAACTTATGATCTGTCGGAAATGATTTGAAATCAGTCTGAACAATAATGTTACAAGGACAAAAGTAAACCTTAACTTTACTAGAGTATGGTCTAGGAGGGGACGGCGAGTAGATCCATGTTATGAATAATCATTACCTAACGGATTCTTTCACCAAGCAACCTTATCCTTATCCACCATAAATATACGCGAGGTCACATATTACTGGACAACTTTAAAGTGAGGGTCAGACTCTCAACTATCCATATATTATTACCCTGAGCTGTTTCGTCCTGCCTTCCAAATCGTTTCGTCGCTATCATCGTCAAACTTTTGAACTTTATTACAGTAAAAGATAAGATTCAAAAGCCACGTCTACTTAAGTTTATTTCTACTTAATTCCACAAATTGATGACGTTCTACTTCGCCACTTTCAATTTCATTCCAGGAAAATTTTTAACGGATTTGAAATTGGCGTTTAAATGTCAATTGAAATCAATTGCTTTAGTTTTTTATTTATTTTAAGAAATGACTGCGACTTCGTCAACGCCAGTGCACAAGGAAGTAAATCGAGAAGGACCAATGTCAGCGCACACTTTAAAGTCGTCCAGCAATTAACTTACTAACATTTAACTTTTAACGTCAACGTCCAAAATATCACTTTTATATTTCGCACCATAATCGTCAATTTAACTGTCAACAGCAGTTCTTAAGAACACCATAGTCTCAGTCTCCACTGTGTAATAACTGGTCTTCTCTGATCTAATTGTTACATTGTGATGATCGTTGTAGAGTTGTAGAGGTATAGTCATTTACAATGCTGTTACAACCTCAAGTTCCGGAGACAGCAGGTAGGCTGCCACCAACTGCCGTGACCACTTGAAGAACCTGCAACAACAAAATATACTTAGATATAAGATACAATATGCCCATTTTTAGGGTTCCATACCAAAATGGGAAAAACGGAACTCTTATGGTATGACTTCGGCTGCCCGTCCGTCTGTCACAGCTGCTTATTCTGATTCTGATTCAGAACTAATATAAACGTGCTGACACTGCAGCACGGTAAAGGGTGAATTTTTTTTATTTCCTAATTAATCATCATCATCATCAGTCTGAGAGAGTCCACTATTGGACATAGACCTCTTCCAAGGTGCGCCAGTGAACCCGATCTTCGGTTATTCTCATCCAGTCACTGCCAGCCGCCGCCTTACGCAGATCGTCGCTCCACCTAGCCAGGGGGCGTTCCACGCTACGCTAGCCGAGTCGCGGTCTCCACTCGAGAACTCGTTTACCCCTAAATGGACCTAATTAATAATTAGGGCCATTTTTGAAAAACGCGCTGGTGACAGCTTCAACACACTTGAGGGAAGAATAAAACAGACCTCATTTTAGCACCATGCAATGTCAAATGTGTGCCTTCAATATCCAAGTTGATACTTAGTAAGTGATCCCGCATTACGAATCACGCGCTGCATCGAACAAGTCAATTTACATACAAATGTAATCAGAACTCATAAAAACGTCAAGAGTACAGCAGCACAGTAGTAATCTCGATCTAATTCTCGCGAATCGTCTCGTGGATGTGGATTATCAGCGTTTCTTGTCGGGCGCAGTTTCTGCTGACTTGGTGGAGTGTAAATCGTAACCTGCCCGCCATAGCGTCGCCAGGGCGGCGGGCCCCGCGCCCCGCGCCTCGCAGGTGACGACCGGCTTAGAGATGGGAACGGTTACTATCGGTATTAGAATGTCGATAAAAATGACATCTATCATTTAGATGCGTAGATATTTAAGAGCGAAACGTGGCTCTTAACTAAATATAGATTAAAAGGACATTGAATTGTGTCATCCTGGGTATAATTTACATATTATGTAAATGTACCATTGTGTAATATTTATCAAGAAGTCATCTAAAACAATGTAACTTTTTGCTATCTGTCTGATTTCTTTTCTTTCATGATATGAATTCCATAGGTACCTACACCCTAAATTGAACAGGAGTATGTGCATCAATGTTGATAAAAGCTCTTTAACGTCGGAGTACCTTTATTTGTTTTATCTAACTAGAGGTACATAAAACGCATAAAAATAGGATTGTGGTATTGGTATAAGTCTTGTTATTGTTGTTGGTGGTTTGACTTGAAATGTATCTACATATTAAATATCAGCATTTCTTCACACGGTCTCTGTTTTCATTATCATAGGTACAGACCATCAATGTAATTCACATTTAATATTTTTATTGACATTGCTAGTGTTTATAAACAATATCGCCTGTATTTGTATATATAAAAATCAGAGATGAGGAAAACAAAAAAAAAACAAGTAAGTGTTATCTTCAGTTGGATAATTATAATAAGATTACTTATATTATCTGCATCCACCAGCTAACGGTTTAATTATGTACTGAAAGTTAATTGCTTCTTAATTTTTCCGACACGGTTCGTTAAACTTTTCAGTAAAATAAGTAGCTACACTCCACTTTACGTATCGTGCATATCGATATCGTTATTCTATGAGTGTGATTAGTGATCACAACACTAGCAACCACGATAAATCTGTCGCATATTCAGCGATGTAACGGACTTTCTCTGCGTGACTCATTGCCCGGAATAAAGTGAGCTGCTCTTAATATGTGATGTAGATAATTGGCGTTCTTATGCCAAAATAAGCCGCGCATAAAACTGGCTCGGATGTATCTCCCATAAATCCTTACAGTGTCCTCGTCATTCTGTAGTAATGTGCGTTTAATTTTAATGTTACAAGTATTTAGTATTTTTAGTGGATGCAATGCAAAGTGCATTTCTTAAAGGCGCGGTTTTTAAACGTAACATTTATGTCAGGTTTTCACAAAATTAGGATACGTTTTAGTCCTGTCACATTGTTACAAATTGATACACCAAGTAGGCGCATGCCAAATTGCGGCAGGTCATATAACGTCTCTTCAATTGCTAAGAACAATATTACGATAATATTAGTTTGCTACGCTACGCTTGCCTACTTTGTCATTTGGCATACGAGACGTTCTGATCTGGAGAGGTAGGTATATAGGTACTATTTAGTACTTAAGTAGCTAATCGTTGCTACGACTGCTGATTAGGATACCATGCCGTTTACAAGCTTTGCGGTATTGGTCCTCAATATCTGCCGCCCCCTAAAGTCTGCTCCAAGTAAATCCGACCCCAATCTATATATTCCTAGCATTTGAATAAATAGTATAGTATGAGTATACAGGTGGAAGTGGAGTAGTTTTAGGCAGAATTTGACGTCAGAAAGAGAATAATGTATTCCAATAAATATTTTGATTTTGATTTTTTGATTTACTTTCTTGAGCAGAAGTCAGTACCTTGTAAGTATTGAACTACTTTCGAGACAAATAAGTTAGGATCTAGCTAAAAAAATGACCTAAAAACTAGGAAAACTTCCGATTTTTTTCACTCGACAAGGCAGTGTGACAATAAATCCAGTTTCGGATGTCACGGGTTATAAAGCATAGGCGTTGTTGGTTATCGAGTGATTCCGCTGCGGCGGGGCGGGGATACCCAGTGTAGTAACACCATCCGAATGGAGATTTGCGGACAGAGGCCGAGTAGGGGTAAATGGAAGAGACAGCCCACTTGATGGTATGCGGCCACTGTCCCTAATCATCATCGTCCGCCTGTACGAGTCCACTGCTGAACATAGGCCTCTCCCAAGGCGTGTCACTGAATGACTGAGCTTTTAGAATGCAAGTCCAAAACCTACAAGTCCATTGCGAGCTTGAGATTTCAATGACAATCAACCACATAAAAAGATTTTAATTAGTATGGCGTATGCTAGACAACCGGAGGGCGGAGGACAGGGTGTGGTGGCGTTCATTGGGGAAGGCCTATGTCCAACAGTGGACGTCTAAGGGCTGATATGATGATGCTAGACATTCCAGAGAATGTTATTATTTTAAATATTTTTTTTAGTTCTCGCCCTTCACTCGAATTTCATTCACCGCTCTGTGTCGCGCGTGTTTTGTTTACGGCAGATTGCGCTAGTGTGCTACGCACCTTTCTCCCGCGACGCGAAGGATGACGTCACTTTCGGTTACTTCCGTTTTTTGGAACTATTGCACTGAAGTTTCTGTCTGTATCTTCGTATTTTTTTGGCCCGATTTAAATAGTTTTTTCATAGTATTTATTGAATTTTTTAGTGCTAAATATCTGCATACTTAACAAAAAGTCATGTGTGAACAACAAATCAATCTTACTAATCAGAAACCAGAAATATATGCTGTTCATTGGTCTCAGAAATAGCAGCAGCAGCAGCTATCATTTTACAGACCAAAATATCAAATAATGAAACGTTAAGATTCTTAAAAAAATTGCCGTTGTACTTTTTCAACAATCGGGCTTCAAAAATGGACTATTGATTTAAGAGTCCCGGGATTTTCATTACAACCATTAATAACATTCCATGAAAAGGAATGTCCATATTAATCTACCACGCCATATTTTCGTCGCAAGTAGATAAATGAAACTACCTAATTCAGATCCCTGATTATCAGTTATCACTAAAATCCCAATTTTAAAGCACCATGGTGACCCTAATCACGGCGCAAATTTATTCATACCGAGGGGACGGGCGACCTCTTAACTCTGCGTTATTTAGGGCACACTTCCTTTAGCGAGACCATTGCCGATGGAGACTGTATCATGGTCTCTGCCGTTCCGTGGTGACACCTTTATAAATTATTTGCCTCGATTTTAATAATGCTTCCAATGCGATATTTTTTTTATATAAATCTGTAGTATTGTGGTAAATAAGTACTAAAATAACTTGACATTAAAAAAATTGTGCCAACTTTTATCCGTACTGTCGTACAAATAGAGATGAGATCCAAATGATGGAGATCCTTTTTGGAAAAAAGAAAAAAAAATAACTGGGAAAACTGCATAATAAAATCATTACATAAAATCTCTGACTACCAATTTGTCAACGAGTGCTCCTTTCTACAAATCTTATGGAAAATTACGAAATGTATATTACGATTATATTTTGATATATTTCGTTACATTATGATATGGAATTATAGTTGGGTCATTCTGAGCCTTATAGTTCACTAGCTGTGCCCGCGGCACCGCTCGCGTGGACTACAAAATCCCCCTTCCCTCTCTCCCCTTCCCCTCCCACTTTAGCTCCAGCTCTGACTTCTGTACTGTAATTTTTTTCAATGTACAGACACGCGAAGGTTCATGCGTTGAAAGACATTTTATGGCAAAAAAATTTACACCTTGGGTTACATTATTGAAGTTTTAGTAGGGATCCCTAATTTTTATAGTCATAAATATAGTATATGTTACTCAGGGATAATGTAGCATTCTAATGGTTAAAGAATTTTTAAAATCGGTCCAGTAGGTTTTGACTTTATTCGTTACAAACATACAAATCTTTCCTCTTTATAATATTATTATTATAGTGTAGATGTAGACTAGTGTAGATTAAACAAGTGCTCCAGTCATTCATGGAAAGTAAAAAGTCTCGTTGAATTAATTTACCTTTCATGCGTATATAGGTAACTACAGTTGAACCAAACTGCATCACCCGGGGATGTAATTTACATAGGTATTTATTAAAGCCAGGGCTCGGAATCTCGTAGCAGACCAACTGAAGAGCTATAGGGACGGCTGATTGTTTTTTTATCGAGTGTTCAAACTATAGATATTATTGAAATTGAAACATAAAACTAACAAATTTATTATATTTTGATAAAAAAAAACTAGCAAATACCAAATTTTTAATTGCGAAAGTAACTCTGTGTGTCTGTCGGATACGTTGTGACAAATGAACTGCTGAAACGATTTTGATGAAATTTGGTATTTATGGAGATTGCTTGAACCTTGGGGAAAGATACCTAGGCTACCGTTAGTAAGTTCTTTCTACCGTGCTACTGATCTAGAATGCTCTGGTTGTTTTGTTATGAGATTCCGGGTGACACAATTTTTTTTAAGTCAAGGCTATTTATTATTGATAACAACACGGCTAATTAAAAGGTACCTAGTTATCAATTCCAACTAATAGACCTACTTAGAAAATATATTATCTCGCCATATTTTTACAGTCTTTAAACGATGGTGATTTATACTTATCCACCGGTCACTTTTATGATTTTAATAACCTGTCGGTGGTTCAAGGTTTCCGGTTTGGAATAGGGCCATCCTAAATCTTCGAATAGGTGTCGTTAAGACGACTAAGGGATTTTACCACGTAGGGGGACGTTCTCAAGGACAGTCCACCACAAGTGGCATTCTATTGGGGAGGATTATGTTCAGCATTGGACGTATTTCGGCTGTGGGATTACTGTTTACCGTGTGGTTTCCGGTAGAGTAGAATAGGACCACTCCAACTCTTCCCGTGGATGTCGTACAAGGCGACTAAGGGAATACATTATAAGACATCATCAGACCTCCCCAATCCGTCTGGCCAGCGCGGGGAGTGTAGGCCAAATCCTCCGTCTGTCTCCGGCAGATGAGAGAGGGTTGTGCTCCTGCAGTGGAGACAAAAATAACCTGATGATGATGATGATTAACGTTTCCTTATGTTTTTAAAGAAAGTGTTCGCTTGTGGTGCCTTTGATATGAACGTGTATTGTAGTAACTTTAATAGGCGCTCCTAAATGATCTCTTAAGAAGGGTTTAGTAAGTGTAAGTTCTAGACTCAGGAATTCGAACAGCATCCACACTGGCACTTGCTTGAGAAGGCAGAGGAGGGTGTATTGAGTGCGGGATGAGGCACCTGTTGCTCGGGGCGGAGCGGCGCCGCCCAACGCCCCTACGCCACGTGTTGCAAACTTTTGCAAGTCTAGTCTATACTAGGTAGATATTTGCACAGCCCTATAGACTATGAAATGATCAAAAACTATCTATTACGTATTTAGTACATTTTAGACTTTCGCTCTTCGATTCAAATCCTGACCTATAAAATCACGCTATCCATTGCATTCTTACACAACAACAAGTATCGTTTTTGTTATCATATGTATTTATGATTCTTTGAAAATAATTAACATCATTATAACATCTTCCGTACCATCTTGAAACCACGCAAGGGAGCTTCCATAAGCTACGTAGCCCGATATTGACCCCTTTTTGACCCCCGCCCTCCAAAAGCCTACCTTTGCCTTGATGTATAAAACTACGTACCTAGCTCAGATCTAGGATCCCTTTCTTTCTCTACGTACGTAGCTACTTTTGGATTTAATAATGAATTGTCTTATTGCCTTAAACCTCCACGAAGTCCAGTGTAGCATTTTAACTAAATCCATCCAGGCCACATGGAAGGCCCCCAAGCGAAACCGCGGGTAAACACTAGTCCCAAACGAGAGCTGCAACCCTCTAAACTTTTAAAGCCTATACAATCCCCTTGTAACTTGATCCACTTAATTTCAGCATCATAATCGCGGCACATTTGGGGATCCGCAATAAAATGATAAAATCGTTAGCGCCGGCGTGGCGGCACTTAACACGTAATCCAATTTTGTGGCGACCGCCATCGGCGAAGAATGCTAAAGCCGCGCTCAACAAAATTATATTGAGCTGACACCCTTCGAAGACTTTCCACGCGGCGACATCGCCGGGAAATGAGTGGAATTTTGAATACGAATTACTGGAGTTAAGTAGTTGCAGAGTCACGTGATTTTTTTTTCGTATTTTCCAAAGTCTCTTTCATCCTAACTAAAATTATTTTCTTTTTTATACTATTACATATTCTTTATTGCACAAATTTTAAAAGTAAATACAGTCACAAATATTACAAAGAATAATTAAAAGCGGGAATGATTTAACAACCAGAACCATTTAAATCTTGATGTGGTCAATCTATTATAAAAAACTTTTCCTTGCAAAGATCTCCCTTCGAATATTTATAAAGCTAATCGAGTCTCGAATTAGTCAAAAAGTGTCCTTCAACAAAGAAAAGACTTGCATCTGCTCTGTAAAATGCAACACCTGACGTCAAAATCGGCTAACAGATTATAAACCAGTTTTTACTGTTATTTACATGATCTATACAGGATAGCTTTAGTGTAGGTATAAATTATTTTGCTATGGTAAAATGGAGTCAAGCAGAAACAATTATAAATAAATCTAAAAAAAACTGTAGCGAATACAGTACGTAATATAATAATGTCAAAATGTACATTGGCTCAGAATTTTCACTGTCAAAATGTAAAAAGACAAAATGTCCATATTAACGGCCGCCCAAGTTCTTCAATTCGCGGAGATAACCGCGGGTAAAAGCAAGTAAAACTAAAAAACAATCATGAAAAGATTAAATATGAAACCGGAAAAACCTCGTCACGTTATACTGAATAAAAATTGACGTCCCATAACTACGTTGGCTCTCATTTAAATATCTGATCAAACTCGCCAGTGAGCTGTCAATAACGGGCGAGCCAACTTATTGTATATGCTGTGCTCATCCGGCCGACTTATATTGAACGCGAAAAATGAGACAACTTTATAAAATATACAGACTTTTGAATTTTTCCGGGGAAATTATGGTGCATTTGAAGTTATAATAAGGCATGTATTTGAAAATTTCACGTAGGCAGCATGTCATTTTGTGAGATGTGTTTAATGTTTATAACAAAAAATTAAATTGGTGTCGTTTTGTATCTTCAAAGTAGCTGTACTGAATTTAATGTTAAACGAATACATATAAAATGTGAACGGTGAAAGAAATAATTTACAAGCAATAATTAAGAAGTAGCAAGTACAATTTTAATTAAATCTGCAATAAAACACAAAGTAATAACTTTAAATTAACATAAAATCAGTTTTACATCTCATGTAATAACGCAATAAAAATTCCAAAATTAATGTATAATTCATAACTCATCAAAGAGGCCATGCGGCAAATATTTAAAATACTTACAAGTGGTACCAAAAGGTAAAAAGAAATAAAAAAGAGAGAAAAGGAGCGTTTTATTAAGTAGAAGGCGGAGGGAGAATATAATGAATAAATTCAGTGTAAGGACCCCTCGTAACGCAATTGAAAACTTTTAACAAGTGCCGAGAAATCGTGTGTAAAGGTGGGCCCAGACCTAATTATGGAGCTAGTCGAACGGAATACGGGATGAGTTCAGAAATTCAAACGAGACGCCAGCTACCATCCGGGACGCTTTATGAAAATCAGCTTGATAATAAAATCTGTGTGTTGACCGATGACTCGGGGCTGATGGACGAAAACCTCGCTTATTTTATAAAGAACTTGAATAATTTGTTACTTAGCTTAACTTTTAATTGGTAGCTTCAACTTTATTGAAAATTTGTACGGCAAAACTGATAGCTCAATTTTGTCTACCTTACGCATACCCATATAATATTATTTATAAAAACCTGTTACCTAATTTTAGTTACGTACAGTTTTTAAATTAATGTCTACAAGGTTCCACAAGGTCCTTTTCCTCCATTAACTTTTCGCTGTACAAGTATTAAAAAATTAACAAGAATCAACACCGTTAACCCACCGTCTCTGCTGTCGACGTACTCATTCTTTTGTAACCCTTAAAAACAAGTCATTACCGAAGCGGGTTAAATCGAGCATCCCTATTCTGGAGATTTTTTCGCAGCGCTCCATTATTCGAAGGCGATCGCTCGACTCGACGCGACGGGAACCGTTTACGCTAAAATGATATGATTAATTACTGGCTCCGGTCTCCCTCATTAGGGCACAAATAAGATCATTCATTGGTGAAATTGAATCACGAACGCTGGTGAAACACGCTCAATCGGAGTCTAATTATAATTATTGTTCATACGAAGAAATTGCGGGCGTTCTCTAGTACTACAGTTTTGTGGTTCCGCGTCATGTTCTATTTTGTTATAAAAGCATACTTATCTCAGATCTGTTAACAAATCTTCATACCTACAAGTGGCATACGTTTTACTACCAATTTATGTTTCGACACCAAAACGGGTCCTACATGATCCTTCTTTTATTACAATAGAAGTGATTTGTGCTCAGAAAACAGCCATTTTGACAAGAATATCATGCCTCGTTCGCTTGTCTACTTATTCATAGGTCAATATAATTTGCAAACAAATGCTACGGCCGTACACCTAAATTTTTTTGTCTGGATTCCTTCATAAATAAGGAAGGCATCACGTCTCATAATCCACGTACAAGGATACGTAAACATGAGTGACGTACTTATCTCTGTAATACCTAACATCGTAAAGCTGAATGTGAGATGGAATTCGTTGCTTCAGATTTTTGGGGTCTCGTAAAAACGGTAGAGATATTATGGCGCCCGATTTTTCTGCATTGCATTGGAAACAAAATTCAATGTAAGTAGTTTTCCTCTGCGAATGTAAATTACGTATGTAAATGTATTTGGTCAAAAGCTTGTAAAAATGTTTCAGTTTCTTTACTGATTCTAATAATGTAAGTCTCAAATTGGTTTGTATCAACTGTCGGTTTGTATCTTAAGTGTAAAACCAAATATCATTGAACAACAAAACAATTTTCTGTAACCCAACTTTTCTGAGTTTCTTTAATCCATATAAACAGCAGTCAATTGGGTCAGTTTGCCGCTAGCAGTGTATTCACAAAACAATAGAGTTACTTATAGTTTTGTAAGTAGCCTGGAGCGATACCGTGCAGACGACCAAGTTATTGGACACTCGACTGGAAAAGTTTCCGTAGATTATCGCTGATATTCCTCCGATTTATTGCAGCATCGCATTGTTAAATGTTCACTAATATTTTACCGTCTGAAATCTTCGTTCATATATTTCGGAGTTGGAAAAGAGTGCTTTGGAAATTTAAACAATACTTTGGGTTTCTATAGCTGAGAATAGTTTTCTATTTTGTTAAGTTAGTTTTAGTTATCACTTCATCCCTGCCGTACCATTTATATCTATAAATAGCTGTGCCCGCGACTCCGCTCGCGTGGACTACAGAATTCGATCCCGTTCCCACTCCCGCTCCCTATCCCACTCCCGCTCCAACTGTAGTACAAACCAATCACATTATATAAATGTATACCGAACATAATAATTATATTTCTTTGTTATATTGCATTTTTACACCTTGGATTTCATTATTGAAGTTTTAGTAGGGATCCCTATTTTTTATAGTAATAAATATAGTCCATGTTACTCAGGGATAATGTAACATTCTAATGGTGAAAGAATTTCTGAAATCGGTCCAGTAGTTTTTGAGTTTATTCGTTACACACATACAAATCTTTCCTCTTTATAATATTAGTGTAGATTAGATTAAACTTAAAAAAAATGATACTAACCTCATAGTTATCGGACTGCGCCGTTCAGGACAGACCTAATCCCCTCCTGGTCCAAGCGAAAGCAGCCAGATTGCAATACCCTATCTATATCACAAGCTTCCACCTAGCTTAACACTAAACGCTACTACTAACACAATTGACACTTCAACAACGATCGGTAACGGTCCACTTACTATTAACACTAAATAAAACTCTAACATTAGTTAACATGATAAAAGAACAAAAAAATCTCGACTAATAATGCCAAAGTAACAAAAAATAAAACTTAAACAGAATAATCCGTTCGCGTCAATTCGTATTTACAATAGGAAATGGACGTTGCTGTCGCAACGTGAACAACCTCTGGTAAGTAGGTAACTAGTCCGAATGTTTTGGGGTGTGCTTCAGTGGACCCAGGAGGGGGTGACGGAGTACTGCGCGCGGGGGGCGCCGCCGCCCGACAAGGTGGTCGGGACGGGCGGCGCGGGCGCAGCGAACTGGCTCTCCGCCTCGGCAGCCATTGAGGAGTGCTGTTGCGGGAAGTTGAAGTCGAGCGATCCGTCCATACTGAGTTCGTGTTTTATCACCTGTTGAAATACCTTAAAATGAACAGTCGTGTAAATATTCGAAGCATTACTTCCAACTCAAACTAAAATAAAATTACAGTTTCAAAGCTAGGTAGTTTTTGTCATA
Source organism: Esperia sulphurella (assembly GCA_947086405.1). Taxonomy (NCBI): domain Eukaryota; kingdom Metazoa; phylum Arthropoda; class Insecta; order Lepidoptera; family Oecophoridae; genus Esperia; species Esperia sulphurella. The sequence continues at coordinate 5,690,569 of OX352266.1, forward strand.
AATATATCTTATTTGACTACAATTAGTAGTAGCAGGTAATGCTACATACTATTATATAGTATATTTTCTTACACCTCATACCATGAAGCAAAATAATTTTTCGCAAATCATAGTTTTACTTCAAAGTTTTTTTCCTTCAGGATTGACACTAATAGATTATTAAATTAGATAACAGATGCACATTGAAATCATCTGTTATCTAATTTAATAACCAATTAGTGTTTATCCTGAAGGAAAAAACTTTGAGGTGAAACTATGAGCTACGAAAAATTATTTTGCTTCATGGTATGAGGTATTATAGCTTAAGTGAAACTGTAACCTGTTATAATAAACAATTTCTTGGCACCAACCTCATCAACATTGCAGTCGAAGCCGTGCTCCAACGCCTCAATGTTCAAGTCTTCCGCCAGTCCAGTGTTGAGTGCACCCATGATCTGCCCCATGACTGTCGTCGGCCCCATTGCCCCGGTCTGGACCATCATACCGCCATTCATAAGAGCCGCGTCTGATGTTGAAACCATTTGGGTTTGACTATTTTCTGGTTGTTAAAATCATAAAAATGCATTAATTTCAATTTTCGGAAATACGAGTAGGTAACGTATATTCATTAGAAGCAGAGGTCAGGGAATTTCTTAAATTATCCTTTGTCTGTTTTTTATCTTTAGCTTTTTTTAGGTTTTCCCACAGTAGGGGTGGGCTGGAAGAGATCTCTTATAGAGATAAGTCCACCTTTGTACACTTTTATGTTATGAAATTTTTTTTGGAAAATTTATGTGCAATTGAATATATCATAGCTTATGATGATCCAGGGAAAATGATAAAAGTATGGTTATTTATGATTCATAACCATAACGTTTATCCTTTTGTCTGCTAGACACAATAGTGTAGTTCTTACTGAAGTGGCCATTCACATCATCAAGATAGCGACGAGTTTTGTAGATTGTGTAGTGATTTGTGGACTGCTATAATGATTTTGGGGATTCAGTAATTCTTATTAGAAACCTCAAGGTGTTAGTGAAGCTACTGTAATTATTACCATAACGGTGAAACGATAACTAGATTAGTAACTAATAGGTATCAGTTCACAACTAAGTTTCTGCTAAATAGTTGCAGAAAGTATTTAGATGATTGTTATTCAATCGCGCCCTAATGGGCGATTTAAACCAATTTAAAAAATAGATATAGGTAGTTCATGCATTAGGAAAACTAGATGACGGCAGAAAGATAATTTTCTAAGTACCTACCTGTTTGCATAATATCAGCCGGGTCGGCCGGCGGCGGGGGTCTCACGAAGTGGTCCAAGGCATGCTGGTGCGGGGCGGGGTGCGCGGGGTGGGCGGGGTGCGAGTACATGGATGCGCACGCGCAGCTACCATGCGGATGTCGCGGACACGCGCCGTACGAGTTGTAGCGGTAGCTCCCGCCCGACGAAGAAGACAAAGTCGTTGGAACATACCTGAATATGCACACTTCAGAATTAAAGTATACAGGTAAATCAAATAGGATGGGGTGTTGTGAATCTTTTCTACGTTACGCGATCTCTCTTGCGTAATGAGGAAATAACCTTCCTTGGAGATCCCAAAGAGTTATTCAAGGCCGACAACACACTAACAGCACCCTTGGTGTTGATAGTTGTTAATGGACGATGGTAACCACTTAAAATCAGATAGACCGGACCGTCTGCACTTTGCCCCCTCAGCTTACAAATGTTGTAGATCAGTTAATTCTGAGATGTCACTGAGTAAGTTACCAAAAGTCTAAGTTATCAAATGTGTTCCTGTCTTACATATTTTTAATATTTATCACAATTTATGTATTCGCGTCTTGTTTCACCACATTTAACTTTTACACAATGCATCTAAATAAAGCAAAGCATATTCTATGGCAGGCTACACAAGAAGCTTCAAAATAATTTTGTTTTCTATATAAATGATATATATCGAGATCAGATTCTTGTTACCTTACTAATAAACGTTCTTAGTCACAAAAATCTGATCTCAAAACGGAAGCAACAATACTAAATCCTTACGTGTTTAGGAATGGATCAGCTCCTTGCAGCTTCATGGAGTCAGCGAGGGTTCCTGCCAGCTGCTCCTCTTGGGCGTAGTCGATTTGTGAGAATTCGCTGGTCGAGTTGAAATCTCCAGTCGGGGCATAATCCGTGCCCCAGTCCGGTTCCGTCGTGATCAGAGAGGGGATTGGAGACATGCGGCCACATGATGACGCGTTGGAGGACGCCCTCTGACGGAAGTCCGGCGACAACTGAAAACTGCTGCTACGCCCAAGCGAACAAGCGTCAAAAAAGAAATAGATAATTTATAATACCGACATGACTTTTGTGATCAAAATATCATCGAGGTAGAAGAACAAGATACGAGTATGTTAAAAAAACTACAGTTTTGTGTTATTAAATGATCACATAACTCATTAGTCGATGGCCAAATAATCTAAATTCTTACGCAGAAAAAAACGAAGCTAGATTATCTAGTGGGAGGATCTTTGTAAACAATCTCAAACGTGGACGGAACTCATGCAAATCTAATGTCTATAGGCCCGCTAACATATAAACTCGTATGCCAAATGAAGCGATCACTATAACGGGTTCAATGGTCAGCGTAAAAATATTTTTATTACTACAAACTATGACAAAAATATTCTATAAAAAATATATACTGAAGGCTGGATCTTTGAGCGTCAGAGGACAGTGGAATCCCAAATAAATGTCACGATTATGTCCGTAATCCGAATAGATATTCGGCAATAAAAACATTAAATATCAGCGAACTGACGAGATTCAGCATCCGCATAACTCATCATCTAATGGTTATGAATGATTTAAAACCTTTTATCATAAAGGAACAGAGTTGTAATAACTCAGTTTTATTAGTCTGGTCAACGCAGCTTTATGCCGATAGTTTTATAAAGTGTTTCATGCGTGCTTCATATTGTATCTAGTAGTCATAAAATTTCAATATTCCCAAGAGAGTTTACTCAAGATATTGTTGGATATTTACGGTCTTGGCACAAATCGGTATTGCATTAACCGTATATGTATGTAACTTATTATGCTTTTAAAGTCGTATTAGTATCGCATCCGACTATTCCTTGGTCGTTAACATTATTGGCTTGATGCCACATTTCTTTTGAGCTTTCTTATTTGCCTTTATTATTTTAAGCAACTAGTCTAGCATTTCTAGTATCTCTATTGTAATAAATATTGGACTATTCAAAATCTTTTCTACAATAATTACCTGTGTAGAGGCGAATCAGGAAACATATCCAGACTTTCTGACACAGAACTACTGGGGCTCGGGGTTGCGTCAGCCGTCGCACCGTTCCTTAGCACGTCAGTCTGAAAATCGTACCAATCTTTTGTTATTATTACTTTTAAAAACATCTGCAAAGGGTACGTCGTAGGTACACAATGTCCCGCAATTCCGTCAATTAACTCTTTCACATTCAATTCAAATACACTTTATTGCACATAAAACAAATTAAAAATATAGACGATTAAAGTACTTTATCCAAACAAGGCGGTTTTATACAGGGTTACAGGAAAAGTCGTGCTAGATCCCTTAAGGGTGTGGAGCACCCATCATTTCTGACTTATTTCACTATGAAACACCCTACCCTAAACTTAACCCTTTTCGAGATATTCGACTTTTAATTTTTTTATTGAAAATTGCTGATTTTTAGGCTACTACATTTATTTTTGTTTATTTTGTGTGTCTTATTATTATTGCATTTTTACATGTGTAGTAAGATGCTTTAGGACGTCAATCATTAAAATAGTGCACAAGTTAATTGAATAGACTGTAGTAGACAAGTGAAAGAAAAGAAATAAAAAACATATTAGAAAGTTTATTTTTCTCTAAGGGATATCTAAAAAAAATGTTATGGTAATTGTTCGGCAGATGTTTTTTAAAATATTTACGTTTCATCAGCTATCTAACGAGGTGTAACAATCTAGGGTTTGTATTACATTTCGTGGAAAAAAAGTAGTTGGGACGCTCCAGGTAGCAGTTCTAATACATAACTCGCTACCCCGGTCGTCGAGTGCCGGATGTGGCCGTTTTTGACAGAGTTTATCGAAGACTTCGAGAAACTGGCTCTGTTTTGAGACGAAGTACAGACATGGGAAGACCACGAATTGACGACGAAGAACAGGACAATGAGATAGTGCAACGCTTTCGAGCGGATCCGACTACTTCCACTAATATTGTTGCCCGTGATCTGGGGCTTTCGCAATGGAGAGTGTGGTTTACAGTGCATACTGCTGGCCTATACCCGTACCATTACACGCCAGTACACGTTATTGAAGAAGGGGACCCCGCGAGAAGATTGGACTTTTGCAGATTTATGCTAAATGCTGATGTAGAAGACCCAGATTTTTTAAGAAATATCTTGTGGACGGATGAGTCCAAATTTGATAAAGATGGCATAACTAACTATCACAACGCCCATTACTGGGCCCTAAAAGAACTAAGGAATCCCAATAAGAAAAGAGTGAAGGGGTCCCAACGAAGATTCAGCGTGAATGTGTGGATGGGCATTATCTCCAATCATTTGATTGGACCTTACTTTCTCCCGGATAATCTAAACGGGGAAAGCTACGAAAATTTCCTGAGAGCAGACTTGAGTGATTTGCTGGATGATCTGCCACTCAACCTGATCAGGGACATGTGGTTCCAATACGATGGCTGCCCTGCCCATTTCAGGAGAAGTGTCAGAGACTGGCTGGACACAAATTATCCAAACAAATGGATTGGACGAGGTGGGCCATTGCCATGGCCAGCAAGAAGTCCGGACCTAACCCCCATGGATTTTCATGTGTGGGGCTGCATGAAAAGTCTCGTGTACAGCGAGCCGAATCCAGTTTCGTCTGTGGAAGACTTAAGAGAAAGGATTGTGGATGCAGCAAATAAAATGAGGACCACATTGACCACTGGCGTAGTGAAGATCGGTCTCCGTAGAAGGATGCGACAATGTATTAGAAATAGAGGCGGCCATGTTGAACATGAACTGTAGAAAAAGAAAAAGTTGTGAGAAAACCTTTAATAAATGGCATTTCATGCTTACCTATTGTTTTATTTTACTTTTTAGGGCTAAGTATACATTTTCTTCTCCACTGTCGCCTATGAAACTAAATTTTTTTGAATGCATTTGAATAAAACCCTACATTATTATACCTCGTTAGATAGCTGATGAACCGTAGATATTTTAAAAAACATCTGCCGAACAATTACCATAATATTTTTTTTAGATATCCCTTAGAGAAAAATAAACTTTCTAATATGTTTTTTATTTCTTTTCTTTCACTTGTCTACTACGGTCTATTCAAATAACTTGTGCACTATTTTAATGATTGACGTCCTAAAGCATCTTACTACACATGTAAAAATGCAATAATAATAATAATAAGATACACAAAATAAACAAAAATAAATGTAGTAGCCTAAAAATCAGCAATTTTCAATAAAAAAATTAAAAGTCGAATATCTCGAAAAGGGTTAAGTTTAGGGTAGGGTGTTTCATAGTGAAATAAGTCAGAAATGATGGGTGCTCCACACCCTTAAGGGATCTAGCACGACTTTTCCTGTAACCCTGTATAAACTATAAGCGATTTCTTCCCGACCTTTTTTAGTGTAATAAAATACTTCGGAAAGTAATTGTTTTACCTGACATTCAATTTTCATTTTCAGGCAATCATTGCCACTCATTTCTATAATAATATGTACTCGTATCTTAAAAATTTCAACTCAATCGGTCCAGATATATGAGTTAGAGAAATGGTTTTACTCTAATAACTCGTAAACAATATTAATGAGTTTTCATACTTTTCAGAATTTCACTTCTATGTTCCTAGTTTCAACTTAATCGGTCCAGGCATTTTTTGAGTTATGCGAGGGACAAACAAACAGAAAGTATTCATTTTGAAGGAAACACTAGCTTTTGGAAGACTGCGATTGACACTTGTAAGAACAAAAATAGACGACAACAAAGAAGATACAATGTTTTTTTGTGTATTCTGCTTTGTCGTTAATCTAACTAGGACGCGGCCTTGTAATTTGTAAACTCTACAACGTAACGTACAAGATAAACACTGGATACTTTACCTTCTTCTTGACTCTGCCCCTCCGTTTCTCAAATTTGGACGTCTCCATGGAGGCTGCGCGCCGCCGAACCGACTTCCCGGGCTTTGCATCCGGGTTGATCATCCACCACGACGATTTGCCAGTGCCCTCGTTCTGGACCCGCATGAACCGGTTGTGGAGTGACAAGTTGTGCCGGATCGAGTTCTGCAAGATACAAGATGAGTTAGCGAACTCGATGGCATTCATTGATTATTGTTTGTGTGTTTTCGATTATTAACCGTGTTCTTTAATGTTACCTAAAACTATGATATACTTTTTTATGGCAATAACTGTGCGTCATATTACATTATTTCTGCGTCAAGTTTAAATGATCGATTATTTTCGAAAAATTACTTCATAAAATATAATATAAGTATACATATAGAAAACAGTTTTTTTATGTAACTTTATGATTATGGCAATCGATTTGTTACTCTTCTCGGACCCGTGTCAGTTCCTGGCTTACATACTGGCGACTAAAGGATTGCACCACGGACGGGCAGCAACGTTCTTGATCATTACTGCGATCACCATTCCGCCCGCCAAGCATGGCGATTATAGCAAATCCCTCATGGACAGCTCATCAAAAGTGGCATTCTATTGGGAATGCTTATTTATGTTTAACTGTGGACTCATTTCAACTGATGACGATTCTTCTGGGAGATTTAAATCATAAAATTAAAAGGAAAGCGATTTTCATAATTATGTTTATCTATAATTGAAAGGGTAAGTAACGTCTGTTATTGAAAGCGTATGTAAGACAATTCAACAATGAAAGAGATGCGTACAACAAAGTTATTCCAATTATTTACGAGCGTAACAACGCATCGGTGGCGAACTGGCCAACTAGCCAAAGTGGTTACGGCGGAGGTAAAGTGATGCTAAAAATAACGCGCCATAAAATGCTACAATCGTCACACTACGTATCCGGGCGTGGCCGCTGACCACAAAAAATCTATTTTAATTCCACACCGTTGAAAAGTTAGCGCAATAACGTGTCCTATCTCACACCGGCAATAAAAATCTCGCAACTTTTACCCGTCGAAGGAATAAAAGCGACCGCAACAGCGAGTGAAGTTAAGCAATAAAAGAGTCCATAAATAATTTTCTGCGTGCCCTGTGAGAAATGCCACTTACGGTGGATATCCTTCGCTTCATGTAAATATGTAGAGTTATCTTCTAAATCAGAAACTTGTGAGAAAAAACGATAGGTATCTGAAATATTCTAGCGGCGCACTCACTACGTTGTCGTAATTTTTCACGGGCTATTTAACTGGAATGTTGTCTCTGTATGCATACATTTTGAACATCCCTTACAACTCACGCACCTAAATCACTCAAATTTTACGAGTCGATAGATTCAGTTCTTTGCGACGAAACTTTGAGAGTGTGTTTGGAAACCTTTCCGTCAGATTATGCAATGTCCCCTTTACAGCGTGGAAATTTTTTAAATCTATTGATTGATTTAAATTTTAAACGCAGTCCATGAATTTCATTGTGTCGTACGATTCTACTGGATTTTTTTGGTTACTTGGTACTGTGTTTTCAACTCGTACGTCATCAGATACGAATGAAGGTTGGATTCTTTATTTAATAAAACATTAAGGTTACTTTAGATATATGTAAACATGGCATAGAATGTCCTAAGAGAGAAAAAAATCATTAATAAATTAATTGAAATTCTATTTCATTACAACTGATCACCCGTAATTTATAATCAAGTAGTTTTCCGTTACGACGTCTATATCTTTAATTAGGGTTATGTAATTGGACATGTACATAAATCCAGCGAATACGGACAAGTCGTGCGATTTGTCAGGCGTGGAAACACACGCACAACAAATGGGCTGTCGACACGTTGATGGATTTGTCGCCACTAGCCCTTACCACGAATTATATTGTCTGCTATTAACTTGACTGGGGAACGTTTAAATGTTATATTATATTACTAGGTGTGCCCGCGGCTCCGCTCGCGTGGACTACAGAATCAGCTCCACTCCCACTACCACTCCTACCCCTACCCCGCTCCCGCCACTCCCACATCTACCTCCCTTAACCAGCTCCAAATGCAGTCCAAATCAATCGCAATCCCAAACATAATCATTTTACTTAATGTATTAGAAAACTAAAATTCCCATAACTTTTGATTGAGTTAGCTGATTGCGATGAAATAAAGACTAAATTTAGTTAAGTTAATCCCCATGTTTTTGTGAAAAGTCCATCAAAATCCGTTCAGTAGTTTTTAAGTGATGCGTGCACAAACTCACAGACAAACAGATAAAAATTCCAAAAATTATCGAAATGTGTTCTATTACTTATCCCTAGACCCCCCAATTTTTTTTTCCAATATCTTCAATGTACAGACACACGATGTCTACGATTTTAATTAGTAGAAGATATGTCAGTAGATATTAGTCATGAAGGTAAAAACTAGTGGCGCCGGCGTTTGTTTTATAATTTCATATTTCCTCATTGTTAGGTGATTTGTTTTTTTTTTTAATCTCCTTAACATATCAGCCCTGAGACGTCCACTGATGCACATAGGCCTTACCCAATGAACGCCAACACACCGGGTCATCCGCCCTCCGCATCTAGCCGCTTCCAACCACCTTCTTCGGCCAGAAATAGTAGATAGGGCTTGCGGGAACTGGAGACCATGGGTAACGCGGTGAGTTAAGTTTCTTTTTTAATCATCATCACCAGGTAATTTTTGTCTCCACTGCAGGAGCACAACCCTCTCTCATCTGCCGGAGACAGACGGAGGATTTGGACTACACTCCCCACGCTGGCCAGACGGGTTGGGGAAGCCTGATTGATGTTTTATAATGTATTTCCTTAGTAGCCTTGTACGACATCCACGGGAAGAGTTGGAGTGGTCATTCTACTATACCGGAAACCACACGGCAAATTATATCTTTATCTATCATAGCTATCTTTTTAAATATTTATATTTTATTTTCATGCTGCGAGTTACAATTTGTATAGATACCAAACTTTAATGTTAGTAGGTATAGGAAATTTGGATTAGTTAAACATCTGCGTAACCCTAATACTTCGGGAGATAAATGATTTATTTACACACATTGTAAATTAATTGCCTTTGTCGTAGATTGCTGTAGTAACTGTGTCTTTGTTGCACCAAACATGTTATCTGCCAAGTATACAATACATATCTGCCAGTCACTAAATGTCCAATTTGACATTTAAAACATTTGAATGTCATTTTATAAAGTGCCCGATAAAAATAAACGATTGCATAATTTACGATAGCCACTGCCAAAAAAATAATTTCAGAATTACTTGAAAATACCTAACCAAATATCACGATTTCTTCTGGATTTATTCCCGTTTTAAAAGTGAGTAAAGTAGGTAAGTTCGTAGTAATATCTCAAGGGAAATGGTAGACGTACGTACTTCACTATGGCAAACTTTTATGAAGCTAAGTAATTGGTCCAATTTATTGCGTAGGCTTTTCAGGTCTACATTGGTTATGAAAGCTGGATTTGGTAGTTATATGGTAAGTCTTGCTAATTTAAGTTTTCTTCCCTACAAAAAGTATATCATATACTTATTATATTATAGTTCAGTTTCTAATGTACCTACTTATTATTAGCGAAAACTTAAGGCACCATCAGATAATTTGCCTGCTTTCTATAATCCTTTTATCACTAAAAGGAATTTGTACATTATATTGGTGAGAAAGTCTAGGGATATAGGATGTGATTTATGGTTGCTATTAGAGGTTATATAGGTTGCTGACAGCCAAATAAAGTTAATCGAATGTTCTGCCACTGTGACGTCACGTACGTATTGCGTAGATACACGTAATTTACCTGTTTTAGGGTGGTTGTATATTATGGCATATACGGCCGTATTTCTCCGCGCTCCAGTGGAGAATGAACGGGTAAGAATACGGCACTTTATAAAGAAAAACAGAAATAAAAGCTGGCGAGATAAGTCAGAGACAAGTTCTTTATTAGATTTTTTTTGAATTTTTTTACAACTTTTATTTCTATCAGAATAATACCTATCAGAATTTTATAATGAATTAACTATTACTAATTTAAATTATGTCATAAAACATACTATTCTCGAAGACAAATTTATGTAAGTAACTTTTATTAAGAAAAGTGGGGATAATTTTTTTTGTTGGGATTACTTTAAAAGACATATCATAGAGCCAAATCAGTGTAAAATATTGAAGTAAAAATTAAAAGTAGTTCCGTAAAATATGGACAAAACTTTTTTTAAAGTCTGTTCAGTCAATCAAACCTCTTTGGTTTTCCTAGAATATCTTGGAAAAGAAATTTTTCCTGATATTTCCATAATTTTCCTATCATTATCAGGCAATTTTACATTATATGTAATCCAAATTTCAGCTTTATCGGTCCAGAAGTTTTCGAGTTATTCGGCAGACAGACAAATCGACAAATAAGCTTCGCTATAAGAGTTGTTCGTTTTATTTTATTTATTTATATTCTAAAAAATACATATAATATGTACTTACCACGACTAAACTTTAATAGGCATCTAGAACTAAACCTAAAACTAAACCTACCCTCTAACTTAAGTAACATCAGATATTTATGTATAGTGCTCTAACATTATTAAAGCACTTTATACATCGACAAACGCTACACTCAATTCCCAACACACATACGCATTCCAGGAAAGCTCTATCAATGGGACGTATCAAATTCGTGCGGGGGCGTCTAGCGAGAACGCTATCGCAACGTAAAACTCGCAAGACAGTCTTCGTACTCAGAATTTCGTACGGCAGGATCGGTGGCGCCAGCGCGGCCCTTATGGGGAGAATTAACCGTCTCCGAGACGGTCCCCTTTAATGCTTCACCGACTTAAATTTTGTCGAATTTCCACCGCTATTATGTTAGACCGGGATGTTAACGTATGTAACCCCATCTCACATTGTACCGGGATGGAAAACTTTACAGTCGAATTTGAAGATTACCGTTTTGGTGTAGTGCCGTTTGGTAGGATTCTAGTGCAGGATCAGTTTATTCAGACTGTTGGTGACCAACCAAGAGGGTGGATTCTTACCTATTTCTAACAACAATAAGCATTGTTAGAACAGCCAGTGTAACTACAGGCACACGTGGCATTTTATTATGGTCTCAGGATCCATGGCCTTTGGATTGTTGTCCAAATGCTGCAGGTTTATAGGCGACAGTGACCGCCATCATACGGGCTGTTTGTCTCTTTGCCATTTCAGACCGTATAGAAATAATTATATAAAATACTCTGTGTGACCAGTGTTTAAGACTCAGAAGCTAAACGTCACGAAAAACAAATTCGTCTTACCTCGATTAACCTATTAAAGACATCAACAAAATAAAAATAAAACACGAACTATCCCTTTGTCTTTATGGGGTAAATTATGAGTACCAGGAAAATATATCATATACTCGTATATGGCATACGAAAAAAGTAACCGATGTCGGTCGACATACCAAGAGACGTTATGCTAATAGCTTAATCAAGACTTAATTGCATGAATATTTTGATTTCATCCTGGTGCTCGATAACATAGGGTTACCTACATTCGTATCCCGGGCTACATCCAGTTACGCAACCTTTGAGCGAAATGGCTTATGATTCCCCGTAGTTTATGACCTCCGGTCGTTTTGTCAGTACAATCGGCGCGAACTAATGGGTATTGATTGGTTTCCGATTCGGATATTTTACGGATTGTAGATTACTAGTTATTAATTAATTTAGTTTAATCAAGCCATTCTTTAGTTTATATATATTTCAGTTTTTTCTCTAATGGACGAAAATAAAATATTCCCGTACTGTAATGATATATTTAGTATAGTAAAATAAGGTTATAAATGTACCCATTGTACTCATGAGTACATGGTAACTATATTACCATGTGGGTACTTTTAAGTAGTATGAGCTGTGTTGAGCCTTTACAACGTATAATAAAAACACACTGGTAATATACGAAATGTTTTTTTTTAAATATATATTATTATTTTTCTCAGCTATCCTACTGAAAACGGTTTATTTGTAGGATGATTGGTATATTTAACTTATAATGATTTTGTATGTTATATTAATAAAACAATATACTTAGGTTGCTATGAATGAAGACTAACCAGAAAAACAATATTTTAAATAAAAGTTACAGAGTCTAATAAAATAAAACTGATTTTGTGTTAGCACAGGCACATTTTATTTTTTGTTTTCGTTAACGTTTAAAAATTCAGGTCAGAGATACTTTTATATCAATTGTCGTTGCAACATTTTCATTCATCCTTTCTCCCCGCTAACTCCTTCCACTCTTGGTACGACATGCTGACGACCTTTTCAGCTGGTCTTGAAGGGAAACTCTAGGTCGACCGCTGCTGTCATTACCTCTCTACCTTGCCTTCCAAAATAGTTATAATGAGGACATAGTGTCTCAGTATATTAGCCGATATATCTCAGTATATATGGGCGGGCCACATCTGCCGCAGAATCGGAGGCCTGAAGAAAGTGGCCGTAAGCTGCCGGGTGCCGAAGGGCGAAGGACCGGGTGTAGTGGTGTTCAGAGGGAAAGGTCAGTGTCCAACAGCGAACGTCTAAGGGCTGATACGATATGGCTGAGGCAGTTTGCTCTGCAATTCGAAATCATTCTTAGAAGATTTGTCGTTTATTCTGCTTAGTACCTATTCAATAGTGAGTCTCTCCGTCAATGTTCAGAATGACGTTACTTTTGACCGCCTCGGTTTCTTAGTGACTTGGTGTTAGACTCTAGCGCAGTCGTTTGATTATAAGTGCAGCAACTTCGCACAAGTTTGTCCTAGTCTGGAGAGCACAGGAGACATCCTAAAGTTTCGGATTAGACAAGTGTATGTACTATTATATGAATTATTTATTTATGTTAGATGTGACGCGATAACCCAGTCCGTTATAAGTTTAGAACAAGGCGTATATACAGATCGCAGGCTCAAATTCTACTGCGCTATGAGTGTGAACTTTTGTGGACACAGCCTACGTGATGTATTTGTGATGAGGCACTAGAAGACGAAACAACACGAAATATGATGTCCATAGACGTAATGTCACGGCACAGGAACCAACGATACGACGTCTATGCGTTAAACATATTAGATGTCTTCTTATGCCACATACGGTATTGTTTCAAAAAATACATCACACAACGATATGCGCATACGAGAATTTAGTGCGGTTCTTGGATGAATCGCATAATGGAACTAACCGAACTCTTACGACACAATAACAATGTTTATTCGTACGGAACCCATACCGTTTCAATCACTAACCTTGTGTTTTATTTTAGGCATTTTGCAAGTAAAATCTTAAAAACAACTGTTATTTTTAAGACTTCATACTTCCATTGGCCCTAATACTAACGTTTGTAATAAATATGTAACACATACTAATATAAGTTTTGTTTCTCATGGAAACAGTTTTTCCCATGGTAAAAATAAGCTACGTTTATCTCCTAGTGTCTGCAGAATTTCATGGAGATAGGTTGAATAGTCGAGCCGTGAAACAAACACTAACTAGGTACTAACAAAAACTAACTAACTTTAGAATTTCCAATATTAATTAGGATTAGGCTAACAAAGCGACTTTAGTATAATCAAATATAACATTGTTTAATGCCTTAATCTACGTGACTGAACCCACGACCGACGACGTGTTGAAGGCGGACGTCCGATCTGACGCACTAGGTCAGCGAGATGGTCATTCAGCGTTTCAGGTAAAATAAAAAATTTTGCACACACCCAAAGAGGGGTTTTTACCCAGTAAATTTAAATTTAATGTAAATTTTTAATTCTGTAATTATTATATAATCTTTAAAAAAAAATCAATGATTTCTGAATTTTATTTTAATTATTTATTAAAACTCTTGGAAAAAGGTTACTTACTGTTAAATCAACACGATTTCTAATTGTCTTAAGAAACTCATGGTAGCCAATTTTTTTGCAAATATCTTCAATGTACAGACATGCGATGTTTACTATTTTATTTATTAGATACATAATTAGTTTCAATCTTCATGTTTTTAAAGTTTGGCACGAAATTAATCAGTTATCTCATTTTTATTATCTGTAGACACACGTGTAAAGATAATAGAGTTTTTAATATTTGATCCTCATCAGTCATCACTGACCCTGTCGTTTGATGCCATAAAATTATAGAATGATGTTTTTTTTTTGTTTTTAGTTGGCTTGATTTTTGACTAATTACTCAAAAATCTTTTGCATGCAGTTTCGCTTATTTAAAAAAACATATCTATCCTTTAAAAAAGTGATTGTACTGCAATGTAATATCTAAAATTTGTAATGTTGCATTTTTTTAAATAATCGTCTAAATGTCAAATGTATTTAAGCAAAGTCAACATCAGTATAAAAGGTACTTTCTCACCGAACGGCATCTAATTTCCAATCTGTATAGATGCGTGGCCTATTCGATAGCGTGTACACATAATGACCGATATGATCATTTCTTTCGCAATAAGGTAGGGAAAGTATTGGTCCAGCAGTGGGCGGAAATAGGCTAATGATAAGAACATGTGGAACGTTATGCCATCAAAGAAGGAAAGATATCGTCACACCACGTAAGACGTAATTGACAGGTGAGCAAACGATTAAAACTGTATTTTTACCAACTACCCATTATATTATCGTAATACACTTTTCAATTTTCCAAATTGAATTCAATTGACCTACTTTATATAAAATATATAGGATTTAATTAAGTTTTTTTAATTAGATTTTTTTGTAAATATGTAAATTTTGACTTGCATGTGTTAGAATTTCAGCGACGATATACGACTCTGTTACATTGATAAAACGTAAAATAAGGTGCACTACTACATGCACAGACTCACACAGCTGAAATAAAAGTTGCGTTCCTACTATCACCGATGGACAGAGATAGTGTGCCGGGCTGGTACAGTCGTGCAAATGAGACAAGGCGCCTGCTTCATCACTCACCAGATATGGCGTCGCGAAAAATTAAAAGTTTTTTTTAATTTTCGATATTACATTTGTTTTTAATACATTTTAATATACAAGTAATTCCATGTGTTTTGAGCAATAATAAGATAAATGAAAAAGAATGCATTTTGTTACGTAGTTTCCACTAAAATATAATAATTATCAAAAGTAAATAATGTAGTCCAGACGTCATTCCGTGCGGAGCAAAACAAACTAAGCCCATTGGATTCAGAACTATTATAGAATTTAATCAAGAATAATAAGCAAAAAAAGACAGAAACTCTTGAAGTTAGAAATCAAATAATAAATAATTCAGATTACGAAAATCGCGATTACATAATGGAGGTTCTGAGGGGGTGGGGAGAGTAGGAGGGGGTAAACGTGACATCCCTGTGAAATTCGGAAGAAAATCCAGTGGCGTGACAACCGCCGGTGACAAATTTAATTATTCAACTTACCGAAACGTTAGCAAGATGACTTTTCCCCGAGCCGATAACTAAGTATAAATAAATTCACTTAGAGCTGCCGAAGCAAAGTTTAACTTAATAAAACATTGAAATTTTCGTAATTGTATTGCGCTGAGGTCGGATTTCTGTTTAGGCCTGATTTGAATACGTCATTACGGATCATTGTTACCGCAAGACACAGAAATCAAGCTTGTCATTCGTTAATACTAGAGCTGCGCTGGGTGATAATAAATATGACATTTTAATTATCTGTATTATTTATGTAAGTCCCAACGATAATAAATAAATAATGTTGAAAAAAAAAATTGTGGAGATTTCTCATTATCGTGCGTTATAATTTTTTGTGAAGACATTTAAAAAAAAACTAAAAATAAAGGCTGTTTCGAAAGAAATCGCTTTTAGCGATAAGACCAAGTAAACTAATATATAGTAGTACTAATGTAACTACTTTATTATTGTATCTATGTATTTTTATTGTGCAATAAAGACTAATTGAATTGAATTAAAAAAGTGTCTCACTATGTTTCAAGGCACTAATCTACAATCATTGCACGTTTCTATTTCCTGTGGTTTCCTCAGTCACCTGTCGAGTGGTGAGACATTTAGGGAGGAACCACAGCCACAGAAATTCAAACTCTGGCAGAATTCTTAGCTTGACTAATAATCTGCTTCATGAATTACGGGTATACGAGTACAAAGATTATGTAATTTAGTCAGCGACTTATACTTTATTATTTCTAAAACTTATTTCACAAACTAAAAAAAAATTTTTTTTACTGTGGACAAACATTTTTTTTTTAAATATATTTATATATATTCTTTATTGCACAAATTTTTAAACTAAATACAGTTACAAATTTTGTGTACAAAGGCGAGCTTATCGCTAAAAGAGATCTCTTCCAGCCAACCTTACAGGGTGTGACACAAGGCACACGACACTATATAAGAAAAAAATTACATATTAAATCAATACAGATAAATTTTAAATATATTAAGTTAATATAATACCTATTTTAATAGTGATTTTCAGTTTATGAGACCAGCGAAAGTTCTTTTAAGGTTTCTTGTACGAAGAAGGGTCTGGCTGGAACCACTTAAAGGATAGCATATGATATGTAAACGATTTACTTTATCCCCTTTGACTTCCAAAGTTCCCGTACATTTACACGCAGAGAAAACTGAATCAAATCCGATGAACTAAACAAGAAGTTACAATATCCGACAAACACATAACCTTATATTGTTAGTAGGTACCTAAATGTGATCCGGTTATTATAATGCTTATTTTAGAGATGATCTCTAAAATAGTTTTTTTAAATCGCAATACTATTTCCGAACCGATTCATTAGTCATGAAAAAAAAACGGCAAGTGTGCTCGCACCCACAGTCCGCGAGATTTATTTCGGGGTTCCGTATAAATCACGTTAATGTTCCGACTAATGTCTCGCGGTGAGGTGAGGTGTAGGCAAATAGACAACCGGAAGAAGCGAAAGTACAATATCCGTGGATTTATGTTAAGATACTTGAAGCTTCTGGAATAGTTACCAGTCTGTCAAGGAAATATCGGAGATGATGAATAAAACGCATAAGTTTATTTTCAGTTCATCAGCCGCAATACGTCCACTGCTGAACAGAGCCTCCCATAGAATGCCATATTTGGTGGGCTGTCCAATGGGGATTTGCCATAATCACCATGCTAAGCAAGATTGGTGATCGCAGTAGTTAATATACACAGGAATAGTAGGGCTCGAAGGCTCATTGGTGACGATGCTCTGGTAAATACCAAGTTACAGAGTCTCAAACATCGTCCCAGGGCCTGTCTTTCAGTTTTCTACAGGTTACATTTTGGGAAGTGCCCAGGAATTGCACGATTTGATCCCAGAATCCCCCTTCAGTCACCAGACTACCAGGCGTGGTGAGGGCCTTCTCGTAGTAGACATACCACGCTCTCGCACAAAACGTTTTGCAACGCCTTTCATAATGCGAACTGCTAAGGAATGGAACTCCCTACTTGCCTCGGTATTTCCGGACTAGTACATTTGGATCTTTTTAAAGGAAGAGCGCTCCACCTTAGGCCTCATCACTTACCATCAGGTGAGATTGAGATCAAGGGCCAAGCTACCAGCAATAAAAAAGGGATGCTGTTTTATTGCGCTTGATCAATCTTGATAGCAGACATTACCCAGTGCGCGCTACCACATCAGATTTTCCGCTTTACTCAGCTAGCAACTTTTGACTACCTTTTCAGGTCATTTACCTTCTACCCGGCTTAAAGGGCATCCAGTGAACTTTCCGGAAACCACTCTACATTCCAGAATTTAACTGTTCCAACGGCAATCGATTCTGATCATATATTCAAAGAAATAAGTTCAGTTATACTATCATTGAAGGCAACGAGAGCCGGTTATTGTACTAATGCTCAAATATTAATTATAAGTATTTTACTTATTAATATTTGACTTTTACAATTAGACAGACAAGAAGAACTGACATTCATGTGCATTACAGTATTTTGAGTACAAGACAGGTTTATAATATGCCAAGCAGTAAATAAGCCATTGATTTTTATCTGTTGGAATCAGAATGGTCGATGTTCCGAGACGAATCTATAAAGACTGAATTGGGACAAAATCTCACATGGTGTTCTAGAAGTTTTCACAGGCACATTGATTAAAAGGAGCAGTATAAGGAAACGATCGTGTCTAATCAATCAGTATAAATGGCAGTAATGTATCACCCTGACATGATTAGAACCAGGACTTCTGTAGGACATCAGGTTATCACAAGTTGTGATTAGGAAACTCAATTAACTGTTAGTTTTTAAGGTCAATTGGTTAGATTAGATTGTGCTGACATCGGACGTAGTTCAAGATCTACACTAGCTGCGCACGCCACTCTACTCGGAATTAACAACCCAGACGGAAGCAGATATTGTTTCTGTCTTTAAAATTCACTCAATGAACTTTGTAAGTATAGTCTTTTTAAAAACCATTCATTACATCTCCATGGAAATTAATGTTAAAAAGGGATAATACAGTGAACGCCAGCGAAACAGAAATTCTTGTGAAAACGCTTACGCGTTTTTAAAACGTTTGCGATCTAACATACGCGATCTTAAAACACTTGCGGTATAATCTCAAGTAGTCACGTTAGGGAGTGAAAACGGGTCACAACTCACAAGTCCCTCCCAGTGGCCGATAAAGCCCTCTTATCAGTGGCCTCGCTCAAACCACACCGATATCGAATTATAATTAGTATCGACGGGTTCACGCCTCATGACGTGATGTGACCAATTTAATGAAACTAAATAATGGTCGATGAATAAATTGAAGGGGAAATCCCATACCATTAGTAAAGGAACAAGATAACGTCCCAAATTTTGGAGAATATAGGTGAATATCTGCACTTACATGAAAACATGGTGTGTTAGCTTAATTTTCAAATCTCTCTTTTAACGTGCCTAGAACTGAATTAGAAAAACACTGCACTAATGAAAAGGACTAATTATAATATTTTCGTTTTTGAATTTGGTTTGAATACGTAAGTTTAGAGAAGCATTACTAATAATAGGATAGACAAGAGGGGATGGGCACTTAATTTTCCGAATTAAATTAGCAAAGGCTCTTCTGCGGTCAGACAGTAGAATTTAATTTAACATTTTGTGGTATTGTTATCGGTACATTTCTGTTTCTGTGTATTAAAATGGTGTCTCAGTTATAACTATGACCAAGAATTTAGTGTTATATTTGATTCCTTTATACGATGATTTGTTAAAGCTTATTCATTGTGAGTATACAATGAATATGTAGACTATTCCAATATTCACTCAAACAACTAAGGATTTCTCAATATAAGTAGTTGGTCAGCTCAAAATATTAGAAGATTTTTTTAAAATTATTGATCTAACGTTAGTTTGAATAAACTTAACAACATTTAGCAAAATTTTAAATTTAATTTCGGTATTGAGTAGAGTTATTTTCGGCATCCCGGTATTTAGTTAATTAAAGGCCTAATCAAAAGCTATATCAAAATATGTAATGAAATATTTAGCGCCGAAGTTTTCGACGAGACTGATCAGCAATTAGGAGTAAAGTGCATTAATTTATGCAACAATAATATGCCGTACACTTGGCGCGTTCCCAGCTCTAAATACAGATGCCGTCGCTCATGACCCCACCCAAGATGTTTTACAGTTTGCAAGTTCGTGCATTTTGAACGTATTTAGAAACTTACAAGTGAAATAATAAATTGTTATTTAAAACATAAAGCTTTCCTGGAATACTTCGGACAGCGAATTTTCTCCTGAATTATTCATAATTCTCTTACCATTGCAGGACAATTTTACACGTTCTTAATTTCGAGCTAAATAGCCCGGTAGTGTTTTTCTGACAGACATACGGATAAAAAACGTTTCAACAAACCTCTAAAAAAAGAAGCTACCATCTAAAAAGTTTTCTGAAGAGCGGAAGTCAGTAGTTTTAGTTTTGCTTTTTGAGTTTCAAAATAAAAAACTATTTTTCAGATTTCACCTTGAATCTCCAAGTTATTTCGTATATTTTACGCTCTTCCATTGAGAAATTTAATGCCAATTCATTGCTCTCTTTTAACATAGTCATTATAAGTGCCATTGAAGAGGAAAATCTTTTACAATGCAACCCTATTTAAAAAGTGCATCAAAACGCTGCAGCCATAAGAAAAAAACCTTAAGTAGATTTCTTTCAATTGAACGAAAATGGGATGACTACATAAAATTATTCAAGTGAGATCCATTGTAAGCGAATGACGATGGAGGATTAAAACATTCTCCATATAATAACTATCGAGCCTAAGTGATCTTGAGAAAAAAAGATTTAAAAATCCGAGGGGTGATCCATTTTCCCGCAGAGCGAAAACATCTTTTCAATCCTTCAATGGACCGATGGGTGGGAGAGCTGCTAAGCGCCAACTAGCGGTGGCAGTTGATGGTATTGTAGACAGAAAAAATACCGGGATCCTGGTACAATGGTGGGCCAAGTGTTTGCAAGGAGCAAGATTAATCGTCTCATAGACGCTCTCGTGGACGGCTTCTTCGGTTCCCAAAAAATTAATCATTTTAACACGTCATTGTCGCTCGGTCGCCTCCCACGCGTGAAAACTCCCCGCTAATTAAACGAGAATTACGGAGCCGTTTGACAGATTGCGTTCGAATTTTTCACTAATAACATTTTGTGGACATTTGAAAGACGATTTAGCAACTGCCATAAAATCTTTGATTAATAGCTGCAATCTGAATTTGTTACATGGGTGCACGTTATATACGAGGGAAATCCTCTACAAGAAGACTTACTGAACTTCCTAAATAATGTTTCAAAAAGTAAATAGTCATACAAACAATTTAGCTCGAATTAAGGATCAATAATATTTTTGGGCAATCAGAATATGAATTTACAACTGATATAAAATCCGGAGTTAATAGCTATGCTTATACATCGATAACGATAAATGTGGCATAACATACCGGCAATAAGAACCATCTCTTCCTAGTTTCAAGCAAGGTTTCAAAAATGAATTATACAGTCTTTTGACAGATTGCGTTCGATTTTTCACAAATAATATTATCGACAATATAAAGAAGCATTTGCAATGCACATAAAATCTTGATTAATAGTTACTACGAAATGTGGAATACCTTGAAAGATAACCAAGAAGAATTACACAAAGCTTTCAGAAAGTGTGATGTAATCTCGGTAGTCGTTTCCATAAACTTAATGGCGAAGTATCACAGAACTTACATATCGTTGTTATAACAACCCAACTTGGCATATTTGTTACTCCCTCAGTCAGCATATTCGCGTCGAATGACCGCCAATTTATGTGAAAACTTCCACCGGTTAGAGCATGACCTATCTATGGCAATAAAACTTTTTACTCGTCAAGATCTCGCTATGTTTCGTGGAGAATACATCGTAGGTAAATATGCCAGGTAAAAGTTTTCGCACCAAAACTTTATGGTTGTCGGAGAGCAATGTGTCAATTCTGGGATTGAAATATAGGTGTGGGGTATGCGTGGCGCCACTGTTTCCACCGTAGTGGCGTGATGCATCGTGTCGCATACAAATTTTAAATTTGAAACGGTCCCGTATTTCAAGCGTTAAGTCGATAAGTGCACGCGTACACGTTCGATCACTGTTTTTATCTTTCAAAATCAACGCCTTGACAGATAACTGTGTATGCAATACGATAATGGGTCATTCACCTGGTTTGCTGTCATGTTTTTGGACTGTTATTTAAGTTCTTGATGTGTCATTGGTCAAGTATAATTATACTTCGAGTAAACTAGCTACTGCTAAAAGGAATCTAGCTGATGCTATTTACGCTGTAAACTGAACCATAAATTGTTCAATTGTGTTCAACTTTTGCGATAGTGAACAGTAACCATCCAGCGGCGAGCCGTCCACTTATTTGCCACATCTACTGGCGTAAAAAAACTGTTTTACACTATCAATGTTTTCTTGATCTCACGAACACCATTTAAAGTACCATTTAACAGAACCCCCTCAATACTTAACGTCCTTATCAGTTTATAAATCGGAGAAATTACACAAAACTCCGCCTACCTACAAAACTTCTGCAAATTCTGCGTAATATTTATCTTACCCGCCTAAGAATAAGGTATACACTAATTTTGAGGTCATGATAGATAGGCACATAAATATAGCAATGATCGTAGAGGTGTATGCGTAATAATAATGAATGCGGACGATATATCTGAGCATAGAGATGTAGGTGGTCGTGCCCCGAGCATCGCCGGCGGGATAAGTAAAACTCCATTAGCGAATTGCTCTAGGTGAATTGGCTTGATTATCATACTGTTCCACTACTCATACTGTTCCACTATCTATACCGTTGAGGAATTTGAAATAGCGTCAGGTAAAGGTGGTTATGTATACGTTTGTGCCTCTGCGCCATAATTGTTGGTATCGCCTCAAAAATTAAAATAACAAAAATGTGAAACAAATATGCAAAGTTTGTTTTTAGTTAAAAAACCCAAACTTTATATCAGTTCCAGAGAGTAATAGACATAATTATTATGTTTAATTTTCTTCTTTATATAAATAGTTAACAATTAAACGTAACTCGAGGACTTCTATCAACAAACTATTTAATCATAAGGTCATTTCATTAGAGAAAAAATCTTTTACGCAACCAACGTCGGTATTAAAATATAAAGATACTAGGATACTTATAGTTTTTTTTCTTTAAAAAAGACGGATAAATACGAGTAGCACTTGGACTTGACCAGACAGGACCCTGATCCAAATTCAGATACATTTTCTCACCCCTATTTTCTAATCTTATGGTACTACTGCCTTATTCATTTTTTCTCACTGACTTCACGGACGTACAGTTTCCATGTACACTGTATGAAAGAATCCTCGAAATTAAGTTTGTCAATTCAATTTCGAGGTACGGAAACCTAATGAATGATTTTCTGATTTTTTCCTTTACTTTTTTGTTTTTATTAAACAAAAATTACAACATATAATTTACAGTACAGTCCATAGAAATGGAAGCCCATTTGTATGTGCCACGAGATCTTCCTTCCTGCCAAATTTCACGATTTCTAGGTCAACGGAAACTATCCTATAGGTTTTGATGTGTCAGGCAATGAGTATACAAATACACTTTGAAAGGCCGTATCTTTTTATTAGATTGAGTTAGAAACTTGAATTATTTATAGGACTATGAGACTGTAAACTTTAATATGTGATGATATTAATTTGGACTCGATACCCTTATTCGTTCCGGAGAAAAGGGTATTAACTTACAATAAGGTGATCCAATAAGAGTTTCTTCTTTCCATGTCGAGGTACGCAAACCTATAAATGATCGATTTTGCTCATCATCTAAATCGACTTGTCGACTGATCTATATATGCCTCACCTACATCTCACCACATCTTTTTCAAGTAGGCAGTCTATCTTGTATTATACTTTTGTCTAAGTCTATACAGAATGTCCAATAAATATTGTCATACTTAAGGGGATGGTAAACTAGTTTATGATCTATCAGAATACCAAAACTACATTATCGTTTTTCAGTAAATTGGACAGTTTTAACTTCATTTTAATTTCATTTGTATCAGGTTTATGGTGCCGAAAAATAAAATTATGTAAATACTTCCTTATAAAACGGCCTAACGCATAATTTTTAGTAGATCATGGACCAGTTTACCATGCCCTTAAGTGTGACGTACTATTTATGGGACAAATTGTATATAAGACACTATACATACACAACTCAAACAAACGTATCAAGAAACGTAAAACTTTGCATAATCTTGTTTCTTGAAAACCGCGAACAAAGTTGCGATCAACAGCTAGTGTCTTATTCATTTGGCCCATTCCTTACGTTGTAGTACCATATTCATTTCTTTTTCACGAATACTGTCTCTGGAATGTTATCCGTCTTCCTGACTCGAACTTTCTTTCATTAACCCCGAATTAGGTCGAAGCCTACCTCGCTCAAAGGAGTCGACTGTATTATGTATGTATGACCGATAAATAGGCGGAACCTTAGTTAGAATATTTCCGGATTTTCCGTCTTTGCTCGTAAGTAGAGTAATGTGGTAGGTATAAGGCATATTGAACTGTATTGAAACTAACCGAATGAAATGGGTAGATACTAGATATTTATAAAGATTGTGCTGAACATCCGCTAAAAACGATGTTTTGTTACTTGCAGTTCGTATGAGTAATTTAATCGAATGTTCATTTGTAGAAAATGTTTTTGTGACGAGTACTCTCTCAAATCTCGCTCAGCTGGAAGCGATCTCTTAAATACAGTGTTTTCTTTCTTAGTTATTTCTGCTACTGAAGTGACTGTTTTATGATTCAGTCGAGAGGGGCCTAGTTACGTACACTGTTAGACACAGGATCATCAGACCACCATCGGATCTTCGCCTTTCTTATACTGACGCTTCTAGGTACCTTTTTGGAACTGAATAAATACGCCAACGACCAAGCGGCCAGGCAGGACATCTAGTCGACGACGACGACGTCATTCTGCGGTTTACTTTCCACTGTATCAATTCAACTAAACTTAATAACTTTCTACGTATCGGGGACGTGTTGAAAACGTACGATCCGTGTCGTTAGGTAGGCGTCCGCGCGGCGCGTCGCAGGTACGTCGACGGCGCCACATGGGCTTCTGCCAGATTAATGGATCATTGCCCCCCCAAACCTCCCCCCACCGCGCAGATGCGAAACTACTGTTCGACGACATCGCTCCTTCCTTCATGAGATATATGGCCTTCGCTCTTCCACTTAACACTATTTCACTTCTTCTCTATCGCCATCTAAATGTATGGAAAGAAATGTCATGATGACTGACTTAGCAAGGTTCCAACATAGACGAAGAAACTAACATTTCGAAGAGAAAAATAAATTTCCACAAACCGAATCGAAATAAACGTGTAAGAAAACCAAATAGTAAATGTGTGTAATTTAGATTCATAGTCAATATAACACACAATTTTGTCCCGGCTTTTGTATGGGAATTAGCAAATTTGGTGTCTGCTTGGTCACTAAAATATTATTCTTACGTTTTCTTTATTTAGTCTGCACTTGTCTATAAGTTTTTGCAAGTACGATTGACCTTTTTTTATAAAAATGACTTATATGTTCGCAGAATACAAAAAAAAATCACTCAAATACATACATGTATGAGAAGGCGGTCTCGTCTCCTTCGTAGATATCTTCCAGATAGCATTTTTGGTAATTGAGACAAGGTACCCTCAAAATATAAAAATTTAAACCTAACCTAAATAGACAAATGCTCCAACAGTAAATGTTACTGATGATGATGACTATTATCTTCCACTCCAAACCACTATGAAAGTGATTTAAGACAGACATAGAAATATAAACTAATATATTTTGAGTGAATGAATAATGATACTGATAATAACCGCCAGATGATAACTGCCCCAGTGACACTAAGCGATCACAATACAAGACCTTCAATCTCAACAAGTAGCGAACTTACATTTATGCTCGATAAAACACTTCAAACGGCTTGTCGTAAATCAAGACATCGAAACTTAGCCGCCGAGCACTTAAAGTTTAACGGACAATAATAACTGGCGATGAAAAAAGGAGATACGGCCTCCGTTGTTGGGGGATAAAAAGTAATGTGGCAGTCGGTAGTACGGCCAGAAAGGGCTAAGTTAGTGAGTGGGTAAGTTTTGAGGGATGTAGTAATGAGGCGCGCGGGACAATCGATAAATTTGAATGTTCTTCGGCGCCGCTCAGCGACTTGCAACTTTTTTCGGCAGCGGAGGGGGAGCGCGCCACACCGACGCCACTTGGATAAAGTTGGGCTTCCATTCGCAGTGCGATGCTGTAGATATTTGCCTACCTATCTGAAAAACCTTTTGTTATTGTGAAATATAAACAACCCAAATAAGCATGGCTTACATGTACTTTGATACATATTTCAGTACTAAACCACTGTTGCTTCAGAAATTATGATTTATGTACGTCAAAAATATAGTTAATATAAGTAAATGTTAAAATTATGTGCATTATACAAACTTACGTAGGTTGCTTATGTTTCAGATTAGTAACAAACGGATTGATTGAAATATTTTCGCGGGTTAGTTTAAAATTGTACACATAGTGGTACCTTACTTTATGACGACTATAAATCTTATTCCATTTTTTTATTGTCCGATAAATAAATAAAAATGCATATTTTGAGTTCGTTTTGCAAGTCTTATCCCTAAAAGCGATTTACTCTTTACTATTGTAAATTGGTGAATGCACGTGTGGATTTCTAGTAAAATAAATACGTTGTAATAGTTACACAAATATGCTTCGCACCGTCATGTTGCACTAAGCGTACAATTATGCATTACACAAACATTCATAGTCTCTGATGAAATAAAACATGAAATATTGAACTAATATAATATACAACAAAAAAAAGTTCGCAAGAAAGAAAAAATAGAGCAAGAAGCTTCTTATAATATCGTCATATAAGTAGCATTATATATTATCTATTTCTGTAGTGGACGCTAACCTTTAACAGGGCTGTCGATTACTATAGATCTACTTTTATTAATAGCAGTTGTAAGTAATATCTAATACTAGCTTTGCCCGCAATTTTGTACGCACTGATCACTAAAATACGGTCTGATGCCGTTTTTTTATAAATATACCATAGTCTTTGGACATGGTAATTTAAAAAAAAGGGTAGTTAGTAACTGTAGTCAGAGCTCCAACCTCTGTACCACTGACGTTGTGCAAATGTTTAAGTTAATACGTTCCTCCGTCTTCTTCCGTCCTCTTGTCCTCCCACCCAGTCTACCCCTTTCTTCCACCTCCCACCCCGGTTTCTCATTCACCTCCCTCTCGCTTCTCTTCTCCCCTTTTCCTTTCTTCTTTTCCCTTCATATCCCTCAATCCCTCCAAATGAAGGCTTCATGTATCGCAATCTGAAACCCGCCGCGTGCTTTTCTCTTGTATACTAATGCAAAGTATGTGAATTTTATAAAACGTTAAATTCGAATATTTTCTGATTAAGTAAGCCGATTGCAATGCTTCTCCCTTAGATGTGTGTCTAAACAGAAGAACATCCTGAATTCCTGTTAAATTTTTTGGCAAATATTTTCAATGTACATCCACGCAAAATTAACAGTTTCACTTATTAGAATACTGGTTTAAATATAGATGATATTAGATTGAAATTTAATCGTCACATGCGAAATTAAATTAATGAACCCAGCATCAAATTATCAAGGACTTTTATCTTTTTTATCATACTTATATTTGCAATTCATGCAATTCATTTATAATTATATCACCACTTAATGAATTAAGTTCTGAAGTTCTGATAATAATCAATCATTGTCCTTTCTTATCATTCTCGATTTTAGCATTAGTAATTAGCGATCTTTATCTATGATAAGCTGTTTATATATATTTATAAAAACTAGAAGTACAGCATCGTTTTAACGGTTTTTTTTTCGTCTAATGAACTCTTATCTCAAAACTTATTTACAAACTCAAAAAAAGTCAGTAGTTAAAATCATTGATTGCACATGAGTACACTTGGTACATTTATACACGTCAATTAAATATTTCAAAATATTGTTATGCAATTTAATTATACTATTTTTAATTATGTTTGGCTTGTCTGAATATTATTTTTAAATAGCGCCAACCCTAAGCTAAGCAGGTAACGCATCGCAGCCAGTATAGGCGAGCGCGGAAGTGATAATCTTAAAAGTTAGATTGACATAGTTCTGTCGTATAAAACTAGCAAAGTTACAATGTCAGACGTGAATATACCTACACTGATTTATTGAGCCTGGCACTCTTTCAAATAGTAATTGGGACAGAATACCAGTGGAGTAGCGAACTTTTTACGGCGGAGGTATTTCGCCGTATCCATGGTACAACTTTATTTATAAATATTTCTTCATCTGGTAGGATATGATACATCTATTTCTGAAACTAGTCGAAGGATTCTAATGCTTACTTACTGAATAAATTCTTTAACTTATTTCTGCCGTCAAGTCTCACAGATATATCTCAGTTTCTGATGAGTTCCTATTTGAAGGTTTATTATTTCTTTCTGTTTTACTAGATGGTGGTTACATTCGAGGTTCTTGGTAAGATCACCCTCCTTCAGTATTTTTGCCACTAAACAGCAATGCATATGACTGTTTAAATAGTTTAGAGGTAAAGAGGTAAAAGATTACTCTTAAGTAATCGGGATTTTAGAAGTGGCAATGTATACTAGCAGCTTTTGGCAATATGGAAAATTTATGTAATGACAACTTTTGGGAGTTAAAGGAAGCAATAAATGCTTAATGATGTGGTAAATTATGTTATTACAAAGGTCATTGCAATTATCCAACACAAAAGGAAAACTTTGCCAATTACAAGCTGTCAAAAGCAGAAGGTAACCATGAACAAAAGAATACGATCACCAAAATCTTATCATAATACCCTAGACATAGAACGCTGATTCAAATTTTTTTATATATGTTCTATTTTAGGTATTCTGCATTTCCTGCAAAATGTTATATACGTAAGCCAGTATAGTCATAATTGAAAGCAGTTACAGTAAACATACTATTTCGCTGGCTCGAATTTCAACCACCAAATTGCAATAGACTGCAAAGTGTTCAGATTCTTTCAGAATAACTTTGCTGTATTTTGCATTTTGTTGAATTTCCACACATTCTCAAGAAAGTTTGTCACCCTAAAAAGTTATACGGTAACCCTAAAAGGATTCGTTACATAACAGTAAGAGGAGAAAAAGTTAAAGCGGTGCTAAAACTAAATTGCTTAATTCCAGATATTACATCAGTGTAGGTGAAACAAGGGTAAAGTTCTAGATAGATAGAATGGTCGCAGGAAACTTACCACTCTCGATAAATTAGAACTTCCCTACAAAGGAGAATGGATTAAAACTAGTTCGTGAAGTGCGGCCCTGGGGAGCGAAGAAACTTTCAATTTTTATGACAAATTCAATTATGCGAGATTTATGTGTCTCTGTCGCACGGTAAATTCATTTCTTACTGGTGGGAGGGAGACGGTTATGTTTTGTGAGCTAAGTCTGTGATAGCTAAGTTTTGACTGTAATTTGTGAATGCATTTGTCCAGTAACTAAAATGACATTAACGTCATCTACTTCAGTAATTTGGAATGAATTAGTAAAATTTATTCGATTGAATATTCTGTAATGGACTTCAGATTTAAATGATTTATTTGAAGGAAATGATTTCGTTTTAAATCTTTACACCTTTATAGGCTAGAAACGAATGAATACAATAACATGGCAAGTATGAAAATAAAATGCGTTGGCGTAATCGGGATTTAAAATGGAGATTCATTTTCCTTAAGAAAATAGGTTTTTTTGTATTATTCGACATTTTGCACCATTTGCAAATACCTACTCGTATTTGTAGATCTCGATTCATCAATAACAAGTTTAGATGCATTATTTATACCTACTTTGTTTATATTGTAAAACATTTTGTACCTACAACAAATATCATTATAGTTTAATCAATGCAAGTAACATTGATAGTGGAAAAAATACTTTATGTTACAACACTTCAATTAGAATATTTTTTGTTTAAATATTGTACTAACCGAAGACGCGTATAAGCAGAGATTACTTAATATTACTTTGTAAAGAATCGACACTCGCCTCCCCCCACCAGGTTAATATCGCCCGCAAAATAAAGCACGCTGTGTAGTAGAAAGGCGGGCGCAGTTAGTTAGAAAAAGATGTACAGAAACGTATGCGGACAGGTTGGTGCACTGGATGAAGCAGGAATTCTCTCTTGCAGCATGAAAAGGAAGATCTTTGTGCAATTGCAGTGGACGTAATCCGTTAAGGATAAGCAGACGCCTAAAATTTCAGGATCTATTGGAACGACCGCTACTACGGGACCCATGACACCAAATCCCATTATCGATAGAGATCTCGCGACATCGGTGGACAATAAAACGGTTCCATCATATCTGAAACTTTGCCCCATAATGAAGCGTATGGGGCGAATGGTTTACGACAGCAGTCGGCGAATCTTTATTGGTAGCCGACCAATTTAGATAAAAGGAAAGAGCTTTCACCCTGGAACACCAGAGATAGCAGTCTTAACTATCGCAAGTTAGCGGTAGTTAATCCGGTCCGTACGCAGATAAATCAACAGTCGAAAGCTATAAATTTGGGCCGCTCACGGTAATAGGTGAAAACTATTAGGTCCGTAGTAATTTACGTGCTGCGCCGAAAAAATATGAAGGCTTGTGTGACGTCAGCGGTAGAGGCTCAACGCGCCGTGTGCCAAAACGGAGGTTAGATCACAGCGTTTATGAATTAGGTACAGAATGGATGTTTGAAACTGAAACGATATTTTGTATGCTTTCCTTTAGAAAGAGTTTGTCCACTTTTTGCCTCTCCATTTTTTCTCAATTTGGACTGACTCAAAATTAAACTGGTACAAGTTGCCCGAATATCGTCTTACCAGCGGACTGGTAGAGTAAAAACACTTCGTTTTCCTAGTCTAAGTATTCACTCCTACCCTATCTTCCGTCGGTTCGAAGGAAACGAGTCCTACCAATTACTTTACGAAAATAAGTGTTAACCGATGAATGATTATTCGTTTATGGTTAACCAGTCATCTGCATTTGATGACTATGTTGTATATATTTATAACGATACAATGATACATTTACAAATAAAAGTAGACCAATTAGGGTTTAATTGGGCTAAGAATAGCACCTTCCATTAAGTTTAAAAGAGGTTCCTCTGTTTTTATATCTTTAACTAACAATGTATGTACTACAAGAGGGAAGTCGCAGATAAAAGAAAAGTTTATAAAAACTATGATATAAATTCTACTTTATTTTTCGCAATAAAACCCGAATAAAATATTTATCAAAATATATCTTCGGTAAATTCAATCGTTCGGATTAAAAAACGAGGAAATCATGAAAATGAAGTTGTCAAGGCGGTGTTGCCATCCGAAGGGGAAGAGCGAAACTATCGCGGGGGGAAAATTTTATTTCCGCATAAAGTTCCACTTCCCTTTGGGGTTTAAATTACGAAATCAAACATTTATTTCACAATTTATTGATATTACTCATCTCTTTGTTAACCAATTCTTGGGTAGAATTCTTTTACAACATTTTACATTTATCTTTCGTCAAAAAGTTTACTTCTACACTTTTGTTCTCCAGAGTTAATAATATTGGTATATTTCGTTTAAATTCAATATTTCTTTGTTGTATGATTTTTTCTCGTTATACAAAATTAAAAGGAAAGATAAGAAGTGGAGACAGCACTTAAAATAATATGGCTGCAAATGAATACCGTCGCTAAAATTCCAAAACCGCAAACGTGCTATTTCAGCGAAATACAATAATGCATCATAGCAGCATATACATAAATAGGATTATCATAGAACCGCGACATTCGCATTTTAGTCACGATACGATAGCGAAATCCAAACTAGTATTTCCGTATCACAGCAATTAGACAATAAACATCCCAGTTTACAAACATTACCCGACTAAGATATTAACTTTGTACAAATAAGTAGTAAAATGTAAAATTTTGATTTTTCCACCTTGACTTCCTATAAAGTACAACATATGTCTAAATAACTTAGTGTGTGTGCCTAAAGTATAAAAGCAAAATTAATTTAGTTTTGATACTAATATCGATCTAATTCTTCGACCAGCTATGAGTAAAAAAAAACAAGTGTTTCTAAAGTCATCTCAATAACAAATACTTTATAAGAATTTATTTAGCAGTCATGTATTTATGTATTGCAAATGAGTCTCATGACGACAAAATAAGTAGGTGTATTTTTCTATCGCCTTCTAGAATGAAAAGCGATGGTTTATTCTAGAAGACGATAGAAAAGACACCTACGTATTTTGTCGTCATGAGTACACAAAATAGCTGTAGACGGGGATCCCTTTTAATAAAGCCTTTAACTTGGCAGACTCAACGACTGGGGTAATGAGTTGATGGGCAAATAAGGGATAAAATATTTTATACGAGACGTACATTGTACATTTACAAATTTTCTTACTCATAAAGGGTGATCGGAGGAAATTGATAGTGTCATTTCAAAATAAATATTTACAAAACCTTATTATAAGTGTATTTCAGTTAAATTATGATCCCTGACCTTGGTAGAAGATAGAAGTAGTAGGTAGAAATCTTCCAAGGGTATGATTTATCAATAAATACAACGGCACATTTTAAAAATTAGGAGTTCTATAATATCGATATCTTGGAAGTCGATAATTTCTTCTCTATGACATATAGATGAAATTGTATATGACTAGAGGGCTCACGAATGAAATCGTCATATACAAAATATGCTGTACAAATTAGGCTACGTGTGATAATGATGGGACTGCTCACCGAGCACATTCTAATATGTTGTATAAAAAAATATTTTTGTAATCGCCCCCTGGTTTAGTAAGTAACCACCGTTTCTCGATCACCCGACCGCCCATTTCCCGATCACTCGACGGCCGTCGCTCGGCGACGACAGTCGGTCGCCCTGTCGCCCCCGGTTGCTTTTCAGCTTTCCACGTGTGGCCCGCCCCCTCGACGTTTTCCACGAAAGTTGCGGGAATTTTCTACTCGCCCGTCTTGCGTTACAAAAAGGTGACACGGCAGATCGATGTGTTCGAAGTACTTACCAACCATTTCTGATAATACTTTTTGATACATACCTATATGATAATATGCTATGACTGTTTAGATAACATATGCCGCAATTATTCAAATATTTATTTTAGTATTTTTTAACGTCTACGTCACAATAAAGCTTTGTTTTACTAAAGTAAATTACTTCGACTTACATAATACTTAGTTTAATTGCGATCATACGCAAATAATTGTATACAGGGTAAATTATGTTAGTAGTACTTAGTAGATTACAAAAAAAATGTAGAAGGGCAATGAATTATAGCACTAAATAAATGCAAACCATATATTGTATATATGTTTTGCTTTCAAATGCATGCTTTCAAATATATCTTAACAACTTAATATAAAAACCTTTCTATAAACCAGCAAACCATAATAAGTAGGACACAGTCTGTCAAAGATACCTAGAACTAGAACTCTACAAAAAAATAAGCATATTTAAACTATTCAACAGTTTCTGAGAAATAAATGGCTAAAAGAAGCTTTTGTAAATAAGGTTACAACGTAAAAATTCGGATCACAATCTACGTAAGATTCATAGACAAATAGATATACAGGGTAACAAAATACTGAACAACTCTTCGGATACTGAACAACTGTAATTATAATTAATTAGGATTACATGCAGTCAGTGCTGGTTCGCCAGTCCTCATTTCGGTAATACTTGTCCAATTTGTTTTTGGGGGATAATAAGTAATAACCAGACATCGGCATTCTCGGGGCACGAATGAACCTCACATATGGATTGAATGATATGATTCATTGACCTTTGAACGTATCGATGATGATGATGAATTCCGATGTTTGGTAATAACTCATAGCAAATTCAAATCATATTAGGTATCCTAACATCACTACAGGTATTTTATTACACCCTGTATATAACAGAGATAATATTACCTGTTCAAAAGAAACTTGTGTACATAAGGTTACAACGCAATCCTTAGAATTCTTTTCAACGTGGACTTAGCCAAATCGGCGTCCCCGCTTTAGCTTGTTATCTCATATCCTAAAAGTTTAAAACGCAGGAGCCATCGAATCGGGAACTTATTAACTCGATGTGATCGCCCCGTGGAAACTGCCACGGTAAAATGTTACAGGAAAGGAAAACTTTAGACAAACTGAGAGAAGTTCAAAAAGAGAACGCTAAGTGCGATTCGTACTTAGCAACAGACGTAAAGGTGGGATTAGACGAGCATCGAGCAGAATGGTTTGTCCCGCCGAATTTGTGTCCGTAAAATGTAGTAAGTGTTTAAGAAATTTTAACGGATGCTTAATTAAGAAAGAACAATTTAATAAATGTTTACTTTTCAGTCTCAACGACTGGGAAATGTTATATAACTTGATGGGCAAATACAACTCATGAGGGAAAAAGTCAATCCAAAAACGATTGACTATATTTTGATCGACCGATACAATGAAACTGTGAGTTCATACATGAAGACAAACAAATATCCAACAAATTTTTAAATAAATCTTATATAAGATTTATTTAAATTACAAACAAATAACCAACATCTTCTAAGTCACTGTATTGTAACTGTTTGTGCAATAAAGTGTATTGTATTGTCACTTCAGTTATATCGACGATAGCATAGCTCCATTTTCATCACCAAAGGACAATTGTGTACCAACTTCCAAGTGCATAAGGTAGGTACTGTACTGCCCCTATAAAAACAAGAGCATTTTTGATGCAATTTCCATATCAGAATATCCAACTTATTATTGTCTGGGCATTGAAGAAGAACGCAGTAACGCGTAGTAGCGTGATGTGAAAGTTCACAGTATCACTGCGTTCCTGACTGGCGATGGCAATCTAACGATTTCTACCTGGTGATCATAACAAGTTGGAACTTGGCGAAATATGGCGACTCTTTTTATTGTACGCCAACTAATATAACTGCGCTCACAGTTTTCTTATTTCGTGTAAATTTTTGCAGTGGAATATTTTTATTCGACTGCGTTTCTGTCATATAAAAGTTAAACGGTGAATATGCGCTAACTTTGATTGGATAAAATTCTATTATATTTTTATGAAATCGAAATGTGTATGTGCTATACTTGGAAAATAACGTACATGTGTTTTGTAAAAAGAAAATCGGCAACGCATACGTCTTAACTCGTACTCAATGTGCGAGTTCTTTCAAATTGTTTTTTACTTGTCCTAAAGTACCTACTTTAAATTAAATAAAAAAGTTCCTAAAATTACTATCATTTTCTAATCACTGTTCTCACTTTACATATATTTCCGACTGTCACAGCCTAATCAGTCGAGTAGTTTTTGAGTAACAGACAAAATAACAGATAGAAAGACAGACAAAATCAGTATGTCAGGTGTCAGTATTGACCGGTCAGTAAAAATAAATTGATGAACGAATCGCACTAAGAAAAACTCAACAGACGGGTAATGATTTGAACCCTCTATAACACAAAAGTAAGCTAAGCTAACTCGACTTCTATTTGCTACAATAGCTACTTCTAGTAGATACATCTGGTTCTACAGGTTGTGAATTTTTAAATTCCCTGGTAATAGTCGGGCACTTAAAGATTCCGTGGCTCGAAATGATTTGCATACATTGCCATCACTGGTCAGCGTTACACGAATCATGTAACGAGGTGTGCACATTCGGATGTGGCTTTTGATTTGTAGGTGTTTTTATTGCGTACGGCTTGTTAGGACCTCTCTAAATACCCTTTTCCTGAAAGGTCTCTTATATTATTGTATATAAAATCTCTGAATACCGCTTCAAATACAGTTCCTAAACCTTGTGTACCGACTGTGGGAGGAATTTTCATAGTAGCGGATGCTCCGCGACTATTATTTGGTTTAAAACTTAAATATCCCAATTTTCTTATATCCCTGCGGGAATTTAGACAAACACCATCTTAGTAGTTGGCTACTGTGCTTGAGGAACAAATTATCAAGTTTGCCAGCACTGATAGATTTTTTAGGCATCTTTTTATTCAAAGAAAAAAAAATAAGACTATTATGCAACCAAACGACTCATAGTCAAACGAGCCCAAACTCCATGGGCTTATTGTTAGACCTCCCACCTCAATAATCATACCAGATCGATGGTACTATATTAGTATGGCCACCATAACTACATAAGTGTGCTAAGTTATAAATCGATATGACCGTTTTAGAAGTGGGTGAAAAGTGAGTTGTAAGATTTACTTAAAATGTTAGGAAGTTACAGGTCAAGCTAATAGGAGCGTGTTAAAAGGAAATACAATTAGCTCCCTAGGAGTAAACTGTTACAACTGCTAATAGACTTAGCTGCAACATTAAAACAGGATCAGTGGTTTTCAAATAAAAATGAATCTGTCACACATATACTCGTACGTTACAGATTTTTTTCTTTTAGATCTTTTCTTTTTTCAGTTAACCACAAAAAATAAATTTACATAAGTACATGCCATTGTATTTCAAAGTAGTAGATTTTTATGCTGAACTGACAGTGGGTAGGGAGCATAGGGCATAGACGAGTTCTGATGTGAAGAACACGCATTGGTAAGCGCAGCGTAACTATGTACGTGGTAGCCGGAAGAGGTAGATTTAGAGGGAAGAGAACCTGGTGCGCGAAGGCGTATGTGCAGCAGTTGACGTCAAAAGGCTGTCAATGAAGGAGTAATACGTTTTGCGAATTGGACATTTTGCGTTTTGAACGTTTTGGGTATTAACCATTCTGCGTGTACGTATACTTTTTTTTTTAGTAGTAATTTATCTGATTTACCTCATCTATTCTTAGGTGCTTCGAGACAAATTCAACGTCCAACGCGAACCATGTATGTTGCATGAGCGTACATTACTAACCACTTCATGCTAATTGGTGGAAATTGTCGACATTTCCCGGTCATTTTACTAAAACTCCTTGGATTTTTAACTCAATTTTTAAGATAATTGGTACGGTACTGGATTTTAAAATTTGAAAATTATTTGGACCTATCTGTATTAATCCTGAAGATAGATAAATTATGTTAAAGTAAGAAATATGTGTAGTTATTACAACTACAGATAGGGTAAAGCACCAAGTAGTCAGTAGCCAGCCAGGCTACAGAAGTCGGCCTTTACAAAATAAATGAACTTATCAGGATCCCTTTATACTTTATTGATTACCACGTATACACTCATTGCCATGCGCTCTTCAATCCTATAAGAAAATAAACTATAATGTGCGGCGCCGCGACTGTGACGCACGAATCTGTATTGTACGCAATTCTTTTCTTAATAAGGTGATAGTGTGTCTTGTTTTCAGATGAGTAGTTTTCACGATTTTCTGTTGAATATTATTGGTTTATACGTTTTTGTGATAAATTATATGGTTTCGTGGTAATCTAGCATGAAAATACCATATTTTAAAGTAATAAATCACGCCAAAAACGGGGATGGCCAACTAATGGATGCTATTTTTTTTAAATTGTTGAATATCACGCTAAAGTAGTTTTCTTTTTCGGTATAAAACCTTACTGCATCATCATTATTGATGGTGGTTTTACCAGTAGTCGGCCGACTTTAACCGGTAGGCCGGCCGACCACTGATACCACTCTCCAACTCCCACTCCCGCTCCAACTGTAGTACAAACCAATCGCAATATAAATTGTACCGAAAATAATAACTATACTTCTTTGTATTGCATATTTACTCCTTGGGTTACATTATTTCAGTAGTACAAACCAATCGCAATATAAATTGTACCGAAAATAATAACTATACTTCTTTGTATTGCATATTTACTCCTTGGGTTACATTATTTCAGTTTTAGTAGGGATCCCTAACTTTTTACAGTAATAAATATAGCCTATATGAATCAGGGACAATGTAGCATTCTAATGGTGAAAGAATTTTTGAAATCGGTCCAGTAGTTTTTGAGTTTATTCGTTACAAACATACAACTCTTTCCTCTTTATAATATTAATGTAGAAGTGTAGATTAAGCTGCGGCATTTATTTTCCTAACTCACTTCATATTCCACATACGACTTCAAAGTTGAAACTTTAGATAACAGGCTAACCTAACCGTGGGCTAAACCACAGAATGAGAACGTTTTTCGTATAACCTACTAAAAGTTAAATTTTTAAAACTTTGGCAATTATTTTACTTAAGTATATAAAAATTATTTATTTGACCTTTTCGTTCGTTACATAATAGTATCACCTTTAAATCTTCGCAGCCACAGTAGACATACTTATATAAAACTTATAAATTCAAAACTATATAGAATGCTACAAATTAATCACCCACTTATTATATCTAAATCGGGCTGTCAAGATAATATCATTTTGAGGTGTATTTCAACGCGTAAAATAAAATACAGTAGCAGCTAGCAACTGTCGGTGTATCCGAGCCGGATACTTGGGGACGAACGGCCTTGACTTGCAGAACGTGTTGCCTGTGCACAAAAAATGCCTTTGCCTTACTAGTCTTTAAAGTGTTAAGCGCTTTTTCAGCTACTTTAAGCGGTTTTAGCGTTAACTTTATATTTTTTTGAAACTTTATTCACATATGATTGTGAAATAAAGTTTCTACACAAATTATCTTAATAAAATATTGTAAGTCTCTAAATAAATGAGCTTGATTTTCCTAGCGAAGTACGTATTTTTAAATATAAGGAATTTAAAAATCCGTATTCTGTAGTCACAATAATCACGTGGCGAGCTTGCGAAACGACAAGAGAAAATCAAATACCTACGTAATTTTTATGTTTTCATATACGTCTTAAGACGTAGTGTCACACTGCAAGCCCGCCTATTGACGTAGTGTCCACTAACATGTTAACTGTACTACTCAAACATACACATAGGTAACAGTTTTATGAAATACTAGCGGAAGCCCCGCGACTATGTACGCGTTAAAAAGCTTTATCAAGTTTCATAGAAATCGTTTCAGCCGTTATGGCGTGATTAAGCCACAAATAAACAGCCACACTTTCTCATTTGTAATATTAGTTGGATAAAATCATGTCGAATTTGTTTAACATTCGAAAAAATACATTGTTACAATAATAATAACACTAAAATTACTTTATTATATACTATGTTATGATTTTTATTTCTAAAATAGCTGTATCGCTTAAAATAGCGCAGACGCATTTAATGTTTGAAAAAACTGATAGCGCTGTCTATTCTGCATTCCTAGAACCATGACCATTTAACAAGGACAGCTCTCAAACCAACTACAAATTTATTTTTAACCTTATTGCACCGTCATTAGATACATAAATTATTCGGTCGGGGAATAAATTATCGTGGTAATAAATTGCTGAATTTGAAATTAAATAACTGGAGAAAAAGCAATGTCAATGTCTCAAATGTTACGTTCGTTCGTAGACATTCTACGAACGAAAATTCAATTAAATGAATCTTCAAACACTATATCGTTGATGTCTCTAGAAAATACAGATGTAACAAGCCTCTGAATCTAGAGCATTTAGTTGATTTAGTTGAAGCTATTCGGTATCAAATATTCGGTAACTGTTAAAAGTTCTCCATACTTCAGTCATCAAACTAAGCTGTATAACTGTATATTTTTGGGTTTTTATTTTAGCATATGCGCCATGCTAAGCGATAAATATCCTACTATATCCTACTCCTACTAATATTATAAACGCGAAAGTTTGTAAGTATGGGTGGATATTTCTTACTCTTTCACGTAAAAATACTGAATGGATTTTAATGAAACTTTACAATAATACAGGTTATACATCAGAATAACACATAGGCTACAATTTATAAAGATATTGTGTGAATTGTCCAAAATATCAAGTAAGTAGGAAAAAATCTACCATCTGCGAGCTATTCTGGCGTGCGCTGCCAAAATCGCCAGAGTTACACATATGTAATGTATGATGGAAATGTCCTAATAGTCCTACAAAAAAGCCCGCCACAGTACATATCTATCTCTTATGTGTAAGCCATTATAGCCAAAATAGTGAACCATAACTACAATAAAAAATTATAATTTATTTTAAGTGCACATTTGGTAGTAATAAATTGATTCCTAAATGAAAATAGATACTATTATC
This sequence comes from Esperia sulphurella, assembly GCA_947086405.1. Taxonomy (NCBI): domain Eukaryota; kingdom Metazoa; phylum Arthropoda; class Insecta; order Lepidoptera; family Oecophoridae; genus Esperia; species Esperia sulphurella. The sequence continues at coordinate 5,730,400 of OX352266.1, forward strand.
GCTATATACGCCACGCTATATATATTCTTTTCTACGCCACGCTAAATAAGCTACTCGAAATACTAATCCTGCGCAGACGAAGTCGCGGGCACCAGCTAGTAATATTATAAACGCGAAAGTTTCGTTATTTGGATATTTGTTACTCAATCACGCTTCTACCACTAGAGGGATCGTGATGAAACTTGGCACACATATAGGTTAGGTCTTGGAATAGGACATAGGATAGTTTTTATCCCGAAAAAAGATCCCATTCCTACGGGAAATAAATAATAATTTGTGATGTTAAGTTGTCCACGCGGACAACAGCTAGTAAACAATAAAAATTATAAGGTTTTATTTTTTCGCATTTAAAAAAATAGTGAATGCAGTTTTTCTTACGTTTAAAAATAAAGCAACGTTTGAGTAAAATTTACTATCTTCAATATTTACGGTATTTTCCCTATAGGTCCCGTTCGTTCTTTCCATCCTATACTTATATATCCAGCCGAGCAATCACTCTTCTATCTCAAAATTATTTATTTATACCTTGTTGATTTTAAAATCATCAACTCTGTCAATGACCTAAGGTGTCCGGAAGCGACGGTTGCGGAAAGCGGAGGACGAGTGTGGTAACGTTCATTGGGGAAGGCCTATGTCTAGCAGTCGACGTCTAAAGGTAGACTTCCGATCATCGCGACCAGTCGTCAGCCACGCACAATAGGCGCGGCCGCTGTGACAATACTAAACACTTTGAAAATGTGTTGAAATATGTTGAAAACGCGCGCGGCCGACAGCTAGTCGCGATGATCGTAAGTCTACTTCACTCTACCTTAAGGGCTGATAGGTATAAATGATCGAGCCATTTGAAGAAACACTATTTTTACTATTTACAGGCTATCCACAAACCGATCATCTGATCAAACCTTAAAACGGCTTCGTTGCCGAGGGATATTATCTGCGTCTTAGTTCTAGATATTTAACTAAGATAAGGACAGTTTGTTTGGAAAACTCCAGATTTCTTTGTAAAAGAACCGACATTGTAACAGAAAAATTAGTGTGCCGTCAACGTCCAGTCGCCATTGCGCAATATTGTCACCTGTACGACCTTGATTATCTTGAGGTCGATGACCTTAAATACCTACGTAATTGTACTTAGGTATCTTATCTACTTAACACGGTGTGACTGTGAGTGTAAACTTCTTCTGCGATGTTTTTTTTTTTAAATCGTATATGTAACAATATCTGTGATTGATATTATTAGCAACTGATGTCGTGATTATGCACAACATTATTTTACGGCCGAAAATGATAGGGATGTATCGAGAATCAGATTACCGGGGAGTTCCTTAAAGGAGACGGGTTTGATATCGAATTTTGATTGGTGATTATCTTTATTGTAACTATTTAAAGTAATATTTGGTTATAATTATAACCTCCCAGTCTACGGGCCTGGCAAATAGATACACAAGACTTTGTTTTCGTATGATATTTGTGTTGGAACAGATGTTATGTTCCAACACAAATGGCATACCGAAATCAATGCGTTTGCGTCTCGAAAATAACAAAAACAATAGATGCTGTTCCGAAGTGAACTGTAAAGTTAACATAGTAATACAAACTGGTTTTTGCTGCTAGTGTCCCTTTAATGTACATATATGTTTTGTATTAAAGACACAAATAGGGTTGTTTTCGTTTGCCTTTATTTTTATAGAGAAAGAGGTCTTACTACGGACAAACAACGCCGTCGTAAAGTTTATTTCGGAATAAAAATTGTCATCACTAGCTATTCCCGTATAATTCGGTTATTTAAATCATTCTCAACCATAAGCGTCCCAAAAAAAATATACGGCACATAAAAAATGAAAATGACACATTTTCATAGTTTTATTGCAATACATTTCTAGCTGTAGTTACGCTCCGTTAAACGAATAAAAATGTAAATAGAGACGTAAGAGAAAGAGTGAGAAATCACCATAAATTGAAGGGAATGCCATAATGTGACATAAAGGCGTTCGAGTGATAAATAGTCCCGGAATGTCCCGGGAATGTCCCGGAAAGTCCCGCTTTGAGATCAGCGAACGATTGTAAAAATCCTAAGAGCATTAAAAGGCTTCGTTTTATGGTTCCGCCGCATAATGTGACTGGCTAATGTTTTGGCTGCCATACTACGGTTCTACTACGAATTCTCACGAAATAGTTTTGTGAATTGTGTGACAAAGTTTTCTACATTCAGAAAGAATGTGTTGTGTGCGAATATTACAATTTTAACTAATTCTAACAATTCTAAAACAATTTTCGATGTTAATGAAATATTTGTAAATTAATACATAGGTTAAAACAATGTTGAAGTAAAAGTACATAATATATATATGTCCAATATGACCCAAGATCAAATGACAAGATTTGTGAATAAAATTTGGCGGAGGCGACGACCAAAACTTTTTACCTTCATTACCTTCAAACTATAATAAATAATAGAATACAATAAGTAAGTACTTACAATACAAAAAATAAAATAAAATTATGTCTATTTTTCATAATTTTAAAAGACTGTTGATTTATTTTCGCTTCAAAGTCAAAATCAAATCATTTATTGCATATGAGTACACTTGGTACATTTATACACGTAATTTGTTTTATCGACTACCGCTTCCTAGGTGTTAGCTTTATTCGCTGTTACAGAACAAATTCGCTGTTACAGAAAAAGTTCTCTTTTGAATTTTGACTGTACTGGTCCCTCAGATAACTCGAAAAAACTACTAATCCTACTGAGCTACAACTTTGACATAATATGTAAAATTATGAAAATGACAAAAAAACCTTCTAAGTCTTTAAGAAAACTAAAAAAAAAAAAACAGAACCCGCAACCTTTGTACGACGTACACTTCGCTATTTTATAAATCTTACTAACACAGCCACCTATAATCAAATCATAGGAAACTCTATAAAAATACCTATGTAAAATAGACAAAAAAATGACAATAACCTCCCATAAATAATATTGAAACATGTGATTTGACATTTGTTATATTATATAACATGCCTAGTGGTCCACCTTGAATGGTTTTTTCGTAAATCATTGGGCACCTTCCTGATTGCCCTAGCGTACTTTACAAGGTTATTTTTAATGTAGCTTCAGACACTCTATACTAGGAAGGTTTTAAGTTAGACCGGTGTGAAGTGAGACAATTTATAACCCTGTCAAATATTGAAGTTACATACATACATAATAATGTATTCCCTTAGTCGCCTTGTACGACATCCACGGGAAGAGTTGGAGTGGTCCTATTCTACACTACCGGAAACCACACGGCAAATTACATTATAAAACATCAATCAGGCCTCCCCAACCCGTCTGGCCAGTGCGGGGAGTGTAGGCCAAATCCTCCGTCTGTCTCCGGCAGATGAGAGAGGGTTGTGCTCCTGCAGTGGAGACAAAAATAACCTGATGATGATGATGACATACATAATGCTCACGCCTTGGTCCCAGAGGGGTAGGCTGAGACGATGTATCGCCACTTTGCGCAATCTAATGTCGCAAAGTGGCTTTCCTTCGCCCGCTTTATTGAAGTTACATTGTTTAAAAGAAAAATGAGCATTAAAACACTCAATACACGTAATTTATAATTGCTTGGTGTTTGTAGGTATTGATGGCGGAGTTTAGTTGCGCATTCAGACTTCTTTGTGGAGGTTAGCTTGTTAAACCTTTTACGTTTTAACGGTTTCCCAGTTATAGAATTAATCCGATTTGTTAAAGCTGCACAGCCCCAATATTCTCCGTCGGTTTTCCGGGAAAATATAATTTTTCCGTACTTTTTTCTCCAATGCTCGTGCTGAGGGTAAATTGAATTTTTAGCCATGCCTCACTGAACTAATTCGCCTAATGCATTTAGTATGCATGTTCCTCTTAACGTATAAGGATTACTCGGGATGCATTTTTTTGTGATATATCGATGGAAATATGTATCGATATTTTTTTTATTAAGTTTACTATTCATCAATTTTATAGAATATCTTTTAATTAATGGGTTTTAAGACCCTATAAATAAAGCCTATTTCAGATTAGAGAGATTATAGATTTTTAAACCTGTCAGTCTCAAAAGTAGTAAATTACATACTAAGAAAATAATTATTTTATTTTCGCAAAGGAATGTAAAGAAATATGGTTGTTATAGTAAATAATGTAAATAAATTATTTATTTCATTTCAATGAATTGCTTATAAATACAAGACTGAGTCAGGTTTTACATGACCTCAATTGTTGAATACATCGTATGCAATATTCCTTAGAGGGATGAACCTATGTAATTTCTTAACCGCATTCGTTGTGTTATAAAGGTAGAACTTAGGCCGTATTATTTTTATTTCAAGATTCGTATAATGTAACACACTAATCCTACTTAATTTATATTGTTCCACTAAACATAATTATATCCAACTTAATAGAGTCATACCAACGTGAATCAGCCGACAAAGCATACGTAGAAAAAAATACCTCGGAAGTTTAATAAAATCTTAAATTTCTATAACTTTCATATCCATTGTCAGGCAATAAACATTTCAGCTCAATTAGTCTTGCAGATTTTGAGTTGCCTGGGGTATACTTTTAGTTTTCACGAAGTTCAGTCTATAAATTAGCCACACTACCTACATATAATAGTCATAATCATTTCTTACGAGACGTCATGTTGATGCACAAAATATTATCAAAAATTCATATAACAGTGATATATATGACTTGGTCTAGGCATATGCTGAGTCGTTTACCCTTTTGCTGCCACGGCACACGCATACTATTTTAACTATGTTAAAATTTTTAAATTGTTTTCTCTAGTTCTTATAAAAAAAAAATCCTTTTTCTTGTTTTGTTGGTTTTTTCTTTGTGTGTGCCAATTATGTATGTAGCAAAGTAGTAAATAAATGTTTTTTCTTTCTTTCTATATAACTCAAAACCGATCGATTGATTCTATAGAGAGATTTTATTATACAACAAACAAAATTTGATCGCATTTTCAAGACATTTATCCTAACAGTGGTTTGGGTTCGAAGTCATTTTTAATAATAATAATTCTCCCATCATTTACTTGTATTTTACATAATATTTTTAACTCAATCGGTTCAGCAGTTTTGAGTTATCCGGCGGAAAATACATTAAAAGTCACCATCATCAACTTTTTATAATATTTGCGCTGTAATGTAACTCCCTTAATTCGGACTATCAACATCAGACTTTAGATAGTGAGTGTACGTTGAGTAATATAAATGTACTATCTTTGATATCAGCTGTGTATTTCCATTACAGCGACCACCTGTAACGTCCCACACTGGAGTAAAAATACAATTTCAATACTATTTAGAAATTGAGCAAAACCTATGGCGTATAAGGCGTATGCGATGCTTACTAACTTAACGAGAATCACTTACCTGCCCCTATAAGTACAACCATGACACAATAATGTATACGGAATGAAAACAAACGGACATATCTTACAACATATACCCAATTACCTAAAAGGTTAGTAAATGACATCGACGATGGGTCAGTTCAGTATGTAACAACTAAAAAAAATTGAGTAGTAATGCCGTCGCTTCTTCTGAGCCGGCCTTTACCAGTTCAATAAGACACAGTCTTAAATTTCCATACCACACATACATTTGTTTCCTTGTTCATAATACGAACTGCTAATGGAACTCTCTGCCAGCTTGAGTATTTCCAGACAAGTACCATTTGGATATTTTTAAATGAAAAGTGAGTATGCATCTTCTGGGTAAGAGTGCTCCACTTTAGGTGTCATCATCACATAGCATCAGATGAGATTGAAGTCAAGCGCAAACCCTCAACAATAAAAAAAAAACATTTTTATGACAATTAAAAAGTTGAAGTTAATTTTGTCTCATGTTCTAAGATTTGTGTTTGCTTTATGACGTTTTTAACAAGACTAGTCTTACCAAATACTAATTTCATAAAGGAAAAATGTGTACCTGAAACAAACGAAACGTAAATATTAGAATACATGTAATAAACTTTATGAAAACATCAAAAATTTATGCACATAATTAATGAATAAAATTTACATAAAATGGCTAGATCCAATTAATGATTCATGAAAACCTGAAAGAGAGTTCAAATTTAATTACCCTATGATAACTTTTGGTGTAGTCGCTGGCTCACGTATATCACACAGAAATGAAATGAGAAATGCTTTACTACTACGTTAGTACTGAAAGGGTATTAGAGACAGTATAACTACAGTCAAGACTTGAGGCTCGCAATGCAACTTGTCTGGATGTAACTTATCTATGTAAGTACGTGTGTGTACAGGTTAATTTGGGATCAGATGGTCGTGTGTGAGATGTCCCCACATATTATTACTATTGTGTAGAAAACTAACTACACACACTTTGGCAGATCATTTATAATAGGCTGTAACAATAATATTTGATTAAATTAAAGCTTCATTTAATTACTTACTTTTGAGAAAACGATAAAACAGAAGTCTAAAATAAAATGATTAAAACTCCTACGTAAAAAAAAGTGAGGAATTAACTACTGAGCGAACGAAATAACGTCAATGCGACATAGTAAAATGAAATGTGTAAAAATATAAATATAAAAATGTGTAAAAAACATAAAAAAATAAAAAACTGTTTTTTTGCTCTCCTGAAAAGTAGTTTTTTGTCCCTAATTAATTATTTCTGGTAGCGATATTCGAACTTTTAACCCGATGTAATATTAAACAATAGATGTGCATGTGACACATCATTTTAATTTTGATAATAGCCAACAGGTAAGTGAACCTTACAGAGTTCCCAATAAGGTGAGTAATGTACATAACGATTTGGAAATTATTTTCAATCAGGTCCAACCCTATTGGACGACAGCCAACCAGCGGACGCAGACGTTTTCACAAGTTTGCATAAAACTTGCTACCAAATGCGTTTGACGAGCAAACCGGCGTCATGGGAGTGCGAGTTCTTTTTTTTAATCCCACCAGAAATTTATCGGTGCAATGTATATTTATAGCTCAAAAGTGGAGACGCATTGAAAGCAAGCCAACGTCTGCCAAGTTGGTAACTACATTCCGAATGCAGAAAATTTAGATTTTCAAAACTCTTTATTTTATTGCTTCTACTTTCGCTTTTGACAATCTGTTGAATTCTTTTTGTTTGAAGGATTATATATTGAATCCTTCTGTTCGTTAATGTTATAAGGAGGTGGAATTTGTGTGTACGGAAGGGTTTGTGTGTAGAGTATGGTATCCATACAAGCGAACAGATTTAATTATCTTCTATTACGACAGGAGCTATACTTTACTGTCCGTAAACAAGTGTGTGTGCGCGTAAGTTGTTTTAGAGCTGAGCGCGCGAGTATAGTCGACCCAGAGAGGGACAACGTTATACATCAACAACGTGCACCTCTTACTTATAGCGTCATACTCTCGGCGTCGGCGGGCGGCTGTCGTTACGAAACACATACGTAACAAATTATTAAAAATACATTCATAAGCTATCGTCTACGACGATACTGTGCATGTCCAGGTGGTCTTGTACCTTCGGTAGAGAGGAACGACTGTTATGGTGACTCCATTCATGACAGCTAAGTATATCGATTTGTGTCTAACTACTCATATTTTGATACTTTTTACTTTAGGTTTTACCTTTTCTCTTGTGATTATAACGTCATGTAATATTCTAATATTTTCCCTTCGTATTCAAAGATAATTCGATTGCTTACTCTATCTGTAGTCAGCAATCATGATGATAATTACGTATCTGCATTATTATCTTATCTATTCTATATTTGGGCTTATGAGTTCTGTCAGAACTCGTATTTGAAGGAGAAATCGGCAATCTTTAAGTTTGTCCGAGATATCATTAATTCATCACCAAAGTTCTCTGAGAAGGAAGCGCCCACTGCATCTTGATCACAATTTACAGTATTTTTCCATTTACTAGTTTAATGGGTATAACAGTTTGTTGCAGGGAATTTAATTCTTCTAGTGGACGTTATCCAACATTATTCTTCAGTCATAAACTATTATCATTAAATAAATATATAAATATAAATTAGGATTTACTCCTGTGCTATGGGAATTAAGGATTTGGACAATTCACAAATATAGCATCCAGACCGGGATCAGCCTGTACAAATTGTACAAAGTGGCCTGTACAAAAAAGGAGTCGAATCGACGGCCTCTGGCACTCAACTCCAATGACCAATTAACTAGGAGGCGGCGACTCGTTTTTTTATGCATATTAAAAGTTAATAAAATAATGTAAAATAATAATGATATTTCATTAGATAAAATGCTAGTTATTTGTAATAGTTACTCTAGAAAATAGGCTCATGTTATTTTAATAGATTATATCGTATGTACCCTTGGTAGAAGACAGTCGTATCTTTCATACTAAATATATAAAACATACGACGTTCTTCTAACAAGGTTTTAGGTAACGATTTTTCTCTCATGTTCCAAGGCTATGATAGTTACGTCAGAAAAATAGGAGGTTCTTTCGGCGGATTCAGGATTACTGCGACATCAGAAAAAATATTAGTATCTAGGTTCCTTTTTACTTTTTTTTTGTTAAAGAAAAAAGTAAATAGTAGGTCCGATTTCAAATTTGACAGCACCAAATATAGTTTCGTCGTAATCTTCATAATACTGTGTGACCTGAATAGAAACAATTTTAGTACTGTCTATTTTTAGCTTTATGCTTTCAGAATCAGGTCCATTTACAGTTTTATATCTCAGTTTGTGTTGTCTAACAGCGTCAAAATTGACAGCTGTGTACATTACCTTGCCACAATCATTCCAAAAACCTATTTATCCATACAAATAATTACATATATCTATCAAAAACACTTTTGGAAATTAATTAATTAATAATAATTTATTTAGTTTTTCATAACAATTCCACTTAGTTTTCTTATTTTAGAGCTAAAAAAGCTTATAATTTCGGAGGTTCACGAGATTTTTGTGTAAGTAAATCAACCAATATTTTAATAAAATATATATAATTTTTTTTTGATCTGAGACATCATTATTAGCATAAATTACTGTCTCTCAAAATATACCGTTGTAAATAAATTTGAATAGTTCATTTTAATTAAGGACTGACAATTACTCGCTTTCAACTAAATATAAAACTATTTCTAACAAAATTTTTACCTAGGGGACCAATTAGGAGGCTGGGTTAGCATTAAATTTGCTACATACTTTTTTATTAGAATTATTATTATTTAAAATACCAATTAACTACTTAAGTATATTATTATTCCTTTTATCTAAAACAAATATTTTATATATAATATATAATACATACACTTGTCTCATCCCAAATTAGGTATTCTCATGTACTATGGGAATTAAACAATACAAATCCACAAATACAACATTAAGAAAGTTACCAGATTGTACAAAGTTGTCAGATCCCAGTAGAAATCCAATCCATCTCTGACCATAAATGAAATATTTAAAATTTCATTTCATTTTATTGTCTCTATTTTCATAATACTGTGAGACAGGGATAGCAACAATTTTAGTCTTGTTTAATTTTAACGTTGTGAAACTTCAGAATCGGGCCCAGTGTAATTTAAATCTTTATCATTAGGTACTTTTTCTTGCCATGCGACAAATAATCGGTGTCTGTATTTTTTTTCTTCAAGTTTATATATTATTCATTTCAGCAATAGTTGTGTAGAATTACAGTATTTAGGTATGGAAATGCCTATACCTGTATAATAAATAATCAATGTACATGCCAAATATAAAAATAGGCAAAAAGAATTTAAAACTAATTAATAAAAAAATTGCTATGTAACATTGTTTTAAATTTATTATATGGCAGTACCTACACTCGGGTATACTGGCCATCGAAAAACAAATGTACAAAGAAAATTAGTTGTCCCACTTTAAACTTATTCAAATGTGGACCTGTCTAATAAAGCGGTGTTAAATATAAGGAACATATTATAGTTCATGATGATGAGTCAAGTTGATGATACCAATAGTTACCTGTAAGATAAAATTTACTCAGAGAAAACAAACTATGGACAGTGGTATATATATTACAGAGCTGATTATTGACCACAAATAATTATAAGATTAATTATCTAATTAAAGATATCAAAGGGCATTTATTCATGTATTCATCACATAGCCACCGCTCATACATATATTATAATGTGCATTACGTACGTAACGCACGCAGATAAGATTCCACGCGGAAGCCATTAACGTTTGTGACCTTCGCCCGCCGCGGGACTGAGTTGGAATTACTGACGCCCTATTTCCCTGATGATGTAATAGTCCTAATAATTATGTAGGTATGTGACACTGTGGAACGTAGGATTAACGAATTAATTAATTATATATGTATACGTATTTCGTAGTGTAAGTTCACTATTTTGGAAATTAGTTATTATTTATTAACAGAGATCGCAATTAGGTAGTGTAATTTATGATTATGTATAGATTCCGGGATATTTTCCGAGATTTATTAAAATCATTCTAATAAAATGTCTATCTTTTGCTTGTCATTCATTTATGTATAAACTCATAATACCTACAGTAATATAAATGTGGACATTCCACACCGCTCATTTAATAATCTATAATTATTTCACTTCCGCCTCCCGCTTACCAGTAAAATAAAATACAAATAAGTAATATGAAATTGGACACTACCTATACATACATATACTTTATAATTATTACTACTAAGAGTAACGGGATTTTCATAACAATAGTTTATAAGATCCCGTGAAAAGGAATGTCGATGCCATATTTTCGTTACAAGTGCATAAATGACATTATACCTAATCAATCAATCATTTATTGGTAAATCAAATTTACAAGTCAGCATACATATAATGAGACTTAAATATACATACAATTATTGAAATACAATTAGACTATTAATTCAAGTATATTTAAAATGCATTAAACGCGCATAACGTTAAAATTTGACAGCGAGCCCATTATCACAATTATAATTTAAATTAATTCATTTAAGTATTCATCTACATTTATAATATTCTTTCTCTCATTCTAATTCCGATTTATTAGGTATAGAAATTCCGTTCTGAGAACGGCTAGTGCTACTTATGTAGAATACTCTCATTGAACATTTAAAATTGCAATATCTTTATTTACACTTTAATTGCTTTGCATATTGCAAGCTGAGCTTTCCGCGTTTTCCCAGAAGTAGGAAAAAATACGCAAGCTACGGGCGCTACGTCGTCGTAGCAAGTTTCTTTAGTATGTATTTTACCTCTTGTATTACATTAGATTACTAACCATCTCTGAATCCACTTGGAGAATTTCATTTCCGCAAGTCAAACACAGCCTTCGATTTAACAGGCAATAATTCATCTAACCACAGATTATAACGTATAGATTTAAACAGGTAGATATGGTTACGTAATAATCCCAGCAGTTTCGGTGTACGTAACTGATTAGAGGTTGTTATCTAAAAAAAGGCGCGAAGCTTCCACTGCGCGCCGTGGCACGGCATCGGCATCAGTGGCAAGGCCGTGCAGCACGTGGAACGAAGGCGCCTGTTGCTACACACCCCCCTCTTGCCACTCCTCAGACCCCCTCCCATCACGTCCAAATTGCGACGTTGCCGCTCCGATGGATCGCACGTAGGTCCGCCGGCATGAGAATTTGGCAATTCTAAATGATGGCTGTCTAGTAAATTCGATGATGGATCAAATTGAGAGGTTTTTTCCAGGCGATGAATATGTTACGTTAGTTTTTGGAAAAAATTTGAACTGAAAAGTTTAAAATATTTTTAAGGCATGATGATGCCGGACTCTTTGGAGTACTAAAAACGTCTTGTTAAATGAAAACACCTGGAGTATCACTCCGTGTAATTCGTTAATAAATACTTGCATTGATCTAAGTAGGTAGGTATAATAATACAGCAAACAGATAAACAACAAAAAAAGATCATATTTTGGTGCTGCACTGTTGAATACATAAATTTCTTGTTCAATAAAGTATTCTATATATAGATTTATGTACCTACTCATGCATGAGTAAAATGTGCAAAAAATTCACGAAACTGATAAAAATCCTAAATACTGGGAAAAATACCTAAAAGTCTGTCTGGAAGAAATCGCTTTTAGCGATAAGGCCACCTAGTAATGAAAGCTACTTTATTGTTGTACCTGTGTATTTTTATCGTGAAATAAAGAGTAATTGAATACTCATACCAAAAGTTTACACAACAGAATTGACCCAAATTACGAAGATCAAAATGCAAGATTTGATAGCTCTATCTCTCCCTGTCAGGATTGTAGATATTAGTAAAAACAATAACTAAAGTACAGAAGTAGCGACAAAATCAAAACATAAGTGAATGTAACTCTTCTTTCATACGACCATTTTTGGTGTCAAAAAGAGAAAACTATAATTTGACAAGTACTTCTTCTAGTTCTTAAATATACTCGACAAGTATCGCCTATTTTAGAACTGTCATAATTCAGTTGTATAACTTCTAATTCGGCCACATTCTACCAATAATTTTACTATGACAGAGACAAAAAAAACTCCATTACTTTGAATTTTCAGAATCACGAAACTATTAAGTACCTACTTACAGTCATAAAAAAATACTATTTTTAGCACAATTTTGCGTTCCGTTAAAAATGATACACGTCGACTAGTAATGCGAGTGGACAGGTGTCAATGGTCTCTACGTCGTATTCTGGGCTCGTTTCGTTCCACGTGTGGGTACTGTCTATACCTGAGGTCTATACGTACACACTAAAATGCCAATGTCATTTTTGACACATGATGGGCTAGTCAAGGTAGAATAATTTCAGATGGATTGGAGTAAAAAGTTGAATTTGAGGGAAATGTATACATTTATTCATGATCGTAGTTGAATAGTTAGCAGAAAGATTATAAAGCTTATTTAGTTGCCACCAAATTTTAATTGTATATCGAATACTTATATTACACCACTCAAAATTCCATAAAGAGGATGCAAGTTTCAAATAGAGTGAAGAATAAGAATGAGAAAATAAAAAGTAAAATATTCAAAATGCGAAAATGTTTACCGTCGGCAATAGGCATATCGCCGAGAAATAATGTCAAGATTACAAAAATACCGAAAGCTCAAACCTACTTCTGTATTTGTATAATTACATTCCAAATATAGAAGTTTTTGATTTACCAATAAAGTTGATTTCTCGTTGTCATTTAGCAACCAATTACAGTGGTTGAACAGGACGATGGTAGATTCGATACTGTCAATAATTTGTCTTGATCGTCGGCCGTCACGCGATGCCCACATCACTATTCGACGCTTTAGTTTGATAAAAGCCAGCCATAATTTAAGGTTTGGAATATGAAATGTTAGTAATTTTTATTTTACCACACAGGTAACAAATCGTGGAAAAGCACGAAATCACCCAACACATACATCCCAATTAACAAAAGAAGCGATTTCAATAAACATTTATTGAAATCGCTTATTATGAAAACATATTCATAATCTTGCAACGGACAAGAAAATAAAAAATAAATCTGTTACGTGTTTCAAGTTTATGCGTCAGAACTGACGACTTCGTCATGAATCGGTTAAAATATACGTCACAGTTTAGTTATAAATTCGTCAAAACTTGGTCAGCTGGACCAGCTGTTTCGTTTTTAGTAAACTTTTACAAGCATATTTTTAGAACTGTTCTCATAAACAAGTATACGTACCATATAGAAAGCTGACTTTGAATTAAAATCAGAATTTTAATAAGGTGACACTTTATTCTATTGTCATGGTAAGAGAACATGCTCTGAGAAATATTGGACATGTGAAATAGTATCTAGTGATATCTATAATTGATATTAGCTCATTATCGAGTTCGGTATGTATCTTTCCTTTATGTATTAAACACTTGGATGGGAGTATTGGCTAATACACTGACACAATAGATTTTCGACGCGGAAGTTGAATCGCCGATTGAGCTTCACCCTAATTGAAAACGAGTTAGCTATCTGTTCAACAGCTAATCTCTAAAATCCCACGGTAGTTAAATAGTCTGTCAACAAATCGGACGCTTCGTCGTTCGCTCTCAGTTAGTCAGACTCAATTAAAATTGTTTAAAGAAAAGTAGATGGATCTGTGAGGAATAGCATCAAACGGGCGAAGATGCTATGGCCGATACTTGGAGACGATCCATCATGGTCGAGCTCAAAGGTGTGTGAAAGTCTTGTCAGGAAACAGAGAGAGTGCGCTACAGATGATCTGAAAGAAGATTGTTGATATCCGATGGTCCAATAAGTGGATTAAGCTCGCAAGCCAAACCTTTTGAGGGCCAAAACGATCGACGTAACCAGGCTAGCGCACTCTTAGGGTATCAGAATCTCAGAACTTGAATTACTCAATTGGTGTGGTGCACCCCAATTCTCAGGTGCGATTTGCGAATTGAGCAGCTTAATTACTTGGCGTTCACACACCGCTGCGTAATCGGCCCATAATCGTCGTGTAATTGCCGAAAGCCCGATCTGCGACTTTCGTCGACTGGTGACTTCAATGGCTTCATTCCAATTCCAATTAAACGTGAGGTTAGTAGACTGCGTAAGGGGCTTTAGGGGATGAACTACATTTAAAGGTTACACTGGTGACAAAAGGATAAAATAAAACGTGTAGCAACAAAGCTTGTTCAAGGGCTCAATAATACATATAATAATCGTAGCGTGGGATACCCCAGTCCCTTGCCAGATGGACCGACTAACATGGCCGGAAACTTCTGGATAAGAAAGCCGGTCTTCCGTGTGTAGTGGATGAGTTGTCTAAGAGATGGCTTATTCGAGTACAATTGTAAAACTTATCACAGTTCCAACACATTTGAGTAATGCCGGACTTATCTGTAGGTATAACTTCAATATAGATATTGATTAGTTTCGCAAGTATGTAAATCATCCAACAATCAATCCTCTGTTCGTATTATCGATGTTAGATAATGAATCAGATGTGTTTTGTGTTAACAATTCTTTACAAACTTATAGATATAAAGTGGGTCATAACGTTGTCAGTTCATTATATAACCCGGCCCAAGGTTGTCCTACAGTTGGACGAATTGCGGCGTGTGTATGTTTGACAACATTGGCTGTTCAAACCTTGTTTTGATTCATTGACAACATTAGTATGACGTAAGCAATGTATTTACAAAAAAAATATACGTCTCAACATTCGTCTATCTGGAAGCATGTTCGATGACGAAAAAATGTCTTATTTTTTATAGCGATGACAAAGAGCTTTAAAAATTATATTAACTTCAATTCTAATTTCAACTATTTCATCAATTTCATCTCTTGTGGTGACGTATATACTTATTTTTATCAACAACGTCGTACCTATAATCTATATTATATTCAGCAATATTATTTTGCAATTTGGAACTTTGAGTAGATTAGATCCTGCAACAGAGCATTCGTAGTGGAAAAATACGGCAGCGATTTGGTTTCCCCGATACTAGACGTTGTTGGGGGGAAATGGGGTGGGGAGAGAGGTACACCGGCTGGCGCAAGCGTACTCGTGCCACTTGTTGCGTCCACGTGGCAGCGAGGGAGACTCGGGGGGGCCTCCAAGCAGGGGGTGTGGGAAACTGGGCGCGACAATCACCTGACGTGTAAACTCATTAACTTTGCCTTTCAGTAGTTACACGAGGTTTTCATGTCTGATTATATCGTTGAAATCCACTGTAGGTACGCCCTGTGTAAACACTGTTATATAGAAGAAAATCTAACTGGCTTGTTATATTATTTCTTCTCAAGGATGATTCCACATTGGCTTACACGTGTTACTTTAATAAAACAACAAACGACAGAATATAACATAATGTTGTACATTATATATAGGTAGGTACTTTTTACCTTCACTCTAGTTATCGCATTCCCTGCGTAAAATAGCACAGGTGTTTACGCAGTTCTGTGCATTTAAAAAAATGTTAAAATTTGAAATGTTCCCAGAAGGCAGTGGGATAAAACTAATTCACGATTACAAACGCTATAACTAAATCTTTCCCTCGTGTAAAAAAGTTACGGTTCACCCAAATGAAATCAAATTGTAAATCTTAATATGACTTCAGGTTCACTCTGCTTTTTGCGTTAAATTATTATCCCTTGACCAGTAAAGCAATAAAAAATAACCTCGAATCACCGGCCTCGCAAGGTTGCATTCGTCACAAACTCTGCGTCTGCGCACTGAGCCGTTCTCGCCTGCAGTTGTACAGGTCAACGACCTCTTCTTATGAGTGCGTCAGCTAGCTCTTTATAAAGAGCAAAGCGAGAAAATAAACGCGAGATAACCGCATCTGTATGTACTCCTCACCAAGTAGTCGGTGAACGAACCGTGCTAAATAGGTCGTAATCCGGTCACACGCGGCACGTAAGGGCAACGATGACACCGCAGGGTTACGCCAAGGTTGAGATGACCTAATCTATCTTTACGACATGTCCAAAATCCTTAACTATTTTAAGTATCTTAATTAATAAATGTAATAATCTAAATAAAGGTACTAAAACTATTAATTTATTTGATAGTTCGCCATGATGAAGGCCAGTTCTGCCCAAGGTTGGTAAGCTACAAATGTCAGACGCGCAATAGACGCGCAACGTCAGTAAAATGTCACAGTTTACGACTGAGTGCTCGTGCGCAGAGTTCACGGGCGTCGTAGGCGAGCAATTGAGTGGGCTTGCTAGTTGAGATTGAGAAGCTAATAATTATATACATAGACTTACTCACATTATCATATAACGAAATGAAAAGACAACGAAGAGCCACAATAGTGTTAGTAGCAATTTATGCGTGGTGCATGGACGTTTAGCTAGATTGAAATCTATCTAAATCTATCTATTTATCACCACACTTCACATGCAAGCAAACATATTTAATCACCTATTACTATTATAGGCACACCGACCTGTCCGTAAACGTTTCTGTGTGCGAGTAAACTATCAAGAGAGGTACAACACTCTTTCGTACTTCGCGCCGTGCTTTATTTTGCGGACGACCATAAACTGGCGGGGAGGTGAGTGTCGCTTCTTTACGTAGTAATATTTAGTACTATCTGGCATAGTAATTTTTTGTACCTCTGTCTATTTCTATTATTTTACTCTAGATGGTTTATATGGTTTAACATTATTTATTCCCATCATAAGAATTCTATGTGAGAGAGTAAAAATGTGTATTATGTATGTACTAATGAATGTATGTAATGAAATGCGCGTAAATACTTATACAAAAAGCGGGTAGTTGCGATGCGAACTTCACTTAAATATCCATTACTTAAACTAACTGATTTTTTTGTTTGTTTCTATTGATACATTATTCGCATAATTATAGGATAGTTTTTACTAAAAGTTACCTTGAGAAAGTATAATAATAAAGGGTTATATTCCAATATATTGAGAACAAAAGTTGACCTTTTTTAAATAAAAATATTGGGTTTGTGTGTATCGAAAAATGATACTCGTCGTAATTATATAAAAAGATAATAAACGGTCTGTATACATTCAGAGCTTCTATTCTCAACTAATGCAAGTGGGGACTGACCGAGACGAGTTTTTTTGCATAACTTGTTCTAGGTACTTACTCGTGACGTCAATACTTAATGCCATGTTTCATAGTTTTAAATCTTGTCAAGATGGAGCCTAGTGCTCTTAATCTGCTCAATCTTTTTCATAAAATTTTACACCCACCACTTCTACTCCACGAAAAATTCCCCATAACCCAAAGATTGTCTTTAAGGAATCGCTGAAAACGATAAGACCCCCATTGTACACTAGATTCACCTCTATGTTAAATTTTTAATATGTTTTGGTGCACAATTAAGAATATTTGATTTGATCTGCTTTTATGAGCTCATCGCTGTGGATTAAGTAAAACCTATTCCAACATACAGCATGATTGCAGGCTGTATAATGGCCGAACCTTGCCATAACTTTCAGTGTTCAAGCTTCCAAGGCCGTACAATTACCAATAATGCCAATATCAAAAGTAAAGCTGCATACTTCAAAGGCCAACGAGTTCTATACTCTTACTTTTTCGTTTGCATGTCCATCTTGGCGTGGAGTGATAATATTACGACTTTCTATATAATGTTTGTATACCTACTGCAGCTGACATAGTATACAATGTCAGTATACATAAAATATATTAAAATAAATTTATTTTAAGATTTAGTTTACATAATCAAATGACCTTACTTATACAGTGTGATAAGTAAAATAAAATTTTCCTTAATCGTTTCGATACTGTTGTCATAATGAAATGACGTACATTATCCGCTTATTGTTAGTCTCACTGTAGGTACTATCTACAATCGCTTAGTCAATTTGAGAATAAATTCATCATCACCTTAAGATGCATGTCATGACATGAAGCAATAAAGTTGTTAAAATATGTTACAATTGTAGTTATTGTGATCATGGCGTTAAATATTGTCAAACAAACAGATATTGTCAAAATAGCTTACCGTTTTCTAATTGCCAACATGCTTTTGCATGATAACTGTCTACAGGTAATTGGAGCAATATATGCGTCAACTGTAATTACATTATCAAGTACATCTCTTTTCTAGAACCTAAACAGGTACTAAAGTTCATAGGGCAGAGCCAATACGATTAATAAAAATATATTTAATACTGACTCAAAAAATAGCAAATAACAAACATAAAAGAAACCAATTTTGCAATTAATCGACGAACTGGAATATTTTATGATGAAAAAGTCACAAAAATTTACTCAGCCAGTGTCAAATGTAGGGAAAGTTGTTTTTATATTTGTCTCCTTTAAATTAATTGACTCAATGAGGTTTAAGCTACTTTACGACGTAAACAAACCAAGGAACATTCACAATTCGGTAGTTGAAGGATGCAATTTGCTGTGGCTTATATATTGTGGAATGGCAATAGTTATACCTTCTACAATAATTATTAATTCTTAAGACCTTCGATTTTTTTTTAATAAAACTTTCCTAACCAACATAAAAGCATAGGTCAATCAAACAATATTTTAGTCTAGATAAAAATATTTACATAGACTTATTAAAAGTTAAAACAAAGATAGATCTGAATGATTTTAAAATCTGCCAGTAATAGAAATAGCATTAGTGGTTTTGATATCGACAGAAAATAATTTATAAAACATTTTTATTTATAAGCATTGTTAATAAATGAATATGAATATTAGCGCACTACAAATTTAATGGTGTAAAGATAGTTAAGACTTTGTTAACTACACTGTGGCAGTAGGGCTTTAGGTGCCCTCCGGCCAGTAGGTAGGGTAGTGGGTTCAAAGGAAAAGTAGTTTAAGTTCTAGATATTTATTGTCTTCCTCAGTTGGTCCTGGTTTTGAGATTAGGTTATACAGGGTTACAGGAAAAGTCGTGCTAGATCCCTTAAGGGTGTGGAGCACCCATCATTTCTGACTTATTTCACTATGAAACACCCTACCCTAAACTTAACCCTTTTCGAGATATTCGACTTTTAATTTTTTTATTGAAAATTGCTGATTTTTAGGCTACTACATTTATTTTTGTTTATTTTGTGTATCTTATTATTATTATTATTGCATTTTTACATGTGTAGTAAGATGCTTTAGGACGTCAATCATTAAAATAGTGCACAAGTTATTTGAATAGACCGTAGTAGACAAGTGAAAGAAAAGAAATAAAAAACATATTAGAAAGTTTATTTTTCTCTAAGGGATATCTAAAAATAATATTATGGTAATTGTTCGGCAGATGTTTTTTAAAATATCTACGGTTCATCAGCTATCTAACGAGGTATAATAATGTAGGGTTTTATTCAAATGCATTCAAAAAAATTTAGTTTCATAGGCGACAGTGGAGAAGAAAATGTATACTTAGCCCTAAAAAGTAAAATAAAACAATAGGTAAGCATGAAATGCCATTTATTAAAGGTTTTCTCACAACTTTTTCTTTTTCTACAGTTCATGTTCAACATGGCCGCCTCTATTTCTAATACATTGTCGCATCCTTCTACGGAGACCGGTCTTCACTACGCCAGTGGTCAATGTGGTCCTCATTTTATTTGCTGCATCCACAATCCTTTCTCTTAAGTCTTCCACAGACGAAACTGGATTCGGCTCGCTGTACACGAGACTTTTCATGCAGCCCCACACATGAAAATCCATGGGGGTTAGGTCCGGACTTCTTGCTGGCCATGGCAATGGCCCACCTCGTCCAATCCATTTGTTTGGATAATTTGTGTCCAGCCAGTCTCTGACACTTCTCCTGAAATGGGCAGGGCAGCCATCGTGTTGGAACCACATGTCCCTGATCAGGTTGAGTGGCAGATCATCCAGCAAATCACTCAAGTCTGCTCTCAGGAAATTTTCGTAGCTTTCCCCGTTTAGATTATCCGGGAGAAAGTAAGGTCCAATCAAATGATTGGAGATAATGCCCATCCACACATTCACGCTGAATCTTCGTTGGGACCCCTTCACTCTTTTCTTATTGGGATTCCTTAGTTCTTTTAGGGCCCAGTAATGGGCGTTGTGATAGTTAGTTATGCCATCTTTATCAAATTTGGACTCATCCGTCCACAAGATATTTCTTAAAAAATCTGGGTCTTCTACATCAGCATTTAGCATAAATCTGCAAAAGTCCAATCTTCTCGCGGGGTCCCCTTCTTCAATAACGTGTACTGGCGTGTAATGGTACGGGTATAGGCCAGCAGTATGCACTGTAAACCACACTCTCCATTGCGAAAGCCCCAGATCACGGGCAACAATATTAGTGGAAGTAGTCGGATCCGCTCGAAAGCGTTGCACTATCTCATTGTCCTGTTCTTCGTCGTCAATTCGTGGTCTTCCCATGTCTGTACTTCGTCTCAAAACAGAGCCAGTTTCTCGAAGTCTTCGATAAACTCTGTCAAAAACGGCCACATCCGGCACTCGACGACCGGGGTAGCGAGTTATGTATTCGTTGCGAGCTTGCGCAGACACACAATCGCAGTATCCGTAACAAATAAGCATATCAGCATATTCCTCAGGTGTGTAGGACGTCATACTCAACACTTCCGTATCACAGGCACAAATCAGAGTCCGGTTAACAAGCACAGTAGTCACAAATTAGGTGCGTCTTAACTTGAAGGACAATAGGCGTGGGACCGTTAGAACTGCTACCTGGAGCGTCCCAACTACTTTTTTTCCACGAAATGTAATACAAACCCTAGATTGTTACACCTCGTTAGATAGCTGATGAAACGTAAATATTTTAAAAAACATCTGCCGAACAATTACCATAACATTTTTTTTAGATATCCCTTAGAGAAAAATAAACTTTCTAATATGTTTTTTATTTCTTTTCTTTCACTTGTCTACTACAGTCTATTCAATTAACTTGTGCACTATTTTAATGATTGACGTCCTAAAGCATCTTACTACACATGTAAAAATGCAATAATAATAATAATAAGATACACAAAATAAACAAAAATAAATGTAGTAGCCTAAAAATCAGCAATTTTCAATAAAAAAATTAAAAGTCGAATATCTCGAAAAGGGTTAAGTTTAGGGTAGGGTGTTTCATAGTGAAATAAGTCAGAAATGATGGGTGCTCCACACCCTTAAGGGATCTAGCACGACTTTTCCTGTAACCCTGTATATATATATATATAAGTTAATGACACTGGCATCAACAGTAACCAAGTCTTGGAATGTCCTCCTCTCCTCCAGTCCAGCAGGAAGCGGGACACGTCCGTCCAATATGTTTTAGTCTAGTGACTAGTAGTCACTTGTAGAGGATCGAATTAATCCAAAAGTAGTTCTGGAACGTGATTCGTAAAATGGTTCTTAAAGTACTGTAATGGTCGATCTGGAAACCTGGAACGAGGGCTTTCGGTCACTAGCAGTACATGACCATGGCAGCTGCTATCCGTTGAGAACCAGTGTTCGTTGGAATTTTGAAATTTAGCTACCAAAAGAATGCAGCAAGCCCGGCAAGGTATTTAAATAGGTTTAAACAGCTTACAGTGGTAATTAATTATGAAAACTCACCCTAGTGGGTTATCCAGCACTATTAAAAACTTTAGAGATAGATACGATAGAAATATGTACATATTTTCGTAGATTAGGAAGCTATTAATTAATGTAGTGTGCCCAGCGATGGTGCGAGCGCGTATGACAAACGAAGTTTTTAATCCACCCGTTTAGCAAATATGCGAATGTTCCGCGACACGACGTGACGGTTTGGAAACCATTTCGCGAGGGATAAATTATGCAGCTATATATTAAGGTTCCGAAAATAATTATTATTTATAATTTCAGTAGTTTATGTCGTTTTGCAGTGTAATTTACTTTAGGTAAAAAATTAGGTTAGTAGTGTTATTTTTAGTTATTGTTAGAATATATAGTATATATAATATTTCATATGTAACCTTTTAGTTATTATTAGTGTATTAGTTTTTATTAATATGTAACGGCCCTAGGCGCAACGTTTATACGGCTTTATACGCCCTTGTCCACTTAACACTATTGAAGAGGGCACACTTCATTAAGCATATTATATATATAATACTCTGTCCTTTACAATATTCCTGTCGCCTATAACATACAAAAGTAAAAAAAGAGACGAAACTATCTGCAATAAATAATTTACTATAGAGGCTATACATAGAGGAGACCGACTTAATGAAGCCGCAATTGGTGAAATGACTTGTTCATAGAAACCAGCGGGAACAAATTAATGTTATGGAGAGAAATAATTATAATTAATTCTATTTAGTTGAAATAGAATTGATCCTTTCAGTACTAGTTATGAAGTATATGTATTATAGAATAAAATACAAAGAGTGAGAGAAAAAGAAAATGTTCATGAAGTATATTTTTCTCTTGATAGGTCATAGACATAGACATATTTTTATTGATAACATTTGTTACAGGTCAGATCAAATTAATTACAAAATAAAACAAAAACACAATCAAATCAAATAAAAATTAATTAAAACTAAAAATTAATTGAAAAACAAAAGAAATTAAAAATGAAAATGTCAAATGTCAAATGTAAAGCATAAATTTTAAACTAATTCAATGAGGTCTACCACTTCATACGATTCTGGATTGCTTCATCTAGCTTTGTGAATATTGTATCATAATGTGGCTTACACCTACAATCTACATGCTTCGCATCTGAAGTGACACTAATTTTTTGTCTAAGTTATGTATCAGACTCGTAGTTTTTCTGTTTCTTGAATTAAATGAGTCGAAGTAAATCGAAATCCTTTATTATCAATCTATTTAAATCAAACATAGACATAAGTGGGGCTAACAGCAAATTTTACGTGTACTGATTGCTATCAGCTAATTTGTCGGGTGGGCTGATTTTCTGTAATGTGAGTTTATAATCGATTAGCAACTCAGTCAGTTGTTTTGTTGCTCGTGTAGACTCAGGGGACACGTGTAGACTTTTAGTAACTTCTAACTGAGTAACACGATACCACTAGTAATAATAATGAATTTGCACTTTGCAGTTAACACTATGTAACTTGTCAATTGCGTTATGAAGCGGATATAATGCTGTGCCTGCATCGCCACCTTATCAATGATTGACGTTTGGTCTGATCGTGTTAAATGATCATTATTTAACACATTTAATGGCCTTTAACTCAGTATAAACCCTTTGCTATATTGATTTTGTTATGATCGTTATCTGGATTTATTTGAATGTATAATACTTATGTAATTGTGAATTTAAAAGGACCTCAAGATTCAAACTGAAATGATCCATGCAGTTCGTGGTTTGGTCATAGTTTAAAAGCCTTCAGTAGTCGGTCCCTGAATGTTAACGCTGCCCTATTGCGGTCCATTAGCATCTTATTATTCCAGGTCTCTCCTTACTACACTTCTTCATATTCTTTTAATGTAATATTTTCTAAAACTGTGTCATATTCCCATAATCATCCCATCTCAGTAATTTAACGAAAAATTCCGGACGTTGTTGGGTCCGGCGAGTCAAGGGTGGGACTAAGTAGCAATTACTTTACTTATGTATATAAGGAAGTGATATGTCCTACGAACTCAGCTTGGTGTCGGCTACGCAGGTCATTGAATATATTCGAGAAGTTCCATTACAATGTATCAGTTGTCGCCACTACTACGCATGCGGCGGCGCGCGGCGGCGGCGCCTCCCAAGGACGGCCGCCTTTCGACTCGCGCGACTCAATTATCATAATATAAATATATATCAACATATATACTCAGCATATATGACTATGAGGTCGGAATGCAGAACGACCGTTTTACAGCACGTGAAACTAAGGTATTAGTTTTTGAGTTAATTTATTAATGAACTAGCTGTGCCCGCGGCTCCGCTCGCGTGGACTACAGAACTAAATAAAGTTGAAACTTATAAGGCGTTAATTTCCGTCCCCTTCCCCTTTCCCCTTCCCCCTCCCGCTTCAGCTCCAGCTCCGATTCCTGCCAATATTTTCAATGTACAAACACGCGAAGGTTCTATCATCAATAGGTTCCGCAGCGCATGCGATGAAAGACATTTTTAACAAAAAAAAATACACTTTGGTTTACATTATTGCAGTTTTAGTAAGGATACCAAATTTTTTATGGTAATAAATACAGCCTATGTTACTCAGGGATAATGATGAAAGTACTTTTGAAGTCGGTCTAGTAGTTTTTGAGTTTATTCGTTACAAACATACATATCTCTATAAAATTAGTGTAGATAAAATGTAAATGTAAGTATTTATATTATACGAGTATAAGCTTAGAACTACAGCAACTGCTCCCAATGCCGACCTCTTATTTCTATGAGACGAAGGTGATAGATAGTCCCTGCACCAACTCCACGAGGGAACTGTTAGCTCCTAATTCCGACCCCATTTTCACGTGATGCACTGGTTAACAGATTAAAGCCCGCTCCACACTGGCGCGGTGGCAATGGCGGTGATGGTGGCGGTGGGGGTGGCGGTGAAGGCTCCAATAGATATGAGCGCCGCGCCGCCAACGGGGACGCGCTTTCCCTCGCGTCCGCCGGCGCCGGCGCAGACGCTGATCCCCACGCTCTGAGCAAATTAGGTTCAGTTACGAGTTCTGATCATAACCGCACACACACTCTGTCAAACGAGGCTATTCAAAATTAACTAACAAATGTTGGCAACTACGTCTTCTGGCTGTAACATCATATTTGATTCAATATTTCTTTCGTTTCATCATCATCATGATCATGTCAGCCTTTAGACGTCCACTGCTGGACATAGGCCTTCCCCAATGAACGCCACCACACCCGGTCCTCCCCCCTCCGCATCCAGCCGCCTCCGGCCACCTTCTTTAGGTCGTCGGTCCATCTGGCGGCGGGGCGTCCCACCCTGCGTCCCACCCTCTTTCGTTTATTTAAATAGTTTCCAAGGAAAACGATAAAATGTAATATTCGATATTAAATAAAAAATTCTGCGTTATTAACTTTTACTGCGTAAATGCAAAATAATATAAGGAAGAACATAGAATAACCGAAATTACGATAATGTGACATAATGAAAAGTGTATGCAATGGATCATTGCCAATAATAATTACTATAAAAAATGTAATATTATTATTTATTAAATTCCGTTTATAACACCTTCATGGGTTAAAAAATCGGAACTTCCAACCAAGCTCTATATGGTTACCCTGCTAAGATGGTTTTCTCAAGAACCTCATTTCATTCAACGGTATTAGGGTTGAACTCTATGATAGCGCCACTTAGCCTACGCAAAATATATACTGCGCCTGTCAGTCAACCGCCGTAATACTACACTCTTTTCTTTTATTCTGATCCCAATTCCATCAGAAAATGGGTGGAATTTAATGGAAAAAAGAAAACATCCCTGGTGCCTATAGGTGTCTGTCTGGGCATATGTAGCATTATATAGCTCTGTTACACAAATAATGTTCTTATTTAAAGGAGATTTTGCACCATTTTCATGTCCATGCCAGCATAATAACCAACACAATATTTAGTGTTACACAGACCTTAGTCAGAGCTTAACGAAACCGTATATTAGTCTCGCTTGTTTATTTCACCAATATGTCTAAAATTGTCGACAAATAAACGCTGTCTCTCAGTCGCCGTTCGACCACACTCCACGAGCAGATAAACATCGTCAAATTGTCGGCAATAATAGCTACATATTGGTGATTCTGCTCTACCTATCAGAGGATAAAATTTCCTTGATGGAATGTGATCGTACCTCAATACTAGCATTTCCCTAGGAAGTAGTAAGACAAATAAATTAATGAATACATTTAAGTACTTAGTTATTTTATTATTTAACATAATACCTAAAAGTTTTTATAATTTGAACAGGTTATTGACAGTTCTACAAAAACAAATAGGTAAAATAAGAATAGGCGTAAATAATTATACTAGGTTATTTTTATGCATGTATATGCGTACTGTTCTGCCCATCAAGGTCAGGTCCGGACACCGTGAAATACTACTAATGTATTGTCATTGAAAAGTTTGATTTTGACGCACATTGCATGAGAAAAGGTCTATAATCTCAAGAAACTAATGGTGACAGGTTTAACAAATCGATACCTAGGGGCATAAAGGACATTCGGGCGTATAGGCGCTTCTCACATAATATTGTTCAGTTTTTATTCTGTAAATTCGCACTTAAATGTTTTATTGGTTTAGCAGGCTCTCGTAATGACCCTCAGTTGCCGCACTGATTGAATAATCAGAGTCAGCGAACGAATTATAATAAACTAATACTGAATTACATAAATTTCAAGTATGTCAATAAGGGTGAAAATCAATTATAATTGTAAAAAAAACGAGTTCAATTTGAGATCATATCCCTGATACAAGTCCGCCGTTTCTATTATCGCTGGCAACATTGCGAAGAATCTAGTCAATATGCTATTTTAGTCTGTGGAATTGCCTCTATACAATCAAATACGATGTAAGTAGGTAGAGAGGTTATGATACCTATTTATAGTGTTTTATCAAGTCTTCCAACCATTCCTTGTGGACATTTCATTAGTATATAGATGAGTCACAGTTTATTTGATTAAGATAAAAACGTAAGTCACCTTGTCGGCAAATGACAGAATTCGGTTAATTTTATTGACCAAGTCCTGTTCATATTTGGTTTACAATTCTTAAATACGACTAGCCAGGTATAATTGTAAGAAATAAAGGTACAGATGGGAGCAAGTAAATAAATACTATGTGGAGTTTGAGTTAGTCAAGGCTACCTTTATTGTTGATTTAGTACTGTTTGCTAGAACTGAGGAATGAATATTCCTTTAAATATTTTCTGCTTTCGATGCCTGTTTGAAACCGGGATATAGATAGTAGAGTTCACGACAACACGCCCCTAAATCTCTTACATATAATTGTATGCGTTATATTGTTACTGTGTTCCATCGTTACGTACTAATAATCATCAATATGTGCCTACACTAAAATACAGATTGGTTCGGATTAACTCACCTTATTTACATATATACGAGTACCTATCTAACGTTAGAAATGCATAGTTCGCCTATTTAAAGTTGAAGTGGTACCTAGAAATAGGCAAACAGTTTTTTAATGAAAAAAATCTGAAAACAAATTTAGAATCCAAACTTTATTTTAGCACACACATACGCTAGGTACCCAGAAACGGCTTCAAGTTTTTTTTTGCAATACAAAGGTCTTGTTAGCTTGGGTTACAAGATATTAGGTCTAAGCTTTATTGTTCAAACACGTACAAAACGTTTTGCAATGACATTCTTTCTTGACAGTCGTATTAAATGTTTTCTTTCTGCGATAAGCGGGAAATTACCACAAGTTATAATAAAAGTTATATTATAATAATCGTGGAAGATTTGTCAGTAAATAATAATCAATTAATTGATGACTCTACAAATTATTTTAAAAGTTTATAAGCACAGGAAAAACCTTTTAATAACGTTCTATATTTAAAACCGTAAACTTTGTTTCGAAGCCTGGCAACCTCACTTGGCAATTATAGCAACCCTACAAGTATTTGCGCGGCATATCGCTCGGCACGAGGCGCTCAGCGTGGAGGCGGGCGGAGTGCGGCGCGTGACGCCAGCCGTGACGCGCCGCGCCGTGACGCCTGCACCCCGCGTTATGTCAGGCGGGTAAACAATTTGCTGTTTACAAACACAGCTCGCCGCGAAACGTAAACACAACCACGCTGGTTAGATGTCAATGGCAACTGGCTGGATTCTGTGGATGGCTACTAGTGTGGCTGGTATAATTGTCTTCCTATTGAACCCATTGTTAGAACGACGCTGCTTGCTTGAATTTACAAAGGTCAGCTGCAACAGAATGCCATATTAGCATTATGTTCGTCTTTTGTACATTCTGTGCAATAAAGTTTTTAAATAACAAAAATCATGATCATTACAAAAAATATATTGGAATAATAGTACAACAATTATGTACTTATGTTGTATGATATGATGTAACACCATACATACCGTCGTTGTTTCTAAAATACATACATACATGTAATGATACCTTAAAGTAGCGGGGTGAGACGGGAGCGCGCGCGAAAGCAAAGCGCGTCCGTCTCGCAGTCCTGGCTCTAATTATTGTCAAAAGGACGTGCTTTAATATAAAGTGTTCAAATATATTAGGTTTGACCAACTGGAGTTTCTATTATATCCCATCCTTTGCATCAGAGTTTTACATACATTATAATGCTCATACCTTGGCCCCAGAGGCAGAGGCGATGTATCGCCACTTTGCGCAATCCAATGTCGCAAAGCAACTTTTCTTCGCTCGCTTTTCGCTCCGTGATACTCCTTGACGTGATAAGTATATTCCAAAATACCTCATAAGTATGTGGTCAGTTTTTCGCACAATTTTTAGAACAGTGTGATGTAGTAGAAGGTGGTCATCGTATTTTGGTGAAGTGTGTGCTGAACGAATCGATAAGAAGACAAACATATCAAAATACAATTTTCAGTGACGTAGGAGCTGTAATAGAAGGAATCCCATTCCGTAACTGGCTTCGAACTGGGAAATTACATTTCCCATTTCGAAGCCAGTTACGAAATGGGACGAAAGGACATTTCCCTCATCTGAGGCCAGGGTGCTATATAAACTTGCTTAATTTGTATTTTAATCGAAGACTGAGTTAATATTAATTTCAACGAAAATGGTGACAAGCGGTCATTAATATGTAATAGCATATGGTTGCCTGGAAGAAATCACTAAAAGCGACAAGGCCGCCACTTGTACATTTACTGTATATTTCTCCTACATATCTCTGTAATTTGTGTATAATAAAGTATAAAAGCGTGTGGTTCCCGGCTTAGAATAGGGCCACCGCAAATCTTCCCATGGATGTTAACAAGGCGACTAAGGGATTGCACCAGTGATGCCCATCACATGATTCTCTTGTGTATATTAAGATCATTACTGCGATCACCAATTCGTCTGCCAAGCGTGGTGATTATGGCAAATCTCCTAATAGAAAACCCACCAGAAGAGGTATTCAATTGGGGAAGCTTATGTTCAGCAGTGGACGTATATAGGCTGACGATGAAAGTATATTCATTCATTCAAAACTTTAACAACAAAAGATTAAAAAAAAATTACTACATAGGAGGTATTTTAGAAACTACTAGTGTAAAGTGTAATGATTATTATCTGTTATCTCGCTTATATACCGGCTTTTTTACTAAATATAATTAAGACGTATTGCGTTTATGCGTAACAATGTAACAATCAAAAAATTTTGAGACAGTTTCCTCATGGCAACAGATTATATACTCTTATTTTAATACTTTCATGAATTCTTAACAATATTAGGTACTCTTTTAATCAACAAAACGCCTAATACTATAATTCTGAGAGAAATCGACTGAAATAGATCCTTAAATGGGATATGTCCGCAAGTATGTTTTTCAACGGGTTTATATGTGCAATAAAGAGGTAAAGAGTTTACATCGGGGCAGACGAGTTCTGGAATGGAGTCCACGGATTAGCACGCGCAAAGTGGAACGCCCCGCCGCCGCCAGGTGGACTGACGACCTGAAGAAGGTGGACCGAAGCGGGTGAATGCGGAGGGCGGAGGATCGGGTGTGGTGGCGTCAATTGGGGAAGGTCTGTGTCCAGCAGTGGACATCTAAGGGCTGACATGATGATGATGATGATACAAACCCACTACAAATCTAACAAGAATCAGATGTTCACAGGAAAAAAACAGTAGATTTTCGTAAAAATAAGACTGTGCGACAAATGATTCTAAATTAACCATTGAATACCAACATTTTGAAAGATGACTCACTGTATAAAATTATTAATACCCTACTGCCAGCGTATTGCTTTTAGAATAGTTATATACTGACGGTGGGTCTAGCATATTGATACAAAATGTTGACAGCAACGATCTCTATGTACTACTAGATGGAGCGTTCCATACAATCGCTCTGTTCCACGCAAGTAGCCACAACTCTTACACATTCACAATGAAACTTGTGCAGTTACTATACAGAACATTTAATTATTACTAAATATTGACGCTCCGGTTAAATAATATCAATAAGTTGTGGCTACTTGCGTGGAACAGAGCGATTGTTTGGAACGCTCCATCTGGTAGTACATAGAGATCGTTGGTTGACAGATAAGTTTCCTATTAATGTATAGACGCTCGGCATAATCTCATGCAGCGCTGCATCTAAAACTCACTGGATAAAAAGTCGATTTTAACCCAATGGCCCTAAACATTAATTTTGTTTGTCGTCATTCTGACACCGTTAACCGTAAGCAGTGCAGTTATTTTTAGCTATCTGTTTTTGTCTTACCTACCCTAAGTATACCGGAAACGATTTAATCAATTAAACCCGATTATAAAAGACTAGTTTTACCTGCGATTTCGTTCGCATCGCAAATACTAAGTAAGTATATCTTAAAAGAACGGAAATGAAACATCTCAGTTCCATTTTAGAACTTTGTATATACAATAATGAAAATCACATGAAAATCCATTAAATTAAGATGACTTCACAAACATGCAGAAAAAAAGTTATTTCTTAATTTTTATATTTTAGTTCGTCATCAGCCGAAATACGTCCACTGCTGAACATAAGCCTCATCAATAGAATGATACTTTAGGTGAACTGTGCGTTGGGGATTTTCCACAACCACCACGATTGGCAGGCGGATGTGTGATTTTTATATACACAGAAGAACGCTGCTGCCCATCCCTGGTGCAATCCCTTAGTCGCCTTGACGACATCCACAGGAAGATTGGAGGTGGCCCTATTCTAAGCCGGGAACCACACATAAGTATTTTAGTGATTTGTGGCCCTAAATTAATGAAGTCATTTAAGTAATAAAACTGTACCACAATCTGTTCTCAAGTCCATAACAAACAGACAGACACTTGAATAATGATGAATATACTTGTACAACTCATTATCCGAAAATATCTTTAAACTTTCCTCCTTATATACCTAGAATTATAATTTATTTTGTTAAAATTCCCGAAATAAATAATCATGGCATTTGTTCCGCCTTTCTATTTTTGTTATCCTGTTTTAAAAGCATTGTTTTATTCTCATTAAAAATCCGTATAAAAACAACCCTGTTTCCTATTATTTCCATCGTGTGGAGAATATTTAGATGTTTACTTGAGTTTTGATTGACCGTCACGTAAGGAACAAATATTATCGTAAGCAACATCTAACTGCTACCCTGATCATAATCAGCAAGAGTCCACTGCTGGACACAGGCCTCTCCAAAGACGCGCCACTGAACCCGATCCTCGGATCTTCTCATCCAGTCACTTCCAGCCGACTTACGCAGATCGTCGCTCCATCTGGCAAGGGGGCGTCCCACACTACGCTTGCCTAGTCGCTGCCCTGATACGAGAGATAAATTAAATCTGTAAAAATAACTGTAATTCTTTCCACAAAAATTGAAAGAATTGTAGTTATTTTTATATGTAGAATTCTAGATAGCAGTTTGTTATCTTCTTTGCTATTATCTCGAAATACACGTTTACACTTCGCTAAGTGTAAACGTATATTTTGTTGTCTTCTCTCATAATCAGGGCATACTGGGAAGTGATACTGAACGGACGGAACGGATTTGATGGGATGTTAGTCAACAAACAAAATCACTCGTTGTGGTATAAAAAATACACAATAAATAATCATTTCAGAATACATGCCTAATCCCAAACTAAGATTTGCTCTTGTACAATGAGAATTAGACAAGGACTATTCTATTTCTGGAAGTATGATATTTGTACTTACACAAGTTGGATCAATGGCGCAAATGTTGGACAAATGTCTGACGACCAAGCCAATGAGCCACCTCATTGGCTGACAATATTTATTTTCGGTTTTTAACATATGAGCTATCCTTAACGTTTTCCACTACGATATGTTCAATTAGTAAGGAGTGACACCGGATAGGTCGGTCGCAGGTTCAAGTCCAGCTTGCTTGTGAATTTTTCTTTCTTTGCGGTTTATTACAAAAATATCTTTCATTGCATAAATTAAATACACGGTTACAATTTGGAGTTAAGTGTTCTGTTAGGCAATCTTATTTCAGCAATTTCTGCCAGAAAACTTTAAAAAATCAACACGGGCATTACCATAACTTTTTTATTTATTTTTTATTTTAAAAACTTTATTGCATAGACTTTACAAGACGCGTATGGCCAATATAGCATTCTCTTCCAGTCGTCTTTTGGGTCATACAGATAATGAGTGGTAGGGGAAAAAATCATATAATAAAATTCGTTACATACTATACTTACATAATAAATACAAACTAAAATACACTACATACTAATGTAATCTATAAATCCTACTAATATTATAAATGCGAAAGTTTGGATATTTGGATGTTTCATGCTCAATCACGCTTCAACCATTGGACGGATCGTGATGAAACTTGGCACACATATAGGTTAGGTCCTGGAATAGGACTTAGAATAGTTTTTATCCCGAAAAAACATCCCATTCCTGCGGGAAAACATAATAATTTGTGATTTTAAGTTGTCCACGCGGACGAAGTCGCGGGCAACAGCTAGTTATATATATACACATTACTACGTAAAAAAACTACATGTGTAATATATATATGTCGTGTGGTTCCCGGCTTAGAATAGGGCCACCCCAAATCTTCCCGTGGGTGTCGTTAAGGCGACTACGGCACCAGGGATGGGCAGCAGCGTTCTCCTAAGTATATTAGGATCTTTACTGCGATCACGATCACCAATCCGTCTGCCAAGCGTGGTGATTATGGCAAATCCCCCAGTGGACAGCCCACCAAAAGTGGCATTCTATTGGGGAGGCTTATGTTTAGCAGTGGACGTATACAGGCTGATGATGATATGAATTCTTCACATGGAGCGATAAATAAATAATGCATGTGAACTTCATCAGTTAATTTAGACCTACTCCCATCAATCAATACATACATACATAATGCTCACGCCTTGGTCCCAGAGGGGTAGGCAGAGGCGATATATCGCCACTTTGCGCAATCCAATGTCGCAAAGCGACTTTCCTTCGCCCGCTTTTCGCTCCGTGATACCCCTTGACGTGATGTGTTGCGAACAACATCGCCGCATCAATCAATAACTTTCACTAATCTGTAGGTATTTGAATATCCAATATTAAAACAGTAACTGGCTACCGGACATATTTGGCCTACAAAATTATAGACTAGTTGTAGCTCCGCCCTCAGGCATAATTATATCAAGAAGACTTGCGGAAATCATCGGTGTTCGTTTTTACTTCAACTTGTTTTACTAAAATTAATACAGTATTTTTTCTGTTTTTTAATCTCAATAATTCGTACAGTATTACGTCATTGGAAACCCCCTTTGAGTAGAGATGGGAGAAGATGGGAGATGGGTAACCACCCGAGTTAGAACCCACGGGTGGGTTAAAACACTGTTAGCACCTATTTTATTCCACCCACTGCTTTAAATTTGCGAATAATCTTACAAACTAAATGTTAAATTAAATCGAAAATTTTGCTAGACTTACAATTAAAGTAATGGGTATAAAACTAATAGCATTTTATCAATTTTTCAGTCAAAAATACAGCTAAATAAAACATGATTTCGGCAGATAAAACTAAATATTACTACGTAAAGAAGCGACACTCCTCCCGCCAGTCTAACGTCGCCCGCAAAATAAAGCACGGCGTGTAGTACGCAGCCGGTTAGAAAGAGAAGCACTTACGTGGACGTATAACGTTGTCCCTCTCTCGATAGTTTACACGCACATACAAACGTGTACGAACAGGCGGGTGCGCCTATGTAGTTATAGTAGGTGACTAGATCTGTTCACTTATACAGAGTGTCCTTGAAAAAACTCAAGAGGGAAGGAATGTAAAACATTTTTTTTATTGGGGTAACTCTTTCGTACCTAATTTACTATTGTATATCAAGTATTTTACTTACAATTAAATATGCTCTTTATACCGAAAGACGTATGTAGGTATTTAACATAATCGCTGCTCCGCGCGACCGGTTATGATAATTATACTCCAATCACATTGCATGTACCGTCGCGCTCACAAAGGTTAATTTTAATTTAGAAGAGTGAAGCTATGGTTATAATGACATTGATATTTAAAATGTTTAATTGACACTGGGTTCAGGACTACAAATATTAGAACTACCTTTGAAGAAAATACCACCGTCTGTAACGAAACTCAAACAAAAATACTCAACAAAAAATATAAAGAAACAAGATCACTTGTTTTCAGCTTTTTGACTCAATCTCACACAGCGCCATGTATTTAAGCTTGTCTTGTACGCCATAAATATTGTATTGTGATGTGATATATTAGGTAGATCTACCTTAATTAGTATTAACTAAACATGTACATTGGTTGACCTTGCAGCATTGGAGCCAGCAGACCAAGCTACCTACAAAAATTTGCCTCTATATTAATAAAAAGATTTATCTTGTCATAGTAACACAGGCTCTCCGAACCTAAAAGGAAACATCAGCCACTAAATTGCTGTGACATTTGTTGAAGAAATAAAAATTATTTTATTCTTTATTTAATTATAATAATTACAAGTAAAACCTACCGAACAATATTTGAGCTAGCGAAGTGGTCGAACTCGATTTTAAGACCAATTGAAGTCGGCTACATTACAAAAAAATTTGTAACCATTTTTTTTCCTGTCAAAAATACAGTTAAATAAAACGTGGTTTCGGCAAAATTTTGTATTTTAAAGTGAATCTTGCCAAAATCATGTTGGGGGAGATTTTTTTATATCTACATAATGCTCACGCCTCGGTCCCAGAGGGGTAGGCAGAGACGATGTATCGCCACTTTGCGCAATCTAATGTCGCGAAGTGTCCTTCGCCCGAATTTCGTCCCGTGATACCCCTTGACGTGATGTGTTGCGAACAACATCGCCACTTGTTGTTTCTTTTTTATATCTCTAAGAACGCAAAACAATAATATTTTGTAACCGACACCGATGTGATCGTGTGTCAATGTTAAAATGCTTGGGCTGGCCATCTATGTCGAGATGTCAGCTTTTATAGACCTTCGATGGGACGCAGAAAAGTGAACGGGCCACCAGTCAGATCAAAGGACCGCAAGCGCCGCCTGGAGGCGACTCAACCGAGAAAATATGGAAATCAATAGTGTAAGCTCATGAAAAATATAGTTTTGGTACAATAAAGCATTTACATTTGATATTGCAGAAAGATAAGATAGGAAATTTGTGTCTGTTTTTAGGGATAGCACCGCCTAATGTACAAATGTAAGCTACTTTGTTATTGTGTCTATGTATTTTTAACTTTTTTAATAATTTCTTTGACATTCATGTTTTAATAATTTTGTCTCCGATTGTACTCCACCCGCGCAAAGGTCGCAGAGTGGGCCGGCGACGGCGACGACGCGACGATCCGACTCACCAGCTCGGAACTGATGATCTTTTCTTCTTATTCGTAATCCTATTATTAACAAGATCGCTTTTGACTAATTTGAGGTCAGAACCCGTTAATTATGTATGACTTCTATTAGTCGCCTAATATGTATGAGCAGACTTGACAAAGGCTTCCCATAAACAGGTCTAAGACCAGACTGAGAGTATCAGTAATCATACTCGATTATATAGTTTAAAAACATATGCATGTGTTTTGTTGCAGCCAATAAATGAATATTCTATGCTTAATCCGGCAAAACAATTGATTCAACATAAAAAAGTTCTAGTAAGTTGTTTACAAGGAGTCTTGACCTTTTCACGTGGCATATCATTCCGGCCCGTAACAACTCATAAACTGCTGATATTTTCTTCTCATTTATAATCTTATAACTAACGTGTTCTCTATATAACCGATTATTATAAATAAAATGTCATACATTCACACCAATTATCTAGTCCTACAATAGGCAGACCCTGTGCTATGGTTACTAGATAACGGATATAAGATACGGTTACTAGACATACTTAAATAAATATATAAAACATCCAAGACTTGGGTACAAACATTCATATTCATCATAAATTTGCCTAGCGGGATTCGAACCCGAAACCTCCGGCGTGGCAGTCCGAGAGCTACCCCGTTCGGCCACGGAGGTAGTCAAGGGCCCTTGTATCTACGACGGAATTGGCTTAGCCTTAACATTTTAGAAGGCACACGAGAAGAATAAATCGTATTCATTCAAATCTTCTATAAAAGTTAATATGTGCAAGAAAGCCTACTATAAGTTAGATGACTACTTAAATGATAGAAGTCCATGGAGTGCTTGATGGCTCAACATAGGTAGACTTAATGATTGTAATGAAGAAGATAAATCAAAGGTAGGGCCCTGTGCCGTTGGGATTGTTGCCACTTCTTCCCCTCGGTTATACAGGTGGAAATGGAGTAGTTTTAGGCAGAATTTGACGTCAAAAAGAGAATAATGTATTCCAATTTTGAAAATAAATATTTTGATTTTGTATTGACCGACGATCTGAGGAAGGTGGGCGGAAGCGGCTGCATGCGGAGGGCGGAGGAACGGGTGTGGTGGCGTTTATTGGGCCTACGTCCAGCAGTGGACTTCTAAGGGCTGTTATGATGATTGAACCCCGGACTTGCTTAAGATTTCTCTAAAGAGAGGAAGTGCACGCCCTTGTACTGAGCGCGTGTAGCTAAGAGGCCTATCGGGGCAGAGGCCTAACGGTGGGAAATTAAATTAGTTTTTTGCCCTGATATTATTACGTTATAAACAGTTGATTTGTTAATTCTATGAATTATATTAATATCATTTTTTTATTGGACTCGAGCGTCAGAAGTCTTGGGTTCGATTCCCACTGGGGACAGACTACTTTGTACGATTTGTACAAGTTGGTCCCAGTCTGGATGTTATATTTGTGAATTGTTCTAGCCTTGTTTAATTCCCATAGCACAGGAGAAAATCCTAGTTTGGGATTAGACAAGTGTATTGTATATGTTTATATGTAAGATTTATTTATTATTATTTATTTAAGTTATTACTATAGATCGGAATTAGGCAGTGCCATTTATGTACTTGTGACAAAAATATGGCACGTAATTAATATGGACATTCTTTTTCGCGGTATTTCATAAAAATCCTGGGGTTCCTATTGGTGATATTTAAATAGTATATAATATCCAATTAAGAAGGAATAATTTCATATTTTTTTGTATTTTATTTTAATGAAACTTGGCACACATATAGATTAGGTCCTGAAATAGGACATAGGATAATTTTATCCCGTAAAAAACATCTCATTCCTACGAGAAACCAAATTAATCGTTAAAAGCAGTGAAGATGTGTAAATATTGCAACGAAGTCGCGGGCAAAAGCTTGTTTTAAATAAATCTCTCAAAAATCTCGGAATATCCATATTAACGTAAACATTTCATCGCAAGTACATAAATCACACTACCTAACTCGAATCCCTGGTTATTATATAATAATTATTAATGGTGGTGACGATCATTGGAATATGCCTATGTCCAGCTGTTGACGTCGAAAGGCTGATAATATAATAAATATTTACAAAAAACAATTGGGATTAGATAAGTGTATCAAATATTTATTAGTATTATTGTGTAAAAAATACATTCCTATGTACAGTAACATACCTAACTAATACGCTAATGCTGGGCTATCATGGCAGCTTGCGGCGGCCGGCGTCGGCACGGTTTGCCAGTCATGGTTTGGGTGGTTTAACATTTGGAACCGGTTCCGCTAGGTGAGATGCGTTGTAGTGGAATTTTTTCGCTCGACCAATGTTCAAGTTGCGTCTCAATTTTTTTTCATCTGCTCCGTTATACTTTAGTTAGCGCAAAATTTTAACAAATGAGTGTTCATTATTACTCTTGCGAGTGGGAACTATATTATAGCATAGAGTACTTAATAATACTAGTTATAGTACCCAAAAATGCTGCTGATAATATATTCGAAATCCAGCGTGAATCATCGTGGATCAAAATACGTCCTGCTGAACATAACCCTCCCCAATAGAATCCGACTTTTGCTGGGCTGTCCATTGGGGGATTTGCCATAAACACCACGCTTGTGACGGGCGGATTGGCGAACGCAATAATGATCTTAATATACACAGGACACCGCTACTGTGTACCGTCCCTGGTGCAATTCCCCACTCGCCTTGACGACACCCACGGAAAGATTGGGATAGGGAAGGTATAATGTATACAATGTATATTGCCGTGTGGTTTCCGGTAGAGTACAATAGGACCACTCCAACTCTTCCCGTGGATGTCGTACAAGGCGACTAAGGGAATACATTATAAAACATCAGTCAGGCCTCCCCAACCCGTCTGGCCAGCGCGGGGAGTGTAGGCCGAATCCTCCGTCTGTCTCCGGCAGATGAGAGAGGGTTGTGCTCCTGCAGTGGAGACAAAAATAACCTGACGATGATGATGAATGTATACAAACCGCGAAAGTCTAAATGTACTATAATTTTAATTATTGTACAGTCATTATCAGAACTATTATAGCGTACAAAATGCTAGTACTACAAGTACACACTTTATTGACATGTATAACTACTCTGAACCAGCTATTATATCGATGTAATGTCAATTACCAGCTGCAGAAACGACAAGCGTATTTCATGCTCTGTTGGGTTGACCACTTAGAAGTTGGAAAACTTGAAACAATTTTTTAAAATTTAATAACTTCATTTTGCCAGCAAGATAGGAAGGTAATTTTTTATGTGTATACAAGATAGAAAGGATTAAGTGATCTCACTAGAGTTGTTCTGTAGTTTAAAAGATATACTAAAACTTTTTAATGATATTGAAATTCATTAATAATCATCCTGAAAGAGATACTAGATATGCCCGAAGTATTGATTTTTCCTACTCCCATACATTTACTTACTAAATATGGGCACACTGTTAATGACATTTTATTTAATTTACATTCTACATAGAGAGATGATTTGAAAATAACTTCAAATGGATAGGTAATTAATAAAAAAAAGATATTATAGATAGATATTTGTCTAGTCGGTAGTACACCTGCCTGCGAAGCTCTGGGTCGCGGGTTTGAATCCCGCCCAGGGCAAACCATTCGTGTGATGAGCACTTGTGTTTGCCCTGTGACTGGATGTTTTTTATATATTTTATTATGTATTTATGTATGATATCAGGTGGCCGTGTGTGAAATGTCCCCACATATTTATTATTATTATTTTATTTCAAAATAGGTATTCAATTTGCTGATCAAAATATCTCAAGGACTGACATAGTTACATGTATGGAACAGAAAAAATAATTTTTAAGTTCCAAATAATTTTTCAGGAAGTTAAAAAGTTAATTTCCCCCGAAATGCCTTAGTATGCTTAGAAAAAATTACTCTGATGTAAAAAGTAATTAAAATATAACTTTGTACAAACAAAATCTGGATAGGTTCGTAGATGTAGGCAAGGTGAACGTTTTGTCCCAACTAAAAACAGGGTGGATTTTGTTTTTTAAATATATTATTACTTCAACGTTTTCTACGTTTATGCTAAGTTTAATTTTAAATACAAATAAAATAAATAAATAAAAATAAATATTTCAGACATCCACACCAATTATCCAGTCCTAAACTAGGCAGAGCCTGTGCTATGGTTACTAGATAACGGATACACATACTTAAATAAATATATAAACATCCAAGACTTGGGTACAAACATTCATATTCATCATACGAACATTTGCCCCTAGCGGGGTTCGAATCCGCAACTTCCGGCGTGGCAGTCTCAGAGCTACCCCGTTCCGCCACGGAGGTCGTCACATACAAATATTTTAACTAAACTAAAATAACCGATTTTCAATTTTAAAAAAACTGATGACCTGATGATGTATTGAAAGCTGGGCACGCGCTTGCTTAAACTATGATTTCTTAGGCCATAATTCAAATTATGAATGTGTTAGAAAATCACCCCTTCACTGTTACTTTAAATACTTAAACGGAAGATAAACTTTTATTGGAAGGATGAGGGAATCAAAGTTGTAAGTATTCCGTTCGACGGAATGTTTAGTCGAAAACGGGCAAGCACATAATTTTATTTAACCAGTAAATATGATTTGATATTTCCGCTTATGGCGGCTTGGGTCGAACTGAGCGGCCGCCGATCGCTCGAGTCATTTCACTAAATCCAATACATTTTTTATTCATGAAACGATTGACGTTTGTATGTTAATTCGCATCGTAGGTCCCGGCCCGAAGGATGAAATATTGAATGATTGCCGAAACTCCGGGATATATCTACGAGGTCTGCGCGATATTAATCCGTTGGCTGCCCGCGCCCTGGCAGGAATTCAAATAAATCTGGCCTGTGACAAACAAGACGTATAAATCAATCAAGGCAAGGTGGTGTGGTGTGTGCAGGGCTTTGCTATTGCAATTTCCATCCTCCTTCACCCCGTCTTACAATGCTTCCTTCGTATATCAAAATTGAAACAAATTTGTATCCGAAAATTTATAGCCAAGGTTAAAACTAAACTCGTTATGAGTTTTGCCAAGTGCTAAATTTTATTTATTCGTTTCTTTGATTTATTGCTTTTCTTTCTTTGCGGCCAGTCCACGAAATTTTAATTTGAATGTTGATTAAGCATGTAAACAGTAAGATCAGTTTAAATAACACAGTTACGATTTGTAAACTAAACTTTGTTATCTTAGTCAAACAAAACGACAAAAACTTTCCAGAGTAAAGTCGATTCGAGGCAAATCGTATAAATATAGGCGATACTTATCAACTCAAGGCTAGTTACTATCCACGATCGGACCCATCTTGTAGGGCTGCTACGTAAATCCTTTGTACCATTGTAGCTCAAAATTGTAACACAGTATGTGTGTTCAATTTATAGGAAACTTATTAACTAGAAATTTGTTGCTGCTTGTTTGATATAATCATTCAATACAGTACTTAATCTTTATCTTTTTAGCTCAAAATTATAAAATAGTATGTTTAATTGTTAAGAAACTAATAAACCAGAAATTTTTGCAGGTTGCATTTTATTTACATTTTCAACCGACTTCAAAAAAGGAGGAGGTTCTCAATTCGACGGTATGTTTTTTTTGTATATTTGTTACGTGATTTCTCCGCCAATTCTGAATGAATTTTGATGGTTCGTCGTTTGTATGATAGGCACACGTCAGAGGTGGTCCCATATAAATTTTATCGAAATTCATTCAGCGCTTTTTGAAAAATCAACAAAGACACAAATATAGGCTTAGTATATACCTACATAGACTACATGCTAGTTTGAGGTTCCCTTCAGCAAAAGTTGTGCTGAGGAATTTCAATCTTTTTTTAACTGTCATTAGCCAAGAACAAAGAAGATTGTATGCATTTGTAAGGAGCCTTCATAATAATTAAACATTAATACCTATTCTTAAAGAAAATTACCTAGTTGTTGAAAAGATTACGCAACCGTGTCATTGCTGTTAAAGCTTTCTCATCCGAGTCGATCTGGATTCATTTGATATATGCTCGTGTTGCAAGCCAAGACGATGAAAACGTTGCTCTTCGGTTTCGATTGATTAACGTCGTGAATCAAACTGAGTCGTTGAGCATGACTTTCTAGACTTTCATTAATCCTTGATAAGTTCGTGTATCTGAGAAAGTCTATAGGCATTTGCTCAAAACTGTCATTTGAAATATTTATTGCATTTCTTTCCCAACTTTTCTTTAAACAATATTTCTTCTCGTCACTACTGTCTTCCAAACGGCGCTATCTCATTTGAGCGGCGCGTTTAGTAGGCCTACACATATAAATAAATAAACAAAATACACTTACTTCCCACTTGATACTTATATACCTATTTACAATTTATAATAAGTTATTTTTGGAGTCGGTGCCAGCCAAAGCAAAAATAAGCTTAATAGTTACCTCACTTCACTCAGGCACATCCCCCCGTGTTACTCAAATTGTTAATTAAACGTCCTTCTTGGCTCGCACCGACTCAAAAAATAACTTATTATAAATTATAAATAGGTATATAAGTATCAACAATATCGTTGATTGTCCTTTAATGCTCTTTGCTTTGAAGTGATTATAATATTATTTTCTACTTTTTAGTTTAAGTATCTACATGTAGGTAAAGTCTTGAAGTCGGTTTTTGTTTTTTTTTTCTAAATAATAATTTTTGTTTACATTTTCGACTTATGAAATTAAGAATTAGCTTTGTTTGAGTTTATATCGTTATATATCTAGAAAATCAAGGAAAGTTTTATATATTCTTTACTAGCTGTTGCCCGCGACTTCGTCCGCGTGGACAACTTAACATCACAAATTATTATGTATTTCCCGTAGGAATGAGATGTTTTTCGGGATAAAACTATCCTATGTCCTATTCCAGGACCTAACCTATATGTGTGCCAAGTTTCATCACGATCCGTCCAGTGGTTGAAGCTTGATTGAGTAACAAACATGCAAATATCCAAACTTTCACATTTATAATATTAGTAGTATTATACATTTTAAAACTAAATACACTAATAAATGTTGTGTACAAAGGCGAGCTTATCTCTAAAAGAGATCACTTCCAGCCTACCTTACAGGGTGTGGCGCTTAAGAGCGAGGGGTTGACAGTCAGAGCAAAGGTTGCTCTAACTGCCATTTAAAACCATCAAAAACTAAAAATTTATTCAACTTAATAAATTTTTTAGCTGTCCTAATAAGTTGTATATTGATATATCTGGTTCCGATATAATACCTCGCTCATACTCCCCATCACCAGTCTGCTGCACACAACCTTTGGCCTTCCATAATAAGAAACCACACCGATCTTTGGCAGCTAGCCGCAAAAGGCAACCGTTTTCAGGTCGTCGGGTCAGCCATGCCAGAATACGGGAACTGCGCTTTCCAGGGTTCTAATCTAACACAAATGGTATACTATACGGAAACGAACGCATTTTGATCTCTGAAACAAAATAAACAAAAGATAGTGTCCCGAAGTGCACTGCAAAGTTAACGTGGTAATACAAACTTATTTTTGCTGCTAGTGTCCCTTTCATGTGTTTAATCCACTTAATTTGGATTAAAATATAAGTACCTATATTTCATTCCAAATGAAGTGTATTAAATATGTGACGTGATATCTACTTTAAAACACTGAGAACTTTGTAGAACGTCAAGTGAATATAGATCAGGCGAAATCTCATGGTGTTTCCATGGCAAATAATATAGCTGGCGAATGGCAACATTAACTCATATCCCATTTAAATAGATGCTAAGGTAAGTAAGTATATAATGTATTTACTCAGACACAAAAAACTACCAATTCCAAATGCGAATTCTGGTGTCTTATATCTAATCCTCTCAGCACAGATAAATGTATGGTTAGATTACTGTATGTTTTAGCGCAGTGTTGCCAGACTGGGAGGATTCCCTCCAAACGTGTATCTTTTTATAGATTGGATTGATAAGGTTTGCGGGGGATTTTCGTAGGGAAAAATGAGGCAATTCTGCGAATTATGTATTTTTTGCCAAATTTTGTTCCTTCATTAATGCTAGAACGTTTTATTTCGGACAAAATGTACAGCGCTGACGCTTTGAATGATTCGACAGACGTTGAACAAGTAATAGTACATTTGTGAATTGTTCTAACCTTGTTTAAAATAGAATAGAATAATCATTTATTGGCTGCAACTCATTATTTAAATACTTATTATAATGCAAATTATTTATTTTTATTTGTTTAATTGCCATAGTACAGATAAGTCAAGTGTATTGATCATTTGGACAAGTAGACCGATGGGCAAAGTATACCGATCGCTCCGGAGGGTTTATATGTATGAAGTATTTATTTATAAAAATATTATAGCCATTGATGAAATAGTACTAGAACACCAGCGCAGCGCCGTAAATTTTTTCACCGTAAACAAGTTTATAATATGGTAATTTCTTATAAAAAATACTTGGGGATATATTTTATTAAAAACCTAATTTTTGAGGTTTGGGTAAGGTTTGGAGGAAACAGAATA
Organism: Esperia sulphurella; assembly: GCA_947086405.1. Lineage (NCBI taxonomy): Eukaryota > Metazoa > Arthropoda > Insecta > Lepidoptera > Oecophoridae > Esperia > Esperia sulphurella. The sequence continues at coordinate 5,774,827 of OX352266.1, forward strand.
GAGCCATGGGGCAACACTGTTTAGTGGCGTTATGTTATCATAATGCAACTGCATCTTTACCTATCTGTTGTGCATGTGCACTAGTACAGGTAACTCTACACGATGTTTTGTAAACAAGTTCTTAGAACAAGATCACTGACTTACTCCAGTCCCACATAATAGAAAGTACACGTGTCTTACTTCACGTATAGCTGCTTCTCATTATGTCTGAACCGTTGACCTGGTCGACAGTTATTGTCTTATTTCCGTTTAGTTTAGGATTTCATTCATTAAGCCTTGTTTTGAATTGGATCATGTTGAGCTTATTGACAAATTCCATGGTGTGAATAGTTTTTCTACTGAACAAATCGACAACAACAAGCTTTGCACAGTATAAACCTCTAAGGAAAAACAAGGTTTATAAAACTTTTAAATGCAAAACTTTTATGACAAGACATGTTCTGAATATTACGATTACATCTTTAAATATTTAGAAATCAAACTAGAAAGTATTTGAAGTTTGATTTTTAATTGTTACGATTACTTACTTTTGATTTAAATAGTTTTACGAAAATTTTCCTAAAGTAACGAGTTAGGTAAGATCATCTCTTGTCATAAAAACTATTAAATGCAACATTTTTATGACAAGAGATACCTTACCTAACTCGTTAGTTTGGGAAAAAACATGTCATGTCGAAAAATTATTTAAATTAAAAGTAAGTAATCGTAATATTTAAAAATCAAACTAAAAATACTACAGAGATTGTAATCTGGTCTAGAATTCGTCACTAAAACAAATCGAATGACACCTAAATTATCAAAGTTGGTCAAGTGGTTTTAGAACAAGATTGTAGCATCATGCATACGTAAAATGCTCAAATAACAACTCCCTTTTGCTTCGTTATAAAACCCATTTTTATGACCACTAAGTGTTCAATACATCTGGTAATATTCCACACTTGCAAAAATGTGTCAATGTCAGTCTTATCATATCAGTGATGCCCATTGTGTTATAATAAAGAACCTATATTGATAACTAGAGCAATTCATTATTATAATATATAATTATACATAAGGTCATTCAAAATTAACTACACAAACTTGGATAATTATATCTTCTCGTAGAAGCTGTAACAATATATTTGATAATATAATTTGTTTAATTTAAATAACTAATTTTCGAGAAAATAAAAATAATTATAATAGTAGTCTAGAGAAAATCTTTATCAGTAATCTAAAGTTAATTTAAAATCGTACTTCATTCAACGAAAAAGTAAAGAATGAAAGAGAGGACGTAATTACTGTAAGCATGAACGAAATTACGATAATGTAACACAGTAAACTAGAGATGAGCCGACTAGGGTTTTGGCCAACTAGCTGATTACTTGATCCTAAGAGAGCCATTCAATATCATTTGATCGTTTTGAAATACACAAAATTCTTTAAAAATCGTGAGATTCAGGATTGTGGCACCACGTTGTACGGTCTGTAGCAATGATTGTCGAGCTACCTATCGTAATGCTATGGACCTACCTAGCGACCTATCATAATTTAGTCGTGTTGTACAAATTCGGTTAAAGCCAGTTAATTTCGTATGGGAGTTTCGAACACGGCCGAATTACGAATGGTGGATCACTGGCTCAACAATCATTAGTTCTGACACATTATGATGCATATTTCATATCTTTTTAGTCTGCTAGTTGCCACGTGCCACCCGGACAGTAGTTTGCTTAACTTTTTTTAAAATAATCTTTAATTTTAGTAATGATTATCTTCTTGAGATAATCCAGTGTAATGTCTACCGGATGTACACGTATGTACTGTTTTATTAATAGACTGGTGGTGATTATTAAAAATATTCTTCTGTATCTCAACCATTTAAAATTGTTTTATGCAATATTAACTTATCTTTTTCACGCCATCTTTGCAAGTTCTTGTACTGTGTTATTTTGTTATTCAATGTTTACCGGTGATGAATAAACGATGCTCTCTATTTTTTTTTTTTTTTTTTTTAAATCTTTTTTTAAAGAGCTTAGTCGCTTCAGCGACTATGTCGCTCTATTGGTGACAACACAGTTAACAGAAGAAATCTACATGACTAATGTCTTATGGATTTCTTCTGTTAATTCCAATCTTAACTAAACGATAAAGTGCCTTGGCAGCATCTGATAGTGGAAAAGCCAAGGCACTGTTACATTGACCCACATTCAATAAATTAGACTTATTGTTTATATGTATTCTAGAAGACTCATTCCGGACACACTCCATCAAAATGTGATAAACATCCTCTGGTACATCGCATTCTGTACAATTGGGAGAAGGTGTTTTGCCCATCAGAAATGCAAATTTGTTTAATGGAATATGTCCGGAACGAAGTCTTAGAGCTATAACTAAATCAGATCTATTAAATGAGCAATTATCAATCCAAGGTGTACGGAGAGGGGTAGGTTGAATAGTTTTATACCATATTCCCTTTTCTTTAGATCTTTCATCAAAATATTCGTTCCACATTTGATAACACTGATCCTTAACAAAACTAATACAATCAGAGAAGTACGGCAAAACGGATACTATATTTCCCTCAGAGCATGCCTGTTTAGCAAGGTAATCAGCCTTCTCATTCCCAGCAATGTCAATGTGTGACGGTATCCATTGCAGGTAAATATTTCTTTCACTGGCTTTTAATCTTAAAATTGATCTTATAATAGAATAGGCTATCGGTAACCCTCTCCCAGTCGTGGTGCACCGAGCCAAGTGCTGAAGTGCACTTTTAGAGTCAGTTAATATAACGAAGTTATCAAACTTAATTGATTCAGCATAAGATAAGGCTTCAGCGATGGCAAAAAGTTCCACGTACATTATCGATACTCTCTATTTACTAGCAAAAAAACAGTAACTACGACAATAGCTACGAGTTTTGTACAGTTCACCTTAGGTTAACTGGTAGATTTACAAAATTATCCTTAACTTAATTACGTCAAGGTCTGTTTCAGATTGTGCAAATTGGACAGATAGTATACTTTAGTTTAGTTAGATTGTAGTCCACTGTACTACCCACCCAGTCACGAAGAGTTATTGTCAGTAGTCTACATTAGAGATAGATACTCGGTTATTTTGTCATATCCGAATATATAGAATACCTTGTTTAAATGGACTACTATAAAACTCAGTTGTCGTAGATTTGACGTCAGTCTCCATTTTCAGCTCAGCCTCCCACATGCCTTACTAATAATCAACCAAAGTCATTGTGCACGTGATGTCAAAATTTGCATATTATCATAGTTTGTAGAACAATAAATGTTGCCAATTTTGATTAGGACAGCACAGTCTATAAAAGTTACTGAATCTTTAACGACGAGAAAACGATATAATAAAGATTCGTATGAATGAGCGTCATATGGTTCTGTTATCGGCCGCACATACTGCTGTGCAAATATAACATTCAGCGTTATCTACACTGTAAGACGGCGACCGTGTAAATCAATTTAACCTCAATTACTTATTAAGAAAGGTCTCGGTTGGAATTTTCCAGCGATTAGAAATTACTGGCGCCAGAAACGATGACGTAAATTAGATTCCAATAAATGAATCCTTATGAAGGCTCTCACAACACGGGCTATTCACTAATCATGATGAGCGCAATTTAATTTAATAATTATCTTTTTATTTGCAGTGCTAACAAACAACATTCAAGAATACCGAATCAACACCGTCCTAAATTCCGACAAAGAAAGAACCTAACGTATCATGATGACGACTTATTAAGGTCAAATCAACAGATAAATACGACAGTTCCTAGTCAAAAGCAAACGTCATCAATATAACAATAATGTAAGCTAGCATGTCCCGTAAGATCTATATTGATCCATTATTGGATTTGAGTGTACAAAATATTTACTTCAATCTATTAATTAATTCTGTTAATGCCTATTAGACAGAGGGTAAATTACATCACATATAATTACAGTTAAATGCAGCGCCGACGCAAGGATATGTCCGCGACCCGCGTGGAGATGGCGGAGCCTGCGCCGGCGCCGCTACGGAGTTGTGCTAACGGTTCGTGTAACGGTAGCATCCATTTACTATTCAGCTGGATCCAGCGACATCGATACGCCGAATACGGAATTTTTGCGAGCATATTCACTTATACAACGAACTAAAACGTAATGTAAAGGATTCAGATCAACAGCGATTATGAGCATGAGGCTACAATTCCGACCACAACTGGTCAGATATGCGGATTTAATTAGAGCATTCCCAAAAAATACGAGTATGGGTCGAAGTAAAATTAGATACAGCAAATAAACTGTTCACGTAACATGTTCAATTAAAAAATTTGACGACCGCCGTACATAATTTAGTACTTATGATTAAATCTGTTTTCATGAGAATTTAAGGAATTTAAGGAATAGCGCATATCATAAATCTAAAAACTTAGCTAGCGCTTTCTGGCCACTCCCACTTCCACTGAGTGTATGACAGATTTTATTTCCTAATACCTAAATAAACTATTTGATGTGGCGCATGGCAGTGAAGCGGGGCGGTGAACGCGGTTTTTATGTGGAATTTTCCTCTCTCGACCTACAAGTTACCGTTTTAACAATATTATAACTATTAGACTAACAATTATACTGATCCTGGTTCTAAACGGTTATTACATAAATTATCCTGAACTTCAAGATGTAATTCGACTATACAGTTTGCGTCGCTTTTGAAAAATGTTTGAATTTTTTTATGTAGCTACTAAGTCTACACTAACACAACTATCTTCTCGCTCTTTTTAAATAAGAAATGCACAGATAATAGGTATTTTAACGATTCATTCACCTCAACACCGACATATTTTGTTTCTTTCTTATCAACGCCGAGGTTGCATATAAGAATAAGACGCACGATTTTAAGAGATTGCTAATTAACCGAACACACATTGTCACTACTATCGACAGTTATATTTTCGACTTTACGTGTATGTTTTTAAGTTTCGGAATCGTATTCGGTATTTGTAGATCAGTTGAATGGGTATTGTATGAATGTTTAAACATTAATCAATGCCACGGGTACGCTGAAGGTCATTGAGTCCAAATGCTCGCAAATTTTAACGATATAAATGCAATTTACATGTAGCAATATAAAAATGTGTTTAACTTCTTCGTCGTTATTGCCGTTTGTCGCCCGTGGTACTACCAATTCTACTCTACCAGTAGAAACACGGGGTTCTTACCCCTTCCACTATTGACCACCTCAGCAATATGATGTACTAGATATTTACGACATAATTTGTTCTCTACGCCATTATTTTCGTCCCTTCATCAATCTCAGTTTCAACGCCATTTTATTAATAGTATAATTAATTGATCCTATCCTTAAAGAAAATTCATCATATCAGCCCTTAGATGACCACTGCTGGACATAGGCCTTCCCCAGTGAACGCCAGCACACCCGGTCTTCCGGATTTCTTTATTACCAATCATATCCTTCAAAGAAACCCCGAGCTCTCCATAGCTCGCTGAGCGACTAAAGGATAATTAAATTCACTTATTTCTGTACTTTGCTACCTATCTACATAAATTAGTAACTCAACCTGATATTATATCAGTACTTACAGTTTGTGGTGAACCTAATATTTCATCATCAGCCGATACGTTCGCTGCTGAACATAAGCCTCTCCAACAGAATCCTATTATTTTAGGTGGGCTGTCCATTCGGGGATTTGCTATAATCACCACGCTTGGTGATCGCAGTAATAATCTTAATATATACACTGTCCCTGGTACAATCCCTTATGTGCCTTGACAACACTGTACTTCTTAGCTGAGAACCACACGGTCTCGCTTCTTTGTAATTTTAGTAAGTAAAATTAGTAAAATTTCATTCCTAAGAGAATTGTGTATTATATTAGGCTTCAAGGTATCTAGTGACTCGCATGCTAGCGCACAGCATGTGCCTTTGACATCACACATTAACACACGAAAGTCGTCACTGCCACTTGTATCATAGCGCGATCACGGCTTAAAGAATCTCACATTAGTATAAAAATATTCGATTCGTCGACAACGAGGGCGTGACCGCTGGATTAAGGAATCATAAAACATTCGATACTTATGCTCTATATTATTTCCATCGCTGCGTAAGCATTGCTTTGCTTTCAACCCGTCCCTGGTAACGGCAATGGACTTTAATCGAAAGATTAATTCATGAGCTTCAGTGTGGGTTGTGTGTGTAATAGTGTTTTTATTATCACTTATATCGGTCGTGTCAGCTCGGATTGTTGATAACGTAGAACTGCGCAGTTAGTCAAAAACGCGTGGATATTCTTGGAAAGTATTTTACTAGATACTACAGGTTTTGGTCGTCGTTTCAGCGATACGCTGTTGGGTTTTCCTGTGCGTAAATATTACGGTAGATATAATATGGAGCTAAAATTAATTACTGGATAATAAAATTGTTTGGTCGTTTCAATCGGCGAACGGCTAGCAGTGATTATAAAATTTACAGTAAACATCCAATAATGAGCAAACATTTCATAAAGAAGGCGGAGAAGAAAGGTTTTAAATTAATTGGTTGTAAATAAAGTTCATTTATAGGACCGTATAACTAAGTTTGTATGTTATATATTTTTGCTGATTTCTAAAAAACTGAGCTAGATAGAGGCACCATTTTATTTTTCCTGTAATATTTACATAAACCTGTATCAACTCTAATTATTTCAGATTATTCGCTGTGCAAACTTCGGAGAGGGAAAGGGAGGGATAGTATTTTTTCAGATATTTTTCATCATAAGTCGAAAACTAAGCGGTACAAAAGAACGAGAACCTATTTTTAGAATGTACAAAAGATGGCCTTTCATACGATATCCCACTTGACCTAGTAACCAGACTTTAAAATTTTGGCCCTCCTGTTTCAGCCCCTTTTCAATAAAAAATAAAAATATTTTTTAAATTCTATTACTCGCAATAAAGTTGGATAGACATTATCTTAAACTATTCCAAATTTGAAGTCGATAGCATCAAGTAGTTCCTACGATCATCAGCTGTGACAGACGGACGGACGTACAGAATCGCACCATAAGGGTTCCGTTTTAACCATTTTGGTACGGAACCCTAAAAATTATAATTGTATCTGTTAATTATACCAATAAAATATACAAATAAAACAGTCAGTGGTGGTAATAACTCGAAATACACTGTTCTGAGAATATAAATGGTTTATGACTCTCCTCATAATTCTTATGGTTGTAGTTTCTATGTATGGTATGGTAGAAAAGGAGAATGCCCAAAATTGTATGGGAGTTTGCTCTTGAACTTAGAACCTTGCGTCTGGATCAAATTGTCGTCAAAATACAGGCAAAATACTAAGGATTATTATTATAAATAATTTTTACACCCAAATACATAATGTAAAAAAACGGAGACAAAACAGGTGTTGACATCACATCGGATATGACTTCACATTACGAAACCATAGTGCATATCAATAGTGAGGTTCTACTAAATCGATTTAACAAATTGAAAAATCGATATGTCGGTTACGTAAAAATGTCTTTTAAGAACGTGTGTATTACTTTAACTCAGTATAAATACCGTTTTTCCAGTCAGTAAATAAAAAACGTGATGGGTAGATTATCGCGCCAGTAACTGAAAGGCAGTTCAACTATGGTTGACAAATATTGATTATAAATATATATCGACTTTAATTCTGCTTTCACTACTCTAGTTGAAAAGATGGCGGTCGGCCGGCGGAAATCAATCAACGTTTTTATTATATGTTATTTTTAAACTCCCTATTCCATTAGTTTAAGATTTTTTTGAGGGGATTCATAATTCAGACCAATATTTTTGGTACATGAATGGTAAAGACGCATCTTAGGCCCACTTTTGGGCATTCTCCTCTAAGACTGTGTCTTAAGACCAGTTAAGGCGAAGCAATGGCATTACTTATATACGTTCAAAATATGTTGTTTTAAGTAAAAACAACATATTTTTTTAGTTCCTATTGAACTGACCCATTGATATAAACTAAGTGTACGTATTAGATTTTATATTTATAATCAAAAAGGCATGAATGAGATATCGTATTAATAAGAAATGGCGCCGGAATCTAAACTTATGTTTTGTAATGCAGACGACGTCATGAACATGCCCAGTTTATGTGCAACTAGTTTATACCCGTAACTTCATCTGTTTGGACGTAGAATCAAATTTAATTTCGTATTTTCGATACCGGAAATATAAATTAGCGTATGTGACAATATATTGTTAAATTCAGAATTAGCTTATATTTGAGTTTATATTGATCTAAAAAAAACGTTGCTCTTTCTGTCAAAAATAAATAAAATATTCAAAATAAATAAAAGATTTTTTTTTAGCTCTCCTGAAAAGTCGTCATTTATACCTTATAATTATTATATATATTAGTATTATTTCCGGTATCGATATTACTATATACAATACATTACATAATATTATGTATTCTGTTATTCTACATTACTCAACGGAGTATTGAGTGGAGATGTACAGGTGTCAAAAAGTGAAATATATATATTTTTTTGCGATCAAAGGTAAGATTTATGCTAAGTCCAGTGGTTCGAGGGTATTTTGCAAAACATTTGTGCCAATTGGCCCCAATAGAATGGTATAAATACAAATAAATATGTACATACCAGTTGTATTTAGTATTTCTAATAGCGTGTGGGCGAACAGCATAATGTCCACACAACTAATAACTGTAGGGTCACAGTGTAACCATAAAATTAAATACCAGTAGTACTCACTTGAATTATACTGGCTATCCGTAAGCACAATCCCCATTACGTGGCCCACCATATTAATGTTCTTTTATTAACAGAAGTTTTTTAGTGACAGTGGTTCCGACCGAGAATTCAGTGTTTTGTTCACGAAACCCCTACATTGTCTACAACTGTAAAGCTCCTTGATTCTTCAGTTCAGCAGTGTATACTACAAGTTTATCACAGTTGGTATAAGCCCCGTAAAAAGGGTCTGTTCATATTCTTTCGTTAATAGAAAGTAGTCTCAGTAGACAACAACGCCTCAGATTAGTTAATACTGTATTATGATCAATTGATCATACAGATAATCTTTCTATTTTTAGTTTTATAGTAAATAAGTAATTGTTTATTTATTTACATTACATCGAGTGGGATTAACAACACAGCCTAATATGTACAGATTTTATTGCTAATTAAGTAGATGCCTAAGTAGTTAATTAATACCTCAACCTTGGTAGTAAGTTACTAATGTAATTGTGTAGGTAATAGTGGCATAAATAATTAAACTGAACTTTTGAGTCATGTTATATATGTAGGTTTGAGGAAATTGTAACATTTATTTAGATTTCTTCTTGGCTTATAATAATACAATATAACGTATATGGTTATCTGTTTGCTCGGTTATATTATAACTTGCGAATCACAGATAGTACTTCCGATTGAATTTATTCTACATATATCACGTATATTACCCGCAAGTGTTAAAAGATACTTAACGATGCGAATATCATTTTAATATTTACTATAAGTAAGTTTCCACTGTTAAACTGTTACTTTTCTAAAAACCTTGTGTTTGTCGCTAAAGTATTTGTTTTTTACATTTTATCAAAGTAACTTTTGACTTGTGACCTAAATATTTTGGGTAATACTAATATTATGCATAAATTAAGCAGAACAACAACAAATCCATCAAGTTATGTATTGGGGTTGAAGGAGGTCGTCAGGAGGAGCACGTTAATAACATCATCATATGAGCCTGTAGGCGTCCACTGCTGCACATTCCTTAATGAACTTCGGTCACCTTCTTTAGGTCAACGGTCCATCTGACGGCGGGGCGCCCCACCGCGGTCTCCACTCCAGAATTCGTCTGCCCCGACGGCCGTCATTTGGTCATTTATACGGCAGATGTAGCCTGCTCACTTTCAGAGTTCTTATCCTTTAGCCTATGTCGGTGACCTTAGTTCTTCGTCAGATCTCTTCATTGCTCTCTCAAATAATCACCAATTTTTAACTTGTGGACCCACCGCCAGTGTCCACGTTTCTACGCCGTAGACAAGCCGTAGATCATGGCTGGCGGGACCAAGTTCGTCAATTTAATACCACGCAATAATACAATAAGAGTAAAACCGCGTGTTTCTTTGAAGGACATGATCAGCGAAATATCCGAAAAGATCAGTAAGCTGGTGGATCACATCTGTCGCAGAACTGACGGCCATTGGGGCAGACAAGTTCTACAGTGGAGACCGTGAACCGATATACACAACGTGGGACGTCCGCCGCCTGATGGACTGACGACCAGGCCGGTTTCGGCCAACTTTTTTAGGTCGTCGGTCCATTGGTTTCGTCTTACGGTCGTCGGTCAGGAGGGCAGAGGACCTTCTCGGACCAGCAGTGGACGTCGATAGACGGAAATGAGGTTGATGGGTAGCCCCACAGGAAAAAGATAGTGATGTACAAAAATGATGAGTTGTCATAACGATGATGCGGAAACCGTATATAGATGGCTCGCTGCCACAGTGTTGTGTTAAAGAGTTAATAATGGAATACGGCCAAGTGATTCATCAGAGGAATGCCCTAAAAAATATTTTTACGCAAAAGCGTTTGTTTCGCGGAAAATCGTATATCATAGAGTACTCGTAGATTAATTATTTTATGATATTTATGACTTTTCGCTGAGATAAATGGAGAAACCAGCTATATTATCTAGTTCAATGTCAGTAAATATAGGAAGTCTTTATAGTTATGTTTTCTTTAACAATCCATTAATTAGACACCATAAAACATTATGATGGAAGACTATTGTAATAATAAATAAGTTACATTTGTTATTTATTTACATACAAATTGTATCGCTCGAATTGACAGATTTTGTGTGAAATATTACGTACTTATCCAATAGTACCAATTCCATTTTAAATATAACGAATTTCTGACAGCCTACCAACTAAATGAGAAAGACCAAAATGTATGTAAATGTATGTGAAAATAATACAATGGGGATTTTGACCGGTTTTTATATTTAATATGACATAAAACCTTAGGTGTATCCATTACTCAGTAGTTTATGAATTAAAAACTTTGAATTACACTGAATTACACAGTGTATATAAACGTTATACCCTCACAAAATACACATGAATTAATTTAATTGTTGAAATTTTTTTACATTATATTTTCTTTTCAGGTAGTTCTATAACTTTGGACTTACGATAACCACTTGGTATTCGATTTAAGTTTGCCTAATGTAGAACCCTAATGAAACGTATTACAAAGTAACTATTACCCAATGATGTCCTAGTGTTCAAAAGAAAAGGATCTTGAACTTTATCTTAACAAAAATATGTTGAAAACACAACAAAGAAAATTCTTTTTTTGTTTTTGTACTACCCGTTATGTAATCGGTTTATTTTGTGTGTTTATTCATACCTTTGCACTGGCAGAGTGACCAAGCGGTGTAAACAATTCCTTTTTTATATTTAGAAAATAGGTTGGCAGATGACGTATTCATTAGTTACATGGAGAATTTTACCGTCCTCTCTAGAAAGTCAGTATTAATATCAAAACGGACCAATATAATACCTTTTGAAATTAAAGCAAGATGGCTAGCGTTTGCAATGAAATTATAACAATACCTATTTGCATTGATATATGATAAACTGATAACCTTGTAGGTTCATATGTTACTGGCTATTAGATAAAGTTTCTAAACCTAATTAGTTTATCATCGTCAATAAATTTTTTCCGACCCTACGATTACAATTTTCAGTTCTATTTATTACGACAACATTATCATCATATCAGACTTCGACGGCCACTGCTGGACATAGGCCTTCCTCACCACACCCGGTCCTCCGGTACCCACATCCAGCCGCTTTCAGCCACATTACTTAGGCCGTCGGTATTACGACACAGTTCCATCACATTCTGATTGGGAACGGATAATACCTACCTAAATACTTGACCCATTACCACAGTGTTCAATTATTTGTCAAAAATACCACAATTAAAGGAAAAAGATGGAAATAACGTAATAACACATACTCGTTCGCTGTTCTTTTAACAATTACGCGATTATTTTTCCAAAAAAATAATTTCACAGTTTTGGAATTTAAAAATGATATACTCGTATGTAACGAATAAGAAGACTTCAAGACATATTCATTAGTGGGTTTTTCTTGGAGCTTGAAAGGGTAAAGTCCCTTAGATTAACATAAATAAAGACTAAGGTTTCAGCCTAAACTAGAACTATAGTGTGACCAGTTATAACATTCAATGGCTAAAAATTTACTCTTATCTTCTATCCAGAAGAGGACTCGCTATGAACCTTATCCTCATCGTTCTGGACCCGAGTAGATGGTATATTTGGGACAACGTGAGCCTGTTGTTCTGGGCCGAGGTGAAAGCCTTGGTTAAGGGATTAGCTTAGGTAAGGTTGAACATTCAGGCCTTAAAATTGACCCTTACTTTTCATACAGTATAGGGGTTGCTATCCCCCTTATCTTAAAATATGGCTCATTCTCGACCATTGAGTCTAGAATGAGCCATATATTTAGAACAATTTAAGCATGTTGTGCTGAACCAAAGTGATGGCCTTGGTTATCAGATCAGAGTTGAAAAGTTTAAACATTAATGTCTTAAAATGTAGTCTTACCTTCCATCCAGCAGAGGAATTGCTATCCCCCTTATCCTTAAAATATGGCACGTTCTGGACCATCCACTCGTATATCTGGGACAACGTGAGCCTGTTGTCCTGGGCAGAGGTGATGGCCTGGGTTATGAGATCAGCGTAAGAAAGGTTGCCCCAAGCGTTCCGACGGGACGAGTTTTTCTTTGTGGCAACTCCAGAAGTGGGAAGTGGCGGGGCACCTGTAGACGTGAAAAAAAGATAACTAGAACAGTTTTCATACGAGATACGGATGTAATTTGGCGCATCTGCCCACATTTATTGATACAATAGAGGACAAGGTTTAAGAACAAATTAAAGTAGTCCACTGTGTTGTGCGTCAGACTACACCAAATCCTTAAATTTGAGTATAGGGATAAAGCACAAATTTAAATGTGTACGCACTTTACACTGCTCATACAAAAATATGGGTGTAATTAGACGCATATTCTTATACAAAAAAAAACTTTGTATGAGCAAATACTACACGGTGTCCTTTTAAAAAATAATTGATATAGGTAGTAATATTTCTTATAAAGAAAATTTAAAGCTTAAACTTTTATGTATAGTCCTAGCCAGCTGAGTTCTAATGACTAGTGTCCTCCAGATTCCTATTCAATAAGCCCCCATAACCCCTAATATATAACAAGAATACCTGGGCATATAACAGTAAAATCGTAAAATTCGTGTGTCTGTACATTGAAGATATTTGCAAAAAAAATTGGGAGGTCTAAGGATAAGCAACAGAACACATTTCAATAATTTTTGAAATTTTTGTCTGTTTGTCTGTTTATCTGTTTGCCTGTTTGTCTCTGAGTTTGTGCACGCATCACTTAAAAACTACTGATCGGACTTTGATGGACTTTTCACAGAAACATGGGGCTTAATTTGTTGTAACATATAGGCTTTATTTCATTGCAATCGGTGCAGTCAATCAAAATTTATGCGAATTTATAGTTTCCGAAAACTCGCATACACTGCGAAGAATGTAGGGTGTAAATGTTCGACTGATTTCGTGAGCGGTAGCGGGAGCGGGTATGGTACCAGTGTAATTTCAGTGTTTGAAAATTCGCATAACTATTGACTGAGTTACCCGATTACGATGAATTTGTGGTATACGTATGCAACAAAGAATTTTGATTGCGATGGATTAGTTACGAGGACTACATTTGGAGAGACGAGGGAAAGAGGTTTGAGGGGACGGTTGAGGGGAGAGCTGAGGGGAGGGTTGAGGGAAGGTTTGAGAGGAGTGTTGAGGGGAGAGTTGAGGATCTGGATCTGGGCCTGGCCTTGGGCCTGGAACTGGGCCTGGGCCTGAACCTGAACCTGGACCTGGGCCTGGCCCTGGACTTGGACCTGGACCTGGATTTAAAGTCTGAGTGGAAGTGGGATAGGGAGCGGAAGTGGGAATGGGAGCGGATCCTGTAGTCCACGCGAGCGGAGCCGCGGGCACAGCTAGTTTATAATATTAGTAGGAAAGGATTATTTACAACAGGTGTACGTAGTTCAACCCCTCGTGGTGAAACATAGTCTCCAGGACGCTGGTGCTATTACCTCGCTGCTGAGATAATAATTCAAATTAAAATTATTATTATACTATGGATTTAAAAATAATAATGACTTGTAATCAATTACTAATAAATTATGTTTACGTCTATAAAACTAATACTAAAATGACACATAAACATCTTTTCATTTGCCTGCCTCGTTGGCTAAGTTCGCAGCTTGGGCGTTGAACTCGAGCGCGAAAGGTTGTGGGTTTTCGGGTCGTGGGGATATTTGTGACTTGTCCGATTCCCATAGTACTAGAAAACATCCTAGAGATTAGAAAAGTGTATGCATAAGTTAATAATTTTATTTATTTTCTTAATTAGTGGACGGTTATAATTGTCCCATATGACGTTTATGAATACCAGAAATAATAAATTAATGACTGATTCTAGAAATCGTCGGTGCGTCTTCGAAACCCGTATTTTTTTTCGCTAGATGTCACTAGTTTTCAGAGGCCGATTTGCAATAGAAACTGATATACTAACTTACTTGAGTGCATTATTAGACGACGAACATTGTTGTGGAACCTGACATGTAAACTGAAATCACATAACAGTTTTTGTAAAATGTTCAATGACATATAGGCAGGCCTCTCTCACTCCGAACTTTGTTTACAAAAATCGCCGTGCCTGGTCGGCGGGTAACAATCAGTCGGTTGCCGCCCGCTTGATGTGACGCAAGATACTCGTAGCTAAATACATACCTCGATCGCGCATGCGCTTTCGGTTGTCTGAATACCTACTAATAAAAAGTAATACAGACCAACGATAATATATTACTAGACTTCGTATTTTTTTTACTGCTTACGGATATCGAAAGGTAAGAAATTTTTTACACAAAATTAAACCGTTTGGCTTAGTTGGTTTGCGATATTGAACTAGGAAATAAAAAACATATTTAAAGACAGTTGGGGCTATCGGATTTCTTGAACTTGCCTTACGAATATTTGTTCGGAGTAGGTACCTACGTACAAGGAGGCCGTAAGGAGGTACAGGCACAAATGAATGATGTTTATTGTTTACACTTTTCTAGACCGAGAGTTGAGGCATAAATGGTTGAGTAGGCAGGTAGGTAGCTAAGAACATGCTAAGTGTCTACTTAAGTGTTCCGTTTTATTTTTTCGTAGATTTGGATTAAGGTCCTCGAGCCGAAACAACCTTTTAATTTTGTGTTTCGTTTAAAAATTTACAGCTTAAGAATAATTTCTGATTAAGTTAAGGAAATATATTTAACTGTAGGGTATATGTAGGTATAGTAGTGTAAAATAATGGAGTGAGCGACTTAAACTTAGTTATTCCCCACGACGGAAAGAATTAAAAAATTTGTGTGTAGATGCGGGATTTTGTAAAATAAATAGTTTTAGGGTCTACTGCTATATTTCAACAGTCATTGTTCATAAAGAGTATTAGGTACTTTTCTACTACCAATAAATACTTAGATTAAATTATGGATCCACAAGATGACAACCCTAACGTTACACGTGCCGCGCGTGAGAGTTATGCAGTAGCAAGAGAAGCGTATGTTCTTGGTACCTAAACACCGTTTTATTAGGGAGAGAGACTTTTGTACGAATAGTACTACTTATTATTCTGTGCCTTAGGTTTGGTTTTCAGATAGCAGAACAATACTCAGTCCCACGTGGTTAAGTTTGAGGTTATATTTTGCGATGAAAACACTTTTGCAATGTGCTTGTTTTTTTAAGAAACTAGTTAAGTAACTTTTACATAACGAGATTATCGGCATATATCTCGCTTAGCATACCTTCTAGTTCGACCACTGCATAACTAAACAGCAATTTCACCTTTCGCCACTTTCGGACGTTGAGAGGCCTATTACAAGTTATTTATATAATAGACCACGTCTATTCACGTTTTCACCGTTCACTCTTCTAATTAATTTTGACGTCATGAGGACGTCATTTATTCTAATTGGGTATGAGAATAAAACGAATTGATCAGAGATTTAGAAGTTAAACTCCTTTAATTATATTATGGTACAACGTCTCCACATGGTAATATAAAAAAATTAGAGATGGGCCGAATTTCAGTTTCACATCCGATATTTTCGAACTTAAGGTATACGGTCCCCTTCGGCCTAAGCGTCGAAATTAGTTTTATTTATTAAATTGACAGGGGGAAGCGATTCGACAACTCATTTTGAACCAGCTGTTAAGTTAGGCCACTTGACTTTGTGCCGCCCCTCCCTTCTACCTATCATAATCAGTAAGAAAACCGTCTACCGCCCATAGTCTACAGCCCATACGTCCTATTGGCAAATCCAGGACTGACCTGCGCGACTACGTAGGTAACTGAAGAATCTTTTTTTATACAAGGAAATACTTGTGATATTGCTAATTAATTATTTTATAAACTACTCATTACCGTTTACCGCGTCGGGTGCGAAGAGGAGCGGGCGGGAGGGAAACGAAATGCTGGTGCTGCGGCGTAAACAGGTTTTGAATTGTTTACCAAGGCAAGGGCGCGAAATCACGCGCGACATGCAAGGTCATTCAACCAAGCAAACCAAACTTCGATTTTGCCCAACTTCGGCATTCGACCAAAGTTTGGTTAGGCAGATTTCTGAACGAAGTTCGGCCTATTCCAAATTTCGGCGAAAGTCACATTCGGCCCATCTGTACAATATACATAATTATGCCTTGTGACTACATATTTAATCCCTTTATGATTATATTAAACAGAATGAGAAAAGCTTAGTTACTTCATGAGCAGAAATAATATGGCCAGTGCCTTTCTCAAATCTATCATCCGATCCGACATAAGCGCACGGCATGCCTTAGAACGCGGCACGTGGAAGGTGAAAAAAATATAGGCAGTTGAACTCTCTCGCATCTGACTCACAGACGAGATAACAATAGAAAATCAATTAAGCGATTTGCGAGAAAATTTTTAGATACCCAAATGCAAAACAAAACTCAATTGAAATGTTGCTTCGAATTTTAGGATCGGAAGAGTTTAATGATGCTAAAAATGCTTTCAGTTCAGACGAACGATGAACGACAGAAGAACGATGCTTTCAGTTCAGACAATGCAAGATTTGCAATTTCAGGCAAAGTTGTTGCTCTCAAACTTTCAGACATAGCTTGCTGGACTCCACTTTGGAAACTGAGCCCACTTTTTTTTTCATCTGCTTTAAGACTTAAACAGATCACTAGATAGGGTCATTGGTACAATTAGAGCTATCGGATAATTTTGCTTTAACCATTCTTTCTTCCTTAACATGAATAATTCGGCAATCAAACTAACAGTGGGTAAGTAAATTAAAAAGGGTTGTATGCAAAGCATCGATATGCAGAAGTCACGTGTAGAGGAAGTAGTTTAAGCTCGAGCAGTAAATTAGTATCACAGCTACCATATCTTATCTGAAGAATCATCACTTGTTATTTTATTTCGTGGAATTATCCTCGTTAGATATGTATTTGTTTTATGTTTAGGTCAGGTTAATGTCCTCTCATAAATGTTGCAGGTCTTCAAAGATTCCAGTGAAAGGAAACGTATATAATTATACATATATGTAAGTAAACACTTTATTGTACCAAAATTAACAACAACAATAACAAATATGAATAGGTAACACTATGTACAAATGCTGTAGGGAAAAGTAAAAACGTTAATTAAACCTGTCTTTGATATGAGATAGTTTTTGTTTTGAAGATTATAAAATGCGCGTTACTATTAAAAATACCTTGAACGAAAATTAACGAGTTCCTGGCGTACTGAAAGGCTTTTTACTATTATCTATTATAAAAAGATTTTAAACACAGTGCATACTAAGTACCTAATTAAATGTGTATCAGAAGTTTAAAAAACGTACAGAAACACATAGAAACCTATTAAATTGCAAAACGAATCTATGTTTTGATTGGTATTATTAATGAAATGATCATACAAAATTCCCTGACATTATTAGATTTGTAACCAATTACGTTTTTTTTATACGTGGTAAACAAAAGCAATAGCGTAAAACTGTAAACAATTCCGAATTTGTTATTTCCATTATCGTCACTTGATTAATTTAATAATAACATATCAAATAATGTACACATATGTATAATATACCGATGTATGTAGATATTATCTACACATACTTCTTCAATGTTATTCATTTGTTATTATTAATGTCATTCGAGCTGAGCGTGCGTACGTAGGTCAACCTAAATAACCCAAACATTCGCATTTCGTGATACAACTTCATTATGGCGGACAAGTCATATTTACCAGTTAGATTCTGGTTGGAATTCTTCTTGGAGCCGGTGTCTTCTGTTGGGTCGACGTAGTTGTCGGGTCTTGGTAGCGGCCACGTATTAGAGCGTGCTCGCGTCTGCGGCTCGAACCCAACCTCCGTCAGTTCGCCCACAGGCTCCAGCTCTCCCATCGTACCATCCAGTTCAGCCAGACCCGTCTGCGAGGACCACGGGCTCTGATAACCACCGCCCCCCGGAATAGACATCTTGACGACTTAACCTTAATCAACAGTGGAATTTTTTGGTGGGTGTGTCGGACCGTGCGCTCAACGGCGCGTGCCGACAATTAGCATTTCACAGTGATTTAGTTGGTGATCGTTGTCAGAACTCTTTCTAATTCCAGAAAGCCGTCGCTGCTGGACCACGGTCTGAGAGGTTATCTATCTTGTCCTTATCGGCTCTGTTATTCGAAGCCAATAACATGTGGCAGTAGCGTCTCGCGAACGTTCATAATCAGCGCCGAGCACAGAATCAGCCGTCTGGCCAGTCCCGAGAGGCGATTTTCGCTAAATATAAGCGCGGAGCGCGGCGGCGGGGGCGGGGCGCGGACCACGTGAGCGACTACGCGCCGATTTTCCAATTCATCACAAGCGGGCTAGAGGCGCGATAACCTTGTAACGTGGCCCGAAACACAATATTCGTATCGGCTACTATCGTCACCGTCCTAAAGATTTTGCCACTGCGCAAATTCCGGCGTCCTTTCGAGTTGGACTCGCACTTTAATGTAACTTTTCCACACTGATAACAGTTATCACTGGGTCTTCACGAGGGTTTAAAACTTTGAGCACAAGTTGTCTGATGTCCAATAGGGACGAAAATAATTTTGGAGCACTAGAAGTTCCTTGGGAGAAGTCCACGCGGTTGGCGACGGTCGCAACTGCGTAATAAGCTGGGTGAAGCGCGTGGCGCGGCGATTCGTCCTCGGCCGCGAACGGTCGCACGTACACTGAACCGCGTCGCGAGCAAGGCGCTCCGCTCCGCTCGTGCGAATTCCACTGAGCGGGCGCCGCGCTGGCCGTGCCCTGCGGGGGGCGCGGGCGGCGGGGGGAGGAGAGGGCGCTGATAGAGAAGTGGCGTCGTGTGACCGCGGCCCGCGCCCGCCACGTCTCGGCGCGCCTTTGCTCAATTTTATAATAGCCCGAAATTCTTTCCACAGTTTATCGGAGAGAAATACGTTGGGCGTCCTTGGGTCTCGCGGAGCAGAATGCAGCGGCACGTGCCGCGTACGGGCGCACCGGCGGGGTCGCACGCATGCATTACTACTCTCAATGACACGACCACGAATCACCTTACCTCACGAGACACATTCCATAAGCATTTACCTACTAAGACCTAGTGTTGTATTTCGCATACCGTTCGATTACAATGATTACGTAGATGATACTAAGTTTGTTTTCTGAAAAGTTTTGATAGTTATCCATTTTCATTAGTACTGAGGCTTGATTCAAACAAAACCTTTATTTTCGTCACAATCACAATCATTATTAACCGAACGAAATCGTAAACTTCACGTGACCTTTTTTATAGAAAATAAGGAGGAAGTGTAAATCCCTTCAACGTATGTACACTCACCGGTACAAAATATTGGCAAATGACACATTTTTATACATTCGACGTCATTTAGAATTTAATACATTTAATTTTCTTTAAAGTTACTGCACGGTTATTTACGATAAGCCGGTTAACAATTTGTGACATATTATTTACCTGGGGAAGTTCATAATCTCTTCTGCTAACTTTAAAAATCAGCTAAGTATCATCGGCAAATAATAATAAATTTGACAAATTTTGGCAAGTCATTTATAATATATACAAAAAAAGCAAATGGGCCCAGAACTGAG
The DNA here is from genome assembly GCA_947086405.1 of Esperia sulphurella. Lineage (NCBI taxonomy): Eukaryota > Metazoa > Arthropoda > Insecta > Lepidoptera > Oecophoridae > Esperia > Esperia sulphurella. Next base: position 5,795,127 of record OX352266.1, read on the forward strand.
CCCTGTGGTACCCCTATTTTCACAGATGATATAATAGCGTTTGTAGTCTATTTTTTAATAAGATTTAAATGATTGGAATACTCTGTCTTTAACGCCATAATGTTTCAATGGAAGAAATTAAGTTTTAGTCCTAAGCTTGGCCAGATGTACAGTGTGTAAAAATGTAAATGTACTTGCATTGCCGAGGCGAAGGCGAAAACAGAAAAACCAAAGAGCGATGCGGTCTTGAATTCAAGACTGCATCTAATTAGACAGAAGTAGTAATAATATTATGTGATACGTGGTCAACAAACACAAAAATTCCATAAATGATATTAATGCCTTCTGTCACTTAATCACCCCAATTTTTTTAATTTATAGAAACGCCACTCAAACTTTATAGTTTTATTATAAAGTACAGGCAGATGTCTTAAAAATTTATACGGATCTAATGGATTCGAGTGAAATGTCACTTAATACTTGATACTTTGACGTAAAAAGTAAAGTATCTTATTCAAAAGTATCTGTCTTCGAAGTCCTCAGGACAAGTCGCTATTGAAGGAAATGTACGAAAAAAAATTACAATACAATCTAAAAACGGTGCTCAAAAATTTGAGATCAAGTAGATAAGGGTTAACGTATCTGAGATTACCTTTGAACTAATCGTGCGATAACAGGAAGTCCGCGGGGACAAGTCGGGATGGCGGGCAGGGATAGCATGGTTTTCGTTTGCCATTTCTATGTAGCCAGATATCTTGCAAACTAATATTGTTGTTTCAATGATCAGAACTAAACGTCAATACGTATCAAACGACATACATATCAATACATACTATATATATCTGCGGTTATAGCTCTAACTACTACCTACCCCATTTTTATAATAGTTAACAAACTGCCAAGTTATGATCTATGTCCAACTTGTTGGGCGGAGGTTTATCTACACCGTGAATTGTCATTTTTCTCATTATCGTCTTAGAATGTATTCTTTAACGTATACAAGGTTTTCTTTAAAACTCATACGGCTATTCAATTTAATAACCTAGTATCTGCGGCTAACTAAATATGAAATTGTAAATGTAAATCATGTTATTAAATTACTTTACTAAAAGAATATGCAGTTGCTAGGTTTACAGGCAACCATATCTCTTAAATTATAAATATTTTGACTGTTTATACAACAGTACCTTTTTACATGAAGTTACAAGCTACAAAGCAAAAATCCATTTTTTAATTAGATAGCCGCATAGATGCCGATTCGGATTTGAACCCTCGATCTTACAAACGTACGGCGAGGCAATCGTACTTCGAACAAAGCAACAACGGCTTATTGCAATTCTTGTCGGACTGTCGGATTTCTAAAGTGGGTCCCGAACTTCTTTGTTTTAACCGCCCATTTCTATGTACATAGATTTAAATAATTTAATTGCCAGTGTAACAATCGTAAACGCTTATAGCTAATGCGTCTAAATGAATACATATACTACATATTTATTTATACCCACGTTAATAACGCAGCGTTGTTATACGTAACCATTAACTAAGAAAAAAAGGAAGGTAAAATATTCACCAGCCTTGAAATAGTACATTACATATGGTGCTGTAACCAGGATCAAATATTAATTATATAAGCGACATATATTGATAGATACAAATTGGAGGAACGGACGTTTTCACTCTATATAAGTGATATTAAGCGGGTAAAACCGCGGTGCAAAAATAGTATTTTATAATTTATCTGGTATAAACATCTGATGTATATTAGGTGTAAATGGAGGGTCATTAATAGATTTCGTAAGTAGAAGTTTTTCGGCAGGACCATGGCAATTAAAAGGCTCCGATGGACATTAGGGAAGATTAACTGGGCGCAGATGTTAAGGTTCTCTTACAATACTATATTTCTTCGACTTTGTTGGTGATTTATTCAGTGACATGTTACTACCCTTACATATGTATATCCTACTCGCTTTTTAGAGGGACATCGAGGTTACGACTAACTCGAATTGAGGAGAAGCTTTGCCCTGGTAAGGTAGTAAACATAATCAAAAACAAAATTGATTTTGTGGATCTTGGTGGAAAGGTACTAAAACTGTACGTACCCGAGTGGTATCTACGAGCGCGGAGTCACCCGCTGTTCATAACACCACACTCGCGCACCAACCTCTACGTCTACTGCAGCTGTTCGGCTCGCTGCTCGCGGAGGCACACTCCTCCACACTGTGACTTATTCGTGGACGGCATAGGACGACTGATAACTGAATGCAAGGTAATGCTATAGAGAGGAATGCCTGTTTCGTCTATAGCATAAGAAGTGATTGTACCGCAATAGATTATTTAAAATCTGTATTGTTACATATTTTTTTAATGTCTAAGGAATCTACCCGTCATTATTTGAATACAGCTATGTCTATAATTTGTTGAAATCAAATCTAAAAACTACTATAACTTATTATGTACTAGCTGTGCCCGTGGCTCCGCTCGCGGTTACTACAGAAACCGCTCCCGTTCTCTCTCCCACTTCAATCCCAAATATAGTTAGTTCTAATGTCATCATAATCTGAATGCCGAGCATATTATACTTTGCTGTTTTATGTATGTATACCTACTAATGTACATCTTCCCCCTGCCCTCACACTTTATTCACTACTTTCCCCCTAGATGTCCAAGAAGACTTTCCTCCCCCCCCCCCTCCCCCCCCTCCCCCACTTTCCCTCTACACTTCCACACCTATCTCCAAAATGTAATTCTCACTTACTGAAATACGAATTCCGTCGAGCATTTACACCCTTCACTTCTTTGTTGTATTCTAATCCAGTGTATGCGAGTTTTAGAAAACTATAAATTTGCATAACTTGACGATCGACTGGGCCGTTGGCAATGAAATAAAGTCTATATATATGTTACACCGAGTTAAGCACTATGTTTCTGTGAAAAGTCCATAAAAATCGGTTCAGTAGTTTTAAAGTGATGCGTTCACAATCAAACAGATATATATACAAAAAGACAGAAATTCTAAAAATGATTGAAATGTGTTCTTTTACCAAATTTTTTTGCAAATATCTTCAATGTGCAGACACGCGAAGTTTACAATTTTATTTATTAGATTTAATATGTTTCTAGATAGAAGAATATCTTTCTTCATATATCAATATAAAGCATCAGCGAAGGCTTATAATTTGTGTTATGTAATAAGTTACATTATAACTCATCATATACATATAGTTTATTTCAGTCTTTAGAGCTAAAGACTGAAATAAAATCTATTTTGAAATTATAATATATATACATACATTTGTCAATTGCCAAACTAGGATTTTCTCCTATATGATAGGATTGCCGTGTGGTTTCCGGTAGGGTAGAATAGGACCACTCCAACTCTTCCCGTGGATGTTGTACAAGGCGACTAAGGGAATACATTATAAAACATCAACCAGGCCTCCCCAACCCGTCTGGCCAGTGTAGTCCAAATCCTCCGTCTGTCTCCGGCAGATGAGAGAGGGTTGTGCTCCTGCAGTGGAGACAAAAATAACCTGATGATGATAGGAATTAGCCAAGGATACATAACATCTAGACTGGGACCAACTTGTACAAAGTTGTCTGTCCCGTTGGCTATCGAATCCACGACCTCTAGCGCTCGAGTTTAACAACTAGGACACTAGACTATGAGGCGGTCTTACAGCCCGTGGAAAAATTTATTACGTTTCTTAAAAAGAAAGTGACCAATTTTGTAAGGAAGATAATTTGGCATTCTTACGAAGGGTCTAACATTTTCATGGTTTATATTATAACTCATAAAGTTGAGTGCCTATGTGAATTCAGACATTATAATTTATAATACTAGCAATATTACCTATTATTTATCTTATAATGTTAAAACCTATCATACTTTTAAATAATCAGTGAATTTTATATGAAACATAAAGTGCTCCTGTTCAAAGGAAAAGGGTCACATCAGGAAGCCAAAAATTACAGCGGAATCAGTTTACTCAGTATTGTCGGCAAATTGTATGCGAAAGTCTTAATAGAAAGGATAGTGCGTGAATCGGATGAGAAAATATGGGACGTACAAGTGAGATTTAGAAAGGGAATGGGATGTATGGATCAAGTTTTCTCCCTAAGGTGCATCACTGAAAAACACCTCGCCAAACACCAGAAGTTGTTTTGCGCCTTTATAGACCTGGAGAAGGCATATGATAGAGTGAATAGGAATGAATTGTGTGATGTGCTGTCCAAGTTTGGGTTGGGGAGCCAATTGATACTAGCGCTGGAGTCACTGTACGAGAGTTCCAGTGCGTGTGTCAGACTTAACGGCGCATACACGGAATGGTTTAGTATCTCAAGGGGCGTTAGACAGGGTTGTGTTGCATCGCCGTGGCTCTTCAACCTATTCACGGATAGTTACCTGACTGATCTGCGAGAGAGTGACTGTGGATTGAAAATGAGTGAGAGCATCATCAAATGTCTCGTATACGCCGATGATCAAATAATCCTTGCGTCGTCGGCGGGGGAGTTGCAAAAAATGGTGGATATTATGAATGTAGCGTTTGAGAAGAAGGATATGAAAGTGAATGTCGGAAAGACCAAAGTGATGATTTTTGAAAGAGACGAAACTATGACAGATTGTGAGTTGAGCATTTGTGGCGAAAAAGTTGAGCAAGCGAAATATTTTGTATACCTGGGGAGCTTATTCACAAGGGATGGAAAGTGTGAAGAAGATATTGAAAGGAGAGTAAAGAAAGGAAATGCATTGAATGGAACTATCAATAGCCTTGTGTCCAGTCAGAACATCTCTCAAAAGGCAAGGATGGCTGTGCATAGTGCTGTTCTGGTTCCTACACTGACGTATGTAGTGAATGTTGCGTAGGGCAGAAGAATCATGAAAGCAGGATAAATGCGGTTGAGATGCGGTCTTTAAGAAAAATATGTGGAGTGAAGTTATGTGACAGAGTGAGGAATTCAGTGATACGTGAGAAATTTGGTTTAAAAGAAGATGTAGTAACGAAGGTAGAGAAGGGTATGTTGCGTTGGTTTGGACATTTAGAGCATATGAGTGAAAGAAGAGTGACATAAGTAATATACAGTGCGAATGTGGAAGGAACTACAGCTAGAGGTCGTTCAAGGATCAAATTAGTAACGTCCTCAAAAAGCCTGGGGTCCGCAGTGAGACGAATAAATTGCATGGAGGTGCATGAAAAGGTTGATGAATGTGAGTGAGGTTAGTGAGGTGTGTCAGGATCGCGCAAAGTGGCGATCCATCGCCTCTGCCTACCCCTCAGGGCGGAAGGAGTGAGCATTATGTATGTATGTATGTAAAATGCTTCGAGGTCCCGCCTCACCCTAAATTCTTTTTGCGTGAAACTTTATAAAGAGTATCTTTAATTGTTTCGAATAAATACCTACTATACCTAATCTGTAATCATCATGCCCCTCGAACGAAATACTACGCTTTATATAGTAATAAAAATATACAAAAACCTGTTTATAGCCGTGTCTACACGTGTAAGATAAGTTTGAATAGCTGAAGTTGATAAATACACTTAAAATTATTTATTACGCATATGACATTTTCCAGGTGGTCACGTTAGGTGCAGTTTGTCAAATAATATTATATAATTTACGCCACGTGTGATGCCTTATTCATCATCAATATCATCAGTCTGTGAGTCACAGGTTGATGATGGTATTACTATTGTTGCATTGGTAATTGTCTTATTTACTTCATCATCAACCTGAATGAGTCCACTGCTGGACATAGGCCTCTCCCAAGGTTTGCCATTGAACCCGATGTTCGGTTCTTCTCATCCACTCTTATTTACGTCTTAAATATATATAAAACATGGTGCTGCATTAAACTTATTGTTTGGAGTATCCTGGGTGTTACACTGTAGTATATATTATCTTTGGTGTTACATGCCTTATTGTATAGTCTAATAAGGACTATAAGAATGATAAAAAAAATCTCGATCCTTCAGTTCAATCTAATCGCGCGAGTAACTGACTCACACACGCATATACGCTAGCGCTCGTTTGAATAGCTGTGTGTGTAAGGTAAGCTGTTACACTTCGCTCGGGCCATACATTTTAGCGCAAGTGTCCGGGGTATGCTATTGTTAAAGCCACCTCCACACTGGCGCGGTGACGTTAGCAGTTAGTCGATATACATGGAACTGTTATGAAGAATCGCATTTTTTTTTATACTTTTAAAATGTCATATAATGCAATTCTTTTGAAAACTCCATTATATTGTCTTATTTTTGAAAGCAAATTTAGTATTTTTGTATTATCAATCATGTACTTTAATTTTTTTTTGCTGTCTGACTATTATGGCATGTTTAACATTACAATCTTTTGGATTTCACACACTAAGATACCATGTACGCTGACTGTACTACGAGTATAAATAAACCTTGTTAAACCCGAAAGTAGGATTCCCGGTTCTACGAAAATTAAAGTACACGTTAATTCATAGACATATGCAATATCATACCAGGATCAACCAGTACAATAGTTCAAAGTTGTCTTCTGTATAAATCGACCCTATGTGCCTAACAACAAAGCCACAAATCCAACAGGTTTTTTAGCCGTGGAACAATCTGCATCTTTTAACAATAAGAGTTGCCAATTTAAAAAACCCTGTCAAGTGCGAGTCGGACTCGCGCACCGAGGGTCAGTTACCTTGAAAAGAAACATTTAAAAAGCTATTTAAGTATATTTATTACCACGCAATAAAGTATATTTTTAGGACCGCATAACTTTGTTTGTTAAGGATTTTTACTGATTTATAAAAAAACTGTGCTGGAGAGACCTTTTTTTATTTTTACCGTAATATCTACTTAAATCTCTATTATTTCTGATTATTTCAGATTTTTTGGCTCAGCAAATTTCTGAAATAAAGGGGGGAATGGTATTTTTTCGGATATTTTTCATTATAACTCGAATACTAAGTGGCAGAAAAAGAAATTAAACCCTATTTTATAATGTACAAATGATACCCTTTCATACGATAACCAACTTGACCTAGTAACCACACTTTAAAAAAATTTTGAATTTTTTTCAATGAAAATAAAAATATTTTTTTAATTCTATCACTCGCAATAAAGTTGAGTGGGTATTATTTAAAACTATTTCAAATTTCAAGTCGATAGCATTAGTAGTTCCGGACGGATGGACACACCATTTAAGTTCCGTTATTCCCTTTTTGGCACGGAACCCTAAAAACGGCTAATCCAACTAACTTACCTAATTTATAATTTACATTTTTATACATGTAAATGCTTTTTTTATATTAGGAATTTATACAGCGTAATACTATGAGTTTTAATAAACTTAAAAATAACAGTTTTGATTGTAATCTTTGACATTACATCTTCTTGCTATTTTTAAACTAACTTTGTACATAGACAAAGTTAAGTTGTAGAAAAAATGCTTCTAAAAAAATTTCTCTGTTGAAAATTCATCCTAGGCATAAAATACTTACTAACTAATAATAATAAATTCAAGAGTGAGTTCTACTATTCAACCGAACTACATAAAATGTTTCAAATTTATAAGCCTGTGTCATTGAGACTTATTGTTATATATTCGGTGTACCAAGGAAAAACAGTTACCGCAAGTAATAGAAGATTAATTGAAAACCCAACTAGTAATCTATATTTCATGGCGTTTGACAATAAACATACATACATAATGCTCACGCCTTAGTCCCAGAGGGGTAGGCAGAGATGATGGATCGCCACTTTGCGCGATCCTGACACACCTCACTAGCCTCACTCACATTCATCAACCTTTTCATGCACCTCCTTTTATTCTTCTCACTGCGGATCCTAGCCTTTTTGAAGACGTTACTGATTTGATCCGGACGGATGGACGTTACTATTTTGTTTGACGATAAAGAGGTAAACAATTTAAATTCTTTTTTGATTAACCCGGTGAATATTTTGAAAAAGGTGGCCAGAAAAGGGCCGACGATCCAGACAAAGAATACTAAATTTGACCCAGGTGTTGTGGCACGCAAGGTAAAGCAACATGACGTGGTCAGACCACGTGAACTCAGTTAGCAGGAAGGTGAACCACGCAATCCAATCTCTCAAGCGTGTCAAATATTCCTACATTTGGAATAAACTTGGTTCGGGGTTAGAGAAGTGTATGTTTATGCGTGACGAACTGAGAACCTCCTTTTTGTTTTGTTTGGATGTCGGTTAATTAGACACGTAAAGTTTTTTTTGTTTCATGGCAGTTCTAAACTTTCCTTCGTACGCCATCTTTTCGCACAAAGGTTAACGAAAACCTTTAACAGAACGTTTCCCTACCACATAAGAAATATGTTCGAGAAAATCTCCACAGATGGCGTCATTCATTTCAAGCCATGAAACTGTTACAGATGGCGCTTTTTGGAGGCTGTTGAGGCAGATTACAGCCGGAACCTCCAAAACCTTACTTTCATGAAGAAGCCATCCCGGATACTGTTCAGTCGCCTCGGGACACTGAAAGCAGGAGCTCCCTCTCTTTGCTCGGGTTAATTTCGATTTTATTACTTCATATGAGGCTTCATTTCTCTGAACGAAAAATCGAATTCCCGTTACGTTTCTGCGTTTTAATGGATAACGTATTTTTTTAGTTTAATCACGGGTATTGTTTAGTTTTGTACCGTTTATTGCGTAGTGAAAACTTTTAAACTATTACATAATTACTCGTTGAATTACCGAAGTCGTAAGCGGGATAGAATGATTGGTGAGTAAAAAGTTTTGATTGTTCTGTTAATTGTTTTTTAATCAGAATATTTTACATTATAAAAGACCCAACTGTATGGTATGTTGTTTGATACTGCCTTATTAGCATAAGGGTGCCTTATCGTCGCCGGTTGGCTATTGGGTCCTTTTTGTATTCCCGTTATCTATTTTAAATATATTGGTGATTTATTAGAAGGTTCTTTAGAACACTAAATATTTTTTTTGCAAGGTTTACCGATTACTTTTCTTTTGTGATTACTTTTTTCACCAGTTCACAAATGAATTACCTGTGTTTAGTAAAAGCTTAAACTATACCTTTTATAAAAAAAAATCTAGCAAGTGATACATCCATCTAGGTACAGCTTAAAGTATCTATGAAGCTAATCCAAAATTTTTCACTTTGCAACTATATCTTTGATATAGATTGCTTAGAAATTTGTCACTATCTTAAGAACGTACGAAAGGATAAACGAATACATTACTAAATTTACTTTGAAGATTCCATCAAAACAATACCGTAACAGCAAAGATTTTTTTGCAGTCCATCTGTCTGTCTTTCTGGCAGTTAACTCGAAAACGACAACACGGTTTTATCTGAAATTTGAAACATACTCGTATATGTGAAAATGCACGGCAACGATGGTAAATTATAGATATTCTAGTTTTTTATTTTTCCTTCAATTATTTCGGATTCGAATAACTAGTATTTCGTTTCCCAGTAGCAACGGGGTCTAAGAAACACACCTTAATAACTGATCCCAAAGCTTAGAGTCCCAAAATTGGACTATTTGACTACAAGGACGCTCATTCCATTGTAATGGGTTCCGCAATTCGACGCCTAAAGGTCACCTAAAGAAATGCTTTTAAATAGAGAGCAGACTCGTACAAACTCATACTTGTAGAATAAAAACTGTATTTCAACACTTAAAAAATAAAAGTTCTTCGAAGCGCTTTGCTTCCTTTAGCAACCAAATCTTTATGTATATCAAAGGTCTTTGATTCTTGATACTCACCTAAAGAACAGCGAAGCCCTCAGAAATTTTCCGTGTTCTCTAACTCGGACAAGAAATCTCGTTATGAACCCCTTTGAATTTCTTTTCTGATATTCGCTATAAAGTGGATTACGTGTAAATAATCCGCCATGATTCAGATCAGATCTTTCGGGGTTTCCCATTTGCTTTCATATTGAAAGGTGAAATTGAAAAAGGTTTTACTCTAACTTTTTAAATTGAAAAGCTAATATGAAATAAAATTGACAATATAAAACTGCGGTGCGGACGTATTTCGCACAATTCGTTTGTTTGAATGTATAATTGGCTAAATTTTCTTTAAAGTAAATAGGGATATAAGCTTTAGGAAGATGACATTTTAGAAGCTCACCAAATATCAGTTGACATAATAATTCAAATGTATTTATTCATAAACATAGGTGAATAAAGGTTGATCAAAACTAAGAACTCTATATTTTACCGAAAGTCATATGAAGAATATTACAATATTGTAGTATTACTAAGTGCCGAGTTACTCGATGCCGTTCCCCTAGAAAGTTAATTATACCTTAGTTAATTATACCGTATCTCAGTGTCGATCTAACGCACTGTAACCATGGTAAAGTTATCGATTTACTATTTTGATATTATAGGAAGTTGACATTTAGGAAGTTGGCCAACTAACACTTGACAGACATTATGGGAAGTTGATATGTTAGGAAGTTGCCCAACTAACACTTGACAGACATTATGGGAAGTAGATATTTTAGGAAGTTGGCCAACTAAGACTTGACAGACATTATGGGAAGTTGATATGTTAGGATGTTGGCCAACTAAGACTTGACAGACATTATGGGAAGTTGATATGTCTGAAAGTTGGCCAACTAAGACTTGACAGACATTATGGGACGTTGATATGTTAGGAAGTTGCCCAACTAACACTTGACATACATTATGGGAAGTTGATATGTTAGGAAGTTGCCCAACTAACACTTGACAGACTATGGGAAGTTGATATGTTAGGAAGTTTCCCAACTAACACTTGACAGACATTATGGGAAGTTGATATGTTAGGAAGTTGCCCAACTAACACTTGACAGACATTATGGGAAGTTGATATTTTAGGAAGTTGGCCAACTAAGACTTGACAGACATTATGGGAAGTTGATATGTCTGAAAGTTGGCCAACTAAGACTTGACAGACATTATGGGAAGTTGATATTTTAGAAAGTTGGCCAACTAAGACTTGACATACATTATGGGAAGTTGATATGTTAGGAAGTTGCCCAACTAACACTTGACAGACATTATGGGAAGTTGATATGTCTGAAAGTTGGCCAACTAAGACTTGACAGACATTATGGGAAGTTGATATTTTAGAAAGTTGGCCAACTAAGACTTGACAGACATTATGGGAAGTTGATATGTTAGGAAGTTGCCCAACTAACACTTGACAGACTATGGGAAGTTGATATGTTAGGAAGTTGCCCAACTAACACTTGACAGACATTATGGGAAGTTGATATTTTAGAAAGTTGGCCAACTAAGACTTGACAGACATTATGGGAAGTTGATATGTTAGGAAGTTGCCCAACTAACACTTGACAGACATTATGGGAAGTTGATATGTTAGGAAGTTGCCCAACTAACACTTGACAGACATTATGAGAAGTTGTTATTTTAGGAAGTTGGCCAACTAAGACTTGACAGACATTATGGGTAGTTGATATGTTAGGAAGTTGCCCAACTAACACTTGACAGACATTATGAGAAGTTGTTATTTTAGGAAGTTGGCCAACTAACACTTGTCAGACATTATGGGAAGTTGATATTTTAGAAAGTTGGCCAACTAAGACTTTTAGTCTTCCGTCAAAATATGTGAGAATATGTATTGTGATCAAAATAAAATAAATATTTAAAATTGCATGACGATGATGAGACGATTTTGTAAAATTCCGTAATAAAATATATTTTTCAAGAAAATCAAGGAAAAATAATTGAGGAAACCAGCACATTGTATACAACGTACATTTTACTGACTTATTTATAATATTATAGTCAAATATACTATACTTTATATCTCGGAAAATATTTTTTTTATGGAATATTCTATAATATTACCGTCATGCCATTCCACAGCTCAATTGGTCTAGTAGTTTTCAACTTATTCAGCGAACAGACAGTCAGACTTATTTTTTTGAGTATATGGGTATCCATTATTACAGATACCCTCATTGACTGATTGTTCTATAACATATTTGGATACAGTCGCGTTGATGACAAAACAATAAGGAAAATAAAATTCATTTTCAATTGATATTAAAAAGTTATAAATAAAGTTAGCTATGTACCTTTTACTGTTTGAAGTTAACTCAGAGAGGAGGTAGATAAAAGAAAGATATTTTTTAATAATGGACACTTTATTGACTTTTCACAAAGGTTTTTTTTATCGTCCCTTGTAAATGAATTGTGTCGGAGAATTGGAGAGAGCGGTTTCCGTTCCCAAAGGGTCTATCTATCTACAGAAGCTTTTGATATTCATAGAGAAATAAGGTTAAGCTACCAGAATATTCCCTCTAATAATATATAAATTACTTCAACATTAAACATCATATTAAGGTGATCGCTCAGGGTTAAGTAACACTAGATGGCGCTAGTAGTCGTAAGAAATGAGTTTATTATTGTTCCTGAATTTATCGTTTCGTCAATTAATATAGAACAGGAGAAAATTATAGTTTGGAATTAGACAAGTGTATGTATATATGAAATATTTATTTATACAAAACTTGTTCATATCGACCCCTTTTTATTGGTAATTCGGAATTAGAGAAGGAATCTACGGCGAACGGTTTTATATTAGCCGAAGCAAAGATAATATATACTAGGCCGAAGAGACAATATGGGTCCCAGATCAATTGACGTAATTTTTTTTTGCATCGATATATGCACCAACTTGTGTTCTTGCGTGCGTTGAGTGGTAGTCTAGAAGGCCAGAGAAATTGATTTTTATCAAAGACTAGCTGTGCCTGCGGCTTCGCTTCGACATCGTGTGGACTACTCACTCTCAACCCGACTTCGTCTACAACTCGGACCCCGACGGCAACGCCCACTCCCACGCCTACGCCCACGCCCACGTACACTACAGCTTCTAATGTAGTCCTAACTCATCACAATGTGAATTGCACTGAACATTATAATTATACTTCATTGTTATATTGCATACCTACTAATGTATTTGAAAACTAAAATTTCTTTTAACTTTTGATTGAGTAAGCCTATTGCGATGAAATAAGACTAAATATTACTTCGAGTTAAGCCCTATGTTTCTGTGAAAAGTCCATCAATATCGGTTCAGTAGTATTAACGTGAAGCGTGCACAAACTAATAGACAAACAGACAAAAATTCCAAAAATTATCATTAAATGAAAATGTTCTATTACATAATGAAATATTTTCAATGTACAGACACGCGAATTTACGTTTTTATTTATTAGATTGTGGTCAAAAATGTTATTTTTTTCGATTACTGGCGGTATCTAGTGTTACTCAATCCGTAAGCGACCACCTTAATATCTAAAGTAAAGAATAACAAGGTAAAGTTTACAAATTTCCTAGTACTTATACACTACCTAGAACTGGATTTATAAACCCTTACTGTTAGAATTTTAATAGACATAGATTTTTTTCTCTGGAACTATATACTGTGATAAATAAATACATAAATATCTCAGACATTCACACCAATTATCCAGTCCCAAACTAGGCAGAGCCTGTGGTATGGCTACTAGATAACGGATACACATACTTAAATAAATATATAAACATCCAAGACTTGGGTACAAATATTCATATTCATCATACGAACATTTGCCCCTAGCGGGATTCGAACCCACAACCTCCGGCGTGGCAGTCCGAGAGCTACCCGTTCCGCCACGGAGGTCGTCAGGGATCCCATGTATGTGTCGACTACCCATGGAAGCCTAAGCGCGTGCCAAGATTCAGGTGTTCACGAATGACTGTGGCCATTCATTCCATTATATTCTCATTCAACCATGAGGTCCGCTACTTTGGACCGTTTTTTTTCTTAATTGGATGGTCTGCAGTGACAAACGGACAGACAGCCTGTCTGATAGCGGAGAATACTAAACATTAGTACGTAACGAAGCGAAACTCACCTCCTCTCGCGACACGTAGTATGCACTACTGATAGAGAATCTCATCCCACTATTATTATAAATGCGAACGATTTTGATGTTTGGATATTTGGATGTTTGTAACTCAATCACGCTACAACCACTGGACGGATCGTGATGAAACTTGACACACATATAGGTTAGGTCCTGAAATATGATATAGGATAGTTTTTATTCCGAAAAACATCTCTTGACATCGAATGTCTCGTGTGTTGTCTGGCTATTCCTGTTTGGTTGCAAAAAAGGTCGTTCCACCGATTTTTATACTTAAAAATTTACCTAAAACAATAGTTATATTATTATGTAACGCGACCTTTCGGCCAGGAACATGTAAAGTATTTGTATTACGAGTTTTGTCGCTGCGGCTCTTTTGTTGTCCTTAACTTTGCTTGCGAACAGAATTACTGTAAATAAACGACCATTACGACGTCCTTACTGACGTAAATTTAACAGTTGTCTATGATTACGTTTTAATTAAAATTTCGCTCCGCCCATATTGTCTTCGGTGCTTCAGTTTTCGTCGTGTAAAAAATCGATGGAGTAACAGTTTCAGTAGGTCAGAAGTCACATACTTATAGCTACTGTCATAGCTTGATTATTTATACGTATGCAGGATTCTTCGCCATGTTTTGCTTCACCAAAATTCCTATGCTATGGTATATAAACGGTGGCCCTGACCCTATGGCATATAAACATTAGGAGAGCTCGCGATTATCTATCCAGTGCAGTTCTCTGTCATAATAAATGAACATTATTATGTCGAAAAATACATACTTTGTACGAGCAGCAGCGCAGCGCCATCAATGCGGGGCCTAACACTGACTGAACATATAAACAAAACCTGAAGATGTAATAGATGTAGAAGATGTAATTTTAAACTGTTGTGTATACAATATTTCTCACTCTGAACGTAAAATAAATACGTTCAGCAATTTCAAAATGACTTTGCAAATTTTATGTAATTTCAAATTTTAGCTCAATCAGACTGTTAGACGTATAAAAGAGCAGTGCTAATAGGGTTTCTGTTTCAACGGAACCCTGAAAGCAATTTAATGTTTCCTTTCACGTCCATCAAACGTTTCTACATAACTTGATTTTAAACGGTTCAGTCGATAAAGCTTAGATTAGTGTCCGACAAAAGAGATTTAGCTTTCAGGCTAAAACCGAAACTTATCACATAGTAATTTTCATTAAAATACATGAAATGTATAATGATCTTCTGTATTAATGATTTTTTTGTGATGTAATTGATATTATCTGTCAATATTGTGTCAAACAACTATCGGTTTAACCGGAGTTTCGGTTGAAACCGAAATTGAGCCAAACCCTAGCTGAGATACTCGTATCCCTTATAAAATCATGAGGGCTAATCAGCTTACGCCTCCGACCGAGGGTTCCGCACAAATTAAATTTCTCGACGCCGCCGCCGCCTGCCTTTCGGCACTCCAGCTTCCTACGTAGGTGTCGGCAAAATATTTATTAGCTGTTAGAAGCTATTACATGTAATTAGGAGAATTATTTTGTAAGACTTTCATTCTATATATCATCATCAGCCTATATACGTCCACTACTGAACACGCCTCCCCAATAGAACGCCACTTTTGGTGGGCTTTCCATTGGGCGATTTTCCATAATCACCACGCTTGGCAGACGGATTGGTGATCGCAGTAATGATCTTAATGTACTCAGGAGAACGCTGCTGCCCATCCTTGGTGCAAACCCTTAGTCACCTTAACGACACCCACGGGAAGATTAGGGGTGGCCCTATTCTAAGCCGGGAACCACACGGCACTTTCTTTGTGTCGGTATATTATATTTGTCCACTGTTGGACGTGCTGCTAAATGAAATATGGAAACTTTGGCAAAGGAAAAGTCAGATGAGAGTGGATTGAGGGTTGTAACTTGAACCTGATAACGATTTTATCAGATTTCAAATATTACAGAGTTTTCGGTATAGGACTGCGGTGTGGTTCTCGGTTTAGAATAGGGCCACCCCTAATCTTCCCGTGACTATCGTCAAGGCGACTAATGGTCCTATGTATATTAAAATCAGTTCTGCGGTCACCAAACTTGGCAAGCGTTTTGATTATGGCAAATCCCCCAATTGACATCCCACCAAAAGTTTCATTCTGTCTGGGAGGCCTATATTCAGCAGTGGGCGTATTTCAGTTGATGATGAAACCTGCGAAGTGGCGATACATCGTCTCTACCCATCTGGGACCAGGGCGTGAGCATTATGTATCTTATGTATATGTGTATGAATCCCGCGTAGAAGAATTATGTATGTATGTATGTATGTATGTAAACGCTTTATTGTACCAAAAATAACAACAACAACAATAATAAAATAGGAATTAAACTGTGTACAAAGGCGGACTTATCCCACTTAGGGATCTCTTCCAGTCAACCTTAGAGTAACCGAAAGGACAAGTATAATGCGTTTATTACCAAATTACTAAGGCATTGTTCCAGAATGCAGTGATTTATTACAAACAACTTTGTTTTAAAACAAAGACATAAATGCTGTTTATTTGATTTGAACTTTGTAACTAAATTAACTAAAACTATTCATTTACAGTGTTTCTATTTGTTTGAAAGTACTGAGAAATATAACCTTCATTATTACTAGTTTCTTCATGAAAATGCTATAATACTTAAGCTACTGAAAATCGTAACTATTTTATTTGTACAATAAAGTATATTGTACAGTTTATCGTAGTTTATTTTGCGAAGCACGCTACGCCGTAGCATTCGTAGCAGTTAATATTCAGGAAACTACTTCTACAACAAATCTGTCACATATCGTAGGGGGGAAGGCGACGTCACAGACAGTGTAGGTATATACTACTCATATCTAAATTTAACGTACACATATTAACCACCGAACAATACGTTGTTACTTTACATTAGTTTGAGTTAGTCTAAACTAGCTGTTGCCCGCGACTTCTTCCGCGTGGACAACTTAACATCACAAATTATTATGTATTTCCCGTAGGAATGAGATGTCTTTTCGGGATAAAAACTATCCTATGTCCTATTTCAGGACCTAACCAAGTTTCATCCCTATCCGTACAGTAGTTGAAGCGTGATTGAGTAACAAACATCCAAATATCCAACTATCGCATTCATAATATTAGTGGGATGGGATCGCAACACCAGTTCATCCAGTACTGTCCTTAGCATACTTAAATACTTAATTTCTTACTTATGTAACTTGTGTTTTCTAGGCGACTCCGAGTAAATACTTTGTTAAATACTCACAGGTTTCCTGAACGTTTTAAACCTAATAGCACCAAGGCCGTTCGTCATGAAAATTGAAATTCCTGTTTCGAAAACAGACTAGAATATTAATTCACTTTCGCTTTTCACAAAAGTATATTAAACGAGGAAAATACTTTAATTAGTCAGAGCAAGCCTCCAAGGGATGGGGGAGGGGAAGGGGTGTGTCAAATCCACTGGTAACTAATGGCGGGGCTGGGACTCGACCGCACTGAATTTATTATTACAGAGACTCAGTGACCGCGGTCGGTGCAATCTCAGATGTGATAACTCAAATTGTAACTTTAACTATATCTGATCAAGATATCAGAGTGTGGTTTGAAATTTTATTGAGATTTTGATACCAATATGAATTAACACGTTAAAGAACCATCACTCGGGTCCATACCAGAGAATACTAAATATTACTCAGTAAAGAAGCAACACTCACCTCCCCCGACAGTTTAAAATGGCCCGCAAAATAGAACACGGCTGCCCGCCGGTGTCCAAAGTTACTTCACCAGCGTGCTATCGGCCGCCGGCGGCGGTGAGATATCGACGTTATAAAAGTTAAAAAGAAAAGCACTTATGTTGTTGACATATAACGTTGTCCCCCTTTCGATCGACTATGTCCGCGCGCTGGGTGCAGTCGCCCTACATTAATTTACGCACACACACACATACACAAAAATGTGTACGGACAGGTTGGTGCTCCTGTAGTAGTAGTAAGTGATTAAATGTGTTCGCTTTTATGGAGTACCGAGGGTGTGCCAATACTGCCTGAAAAATACAGTAAAGTGTTATTCGTGGATATTTATAAGCTTATTTTGATACCTTTAAAGTTAAAATCACGTTAATTTTAGGATAGTTATGAGGCTTTTATTAACGACGTGTATCGGCGTTGTGCTCAAATTATGTACGCGCTATTACTACTACGAAGTCCAATCAATCTGGACAAAGTATTTATCGATTACAGAATGATCTTTACTGATAGACAGGAGTGGCAGTCCCTTCACTGACTCCACGAAAGCGAGAATATGGTGCAACGAAAAAAGTGGAATGATTTTCACACAAAATATTTAATTGTATTTTTTTTTAATTCTGCTGTTATTTCAGTTCGATTGACTGTCCTTATATAGCAACACATCGTGGTCAGATAATGGGACGCAGATCGGCGTTGTGATGAAATTGGCAATGGCTTATGACTATTTTTAGGTTTTCATTACCAAATGATAATATTATTTGTCAACTAGTAGGTAATCAAAGTTTTAATTGATCAATCAGTAATCGCTAAACGTCTATAAAATTACATTATGCCAATCTGTTGCCGAAATCCAATTTACACAGAGAATAAAGCAAGCATACCAAAACATAATATGATTTTGGTGAAATGAACATTTACCACGAACAGATTTTCATAGCATTTTGTAACTGGCCTGGTTTTGGAATAACATTGACGTTCAACACCCACAAACAATTTCACGTTGACTATTCTAACTAGCCAGAAGGCAGCAGAGCAATCGAAGCAAGGATAAATTCTACCATGGCCCATCACATCTGCCCAGCTTGCACTTCGTACATTTATACACGTCAATTTTAATCTACTACCGCTTCCTAGGTATTACCACTGTGAAGAAGAAACGGCGCAACCAACTTCCAGCAAGACATCTCTTAAAATCAAATTAAAAGTCACGCTTCTACAACAAACTACCAGAGGAAATCTTAAATATAACAATCAGATGTGATTATTAAAATGTCAGCTTAGCTGCTTAATATAGACAAATATTTGAATGACAGAGATGCCTAGTATTAATGTTGCTTCAGCTTAGCATAATCTTTTTAAAATGATGAAAATGATTTAAGAAATGTGTTGCTGAAAGTTTGTTGCGCCGTTTCTTTTTCACAGCGCTAACGCCTTGGAAGCTGTAGTCGGATAATGCCGTCTGGTCGCGCATGATCTAATCGAAGGAACCATTCGACACGAGAAGAAAAATAAGCGGTCGGTAAAGCTTCGACGTGTATAAATGTACTATAATTTCTATTTAATTTGATTGAGTTTTCATTTTATTTTTTGTAATTCACCTGTTTTGATGTTGTCTATGTACCAAGTGTACTCATGTGCATTAAAGAATTTTTGACTTTGAGGAAACCTGCACATTTGTGATAATCATTGTACGTAATTAAATTACAGTAGAAACCCTACATTCGTACTGTAACTATATACAAGACTTATTTTTTAACAAATATGTATAAAATTATAAAAATATTATGTTTTACATTAAATATGGAAAACCAATTTCGTATCAATGAATATTCATGTATAACCAAATTCTGTTTGTATAAACATCGATTTTTGTTCAAATTCCCAGCTAAAAAGTAAAATTCACAACAAATGGCAACACACATTGGTCGGCAGCAGAACGGTTTATCTACGCATAGTGGGCCATTTATTATTGTTGCAGCCGTAGCCGCCACCAGCGTAAAGCCAGGGCCGTATCGAAAGCGAATAGAATCAAATAATCTGCGACAGTTCCTATATTTAAATAGGCCTATGTCCAGCAGTGGACGGTGAAAGGTGATGATAATTCATGAGTGTGATACTTTAGAGTACTTTGTTTGGTTTTGTGAGTGTAAATGCCATAAGTAGGATATTGCCCCCGCTTATCAGTAACACAATACAATACACTTTATTGTACAAACAAATACAGTTATAAGTTTTAAAAGTAACAAATATTACAATTTAGGCAATTTTAATGATTTTATTTAAATTTTTACAGTTGAAAATGTCAAAAAAATACATTTATTTTTTTCTAAACATTTGATTTCGATGAAACAAATGGACATGAGTTAATTTTTTTCTAATTTTACGATAAGCCATATTCTCTACGCCATTTAAATTATAAAGATTTATAACCTAGTTTGACCAAATTGCAATTGCAAATTTTAGCAACTGCGGCTACCGGAGCCGCATTTGCATGGAACAGAGCGATTGTTTGGAACGCTCCATCTATTAGTATATAGAGATAGTTGTTTTGTACTCTATAACCCGCCACGTGTCATTTTCTGATAAGCGTTTGTCGCCTAACTACGTAGTGAGACGTACTAACAAAATGGCTGGTTAGTTCGACGAATATTGGCCGAATTACTTTTGGTCTTTGAACCTCTTTTAGCACATAATTTATATCATCATAGACATAATATTTTGCGATGATGAATGACGACGTATGAAGCAAAGCTTTTGTCCGTCCGTCTGTCTTTTTAGCTAATAACTTAAAAACTACTCGACCGATAGAGCAGAAATTTCAAACATTCATGTAAAATTGGCATGTAAAATGAGGTGAAAATTACAGGAATGTCTATTTTCCGAAATCTTACAGGAAAACTAAATAATAATTGACTTTTTTTATATACGACTTTTATACATATAAGTTTTAATAATCACATAACGTTTATATGTAAAAATCTTTTCTGTCAAACCACGAGGTAAAATTAAGTGGTCCATATTAACGAGATTTTATTTCAGTAGAAAGGTAACATGCTTATGTAGGTTTAATACAGTTAACATTTAAAGTAATGTAAAACTCAAACGTTAAATTTAATCAAATGTTTGAACTTGAGGGTGCGTGGAAAGCGAAAGGAACACAAATTGGTTGTTAAACAACATTAAGAACTTTTTATGTAATTATTTAACGTAGGGGAAGTTTGGAAATGTGCCATCACATATTTACCTAATATTATTAATCCGGGGCTCAGGACACTTCCTTCCTCATGGACCGATTCATCATTAGTGTGGCGTCTAAAAAGCAAAATAGCTAAGTAGCAAAATGCATAATGTGTACTGCGCAAAATAGAATAGGAGCTGACTCTTGAAACACAGTTTATCTATTTTGGGAGTCAGGACTTCAAAAATACTGTATCACTATCATCACCCTATATACGTCCACTGCTGAACATAAGCCTCCCCAATAGAATGCCTCTTTTGGTGGACTTTCCATTAGGAGATTTGCCATAATCACCACGCTTGGCAGACGGATTGGTGATCGCAGTAATGATCTTAATATACACAGGAGAATGCTGCTGCCCATCCCTGGTGCAATCCCTTAGTCGCCTTGACGACACCCGCTGGAAGATTTGGAGTAGCCCTATTCTAAGCCGGGAACCACACGGCTTCGACACTGTATCAATGTCATCATCATCATCATCATCAGGTTGTTTTTGTCTCTATTGCAGGAGCACAACCCTCCCTCATCTGCCGGAGACAGACGGAGGATTTGACCTACACTCCCCGCGCTGGCCAGACGGGTTGGGGAGGCCTGATTGATGTTTTATAATGTATTCCCTTAGTCGCCTTGTACGACATCCACGGGAAGAGTTGGAGTGGTCCACTATACTAACTTAGAATTTGACATGTCTAAGTAGCAAAACGCCTGTAATTCATAACGTCCGCTATGCAAAAAGACTAAATGTAATGTGTCTAAAGAAGTAGTTGATATAGACAAACTGGTTTTAGGCGCTCTACAGCTTAGGAAATCCGAGTTTTAGGCATTTTACTATTGAGGCAAATAGGCATATTGCTAATTAGTCATTTGAGCTTCTTAGACGATATTCTATAATTACATAAAAATGTAGTAGGGTGTGGACGTCAACTGATGATGGTTCATAAAATGCAGGTCCCCTGAATACCGACTTTGTAGGCCGTACTATAAAAGCGACTTTAATTTACAGCCACGCCTAGTAGCGGCCTCATTTAGGTGTAATACTGTGTTTGAACAACGCTAAAGCATCGCTCGTGTTAGTATACTCTCCCTCAATTTACGATTCGTAGGCTCAATGTTGACATATACTCGACTACTACGAATATTTACGTGTGGCCTGGCGGGGCTGTAGCCCAGGGCGGCACAATTATACGGGCGGTTAAATCATAGATATATTTATATAATTATGAACTGGAGTTCGATAAGTTTGATGTATTTCAACATGTTTCATAGGGACTGTGATAGGAATGCGGGACTTATGTGTAAGTAATAAAAATTATATTAATAAGGAATGTGAATTAATTTCCCATTTCGTAGCCAGTTATGAAATTTTGTTACCAAATCGGACGATTAAATTCCTTTTCCGTAACCGGTTACGGAATGGAAACTGAATTCCCATTTCGTAGCCACGTATGAAATTTACCAAAACCAAATGGTGCGACGCAACTCCCATTCCGTAACCGGTTACGGAATGAGGAATAATTTCCCATTTTGAAGACGGTTACGAATTTTGGTTACGAAATGAGAAGAAAGGCAGCTAAATTCAGATAGTTCGGGGCGGCAGATACACCACTGGCATTGGCTCTAGTGCTCTGTATTCCTTGAAATAGAGCCGTCGTACACAGCGCATATACCTATGTGTTGTGTGTATATTAAGTACTGTATGGGCCTCGTCGGAGTCCGGAACGAGGGCGGGAATATCATGGGCAAAAATTATGTGTGCCGGTTCGCAGAGATAGTGCCGCCTCGTCGGCCAGCGGCAAAATGGTAGAGATAATAGTATTATTACGAGGAATTAATATTGTAACTTATGTTTATGTATAAAGCAATTTAATGATACTTATATAAAAAATTTATAAGATACAGAACGGCTTATGGCAAAATTTGCTTACCTCAATATTCCTCTTAATTATTGACAAAATAATTAGATACATAGCAATTATATAGTGATTCTATTGATAATAATTAGTGCACATATACATTTACAAACGGCTCAAGTTTCTAGTTCGAGTGATAAAAGGTATAGGTACCTATTAGGCGAAAAGGTTTTGCCAAGAAATATCGGTCATAAAATATATTTTATTTAAAGGCAATAATAAATGCGGACGACTCGAATACTACGACGTAGCGGTCGTAGCCCTGCGTGGTAAGTTATGTGTTCTTTACGTGTTCATCATTTTCATTATTCTGTTGAGTCCACTGCTGGACATAGGCCTTCCCCAATACTCCACGTATGTTTCACAGTAATTTCATAAGGAAAAGAAACTGAACAACTCTCTCTACGTCACAAAAACGCTGACAACGTCAAAAAATTTAAGTAACCAAACTGATCATGTATTCTAAATCACATTGAACACTTACCCTTACCCTTTAGGTATCTATATCATTGAGAGACCTACCTAAACGGTGTCTAGCTCATAACACAGTATATGTGCGGTCTAGAAGTGCTGTCGAGATAAGATAACACTGATCGATGCTTCGCACTTAAGCCTGAGGGGCGCTACTGAAAAAGAATCGCCCTGGAAATGATCATGCTCGTACTGAGGGGGAGATTTCTTCTTAATGATATACATACTATATTCAGTTAAGTGATTCTAAGAATAATGCTAACATTTTAAAGTTATTGAGTTGCCACATTGATAAAAGCAGAAATTTATTTAACTCAGACCAACACGGTACAAAAATCTAAATGTCAAGAAAATTTTCAGAGAAATGGCACCTCTCGACAATTAAATTAGAATTAAAAATCTAATTCCGTTTTTTTATTTAAAGCTTTTTATCATTAACTACTTATTTTGCATTGTTATACAGTCCATATCTTAAATCCAGGATGTTCCAAAAAGGATCGCAATTAATCGTAACTAAATCCCATTTAATAAAACATAACTCATTCTAACAACTTGACTAAAGTTTACAATTTGCTAAAGTTTCTAACCTTAGATTGAAGGCAAATGTCATTAGTAAGCCTTAGTAACTCGGTTGCTAAAATCAACTTAACTATCATGCAAATTCATTAAAGTTAACAGTTTCGTGTCTATTTAAAAGTACCTTTTAAACTACTTTAAATATCAAGAACTTAAAATTATACAATTAAAAACTTATTCTACACCTGAACAGTATTCTCACATCACACTAAATTATATATGTGGAAGTGTGAATTTATATCTGTTTATTTGTTTATTGCTGAATAACGCTATAACTGCATGACGGATTTTGGTGAAGATTGTCACAGTGACAGCTCATATCCTGAAAAAACATATAGGATACATTTTAACACGTTAGACAGAGAATGAGTTCACATGATTAGTGTCATACTAATCTTGGTATGCTATGTCTTATAGATTAAAACATGAACTAACAGTGCAACACTTCCAGAAATGCCAAATATTTTAGGAAAAAGCACAAATATTGTGTCATTTTTGGAAGTATTACACACTTGTTTGTCTCCTTAACAATCGTGTCAAGTATTGATATGAGATCACTGATTATTAAAATAAACATATACTTATACGTGTATATAAAAACTCGCACATATTTTTAAATGTAAATACTTAGTTGCATGAAAACAATATACTAGACATTCAAACACCGCTTTCAAGGATGCTCCGATCAAATGTCAGAGGCGAATTGCGTGGAACTGGAACAATTATTTTGTAAAAAAAGGCAGCTCAATCAGTGCTGGTTCGTCTGTATTGTTGTATGTCGTGTAGTTTTGTTTTTAATCTGTTTTTAAATGGGTTTATGGTCTTTGCTTTTATAATGTTTTCTGGCAGGTCTTGACAGAGTATTTTCTGTTTTTTTTTTACTGTAGATTATATCTTCGCCAGTGTTCTCTTTGCTTCAGTATGTCTGTGTTATAAGTAATTATAATAACGGACTATCAATTATACTCCCGTAGCATGAAGTGTGCTTCTACACGTAGGCTCAAACCACAGATTATATTACTATACCTAGCTGCTTAATTTTTATGTCAGTTTGAAAACAAATAATGAAATGTAATGATTGAAACAGGAACGTTTGAACACTGTCAAAATACGTCGCAGACACTTCCAGTTAGTGCTATATTCATGTTTACGTATGTATATAGATAGTAAATCTAACGTACTGTCGTACTTGTCGATGCTGTATAAATGATGAGCCACTCTGTGCAAAGGGAGTTTATACGATGCGCTTTTGTCGTACAACTGGCATACCTTGCTAAGTCACTTGCGCGGAGCCCATTCGTTGCCAGCGGTTTCTTTTGCATGGTTTCTGAATTCCTCTCTATTCATATTACACCCATTATTGAAAGTTTCCTATTGAAATTTTATTTCCTGTTGTAAATAAGCTATTATAAATATGTAAGTCCCATGTCATGAACTACAAAGCGTAGCACAGCATGTGTTATTTTGTTTATTTTACCTAGAATATCGTGAAAAATCTTAAATTTTCATGTTGCCGAGCAATTTTACACAAATTTCTAACATACAGCTCAATAAGTCAAGTAGTTGTTTGGCTATCCGCCGGACAAACAGGCAGACGGACAGATAAACGGTATTTGGTTTGACGAAACTGTAAGAACGAATTAATCTTGTATACAAATCCTAGTTTACACGTTAACTGCTACGATGTAGAATGACGTTTAACAATTAGGCTTTTCTTGTTTTTGCTACGAGCTACCTGATTTATTACAGATCAACGATTTTATTTCAGACATGTATGTATAGAAGTTGAGTGACCACCCAGTTTCTGGCTGACTGGACCCACTAAATATTAATATTATCAGCGCAGCATATCGTCGAATCCACGTAATGGGTTCTAAATTGCTTTGATCGTTTTTCCGGAAGGTTAATGAATTCTCCCGCTCCAATAAACAGCGCTCGGCGACGGCGGGAGTGCCCCGGACGGGAGCACCCTGTGACTAATATTAAGTCTGCAATTAACAACGACATTATACATAAAAGGGATTGGTGCTCTGAAGGGTTTCAAGGAAAATATTTTGTTGCCAACCTTCTTTTCCAGATACTTAATTTATAAAGTTCGTAATAGGTATTTTGTTTTGTGCCTGCGGCTCTTCTGTTTGGGGAAGTAATCCTAAAATCTTTGGGAAATACCCAATTTATGTAGAAAAAAACCCGTATTAATTTGATAAGAATTTAAAGCCAGACAGACATTTAGACATTTATTTATTTAAAATATTGAAACATTACAGATTATTATTCCATTGCGTTATAATAACTTTTACAGAATACGATCTTTAGGTTTTGTAAAAATGCAGGGATGAAATTTTTGCACATTTTAAGTAAGTAATTCAAGGCTCACATTTGTCATGTTCCTCATATCAGTACTTAGACGTTCACCTTCCCAATGAACGCCATCACACCCGGTCCTCCGCCCTCCGCATCCAGTCGCTTCCGGCCACCTTCTTCAGGTCGTCGGTCCATCTGGCAGCGGGGCGTCCCACCCTGCGCGTGCCGATCCGCGGTCTCCACTCCAGAACTCATCTGCCCCAACGGCCGTCGATTCTGCGACAGATGTGGACCCTCCACTGCCACGAGCTTGCTAATCCTTTTGGATATGCCGGTTCGTATCGTTCTTCGTCGGATCTCTTTCTTACGAAGAAACCCCGAGCATAGCCCTCTCCATAACCATGTTAAAAATATTGTATTAATTAGGTAGTTCAGTTCAATTCAACTCTTCTTTGTACTCTATTGACGAAAAAAAAAAAGAAAGAGTATTGTCAAAAAGATGTGATTATTTAAGTTCTGAGGATTATTAACGTTACTTAAATTTTCATAATAAGTTTTGATCAATTACCCAGTTATTACCTTTTCTCATTTATAACTTTGAGAGGTTAATTAAAAGTAACTTCTACTGATTAAAACACAAATTACAAAACTTTATTAAATGAGACATTTATAGAAAATTTACTTAATAATAATAAATTGTACAGCAGCTATCCACATGCTTTTTCGCGAAATCGTAACGTACGTAGAAAAGTCCGAGTTCGATACCAGTTACGCCATGGATCTATGGGGTTTTCATTTACTGACTACTCATACCTCAAACGGTGAAACAAACATCGTGAAGAAACAAATCTGTTGTTAACTAAGATTTATCGACTGCATTTTAAATAATTAAGTCCAACTTGATTCGTCCCTCGTGGTTTTTATTTTATTATTATATATTCTTTATTGTACAACTTTTAAAAGTAAATACAGTTACAAATTTTGTGTACATAGGCGAGCTAATACTTTTACCATACTTGAAAGTAGTACTAAAAATAATATATATAAATATGCAATAAAGCGTATGCTGTCAGATATATGACCAATTACGAATGCAAATTGTATAACATTAAAACTAATTGACTTCAACCGATTTCGAGAAAATCTAAGTTTAGATTTTGGTGCTACTGGATCACCCTTATATGAATTTTGCCAGACCAATGGATACTGCCGTAAGATAATACGCTAGGAGATTCTAGAACATGAAAAGTTTGTTCAAATTCGTTAGAGCAGTTTTTGACAAAATTAATTTATTTTTTATTTTTGTTATATGGCAACTACCCTCAAATTGAGAGCCAGCCGGAAATTACTAAGAATCCTCGGATGACTTAGCCTAAACGAGTTAAAAATTTGGTGTCAACCAGAACAATGGTTTAGTCACTAGGAAAAGCGCGAACGGATGGACCGACGAACGGACGACGGTTTCTGAGAAACTATTTTTTGAGATAATATGTTGGTGAGACTCGTATAGAACTAAAATAAAATGTAAAAACAACGACAATGCCTTTCTCGCTACATCATCAGCCGAAATACGTCCACTGCTGAACATAGACCTCCCCAATAGAACGCCACTTTGATGGGATGTCCATTGGAGGATCTGGCATAATCACCACGCTTGACAGGCGGATTGGTGATCGCAGTAATGATCGTAAGATTGAACAAAAGATTTCTGTGAGCTGTGAAGTAGTATTATATTTAGATAAGTTAAATAGTGTTTTGAAAGTCATGTTGCTCTTGGTTACATTCAGCATGTAAATTATACGCGTTTTGATTTATGTATGACTTTACTGAACAATGAGTTGTTAACCGTAAATGTTAATTTAATTAGCAGATGTGGCGTATGTACATTCAGAGTCAATAGTGTCTTAGTATATGAAATTTCTACCAGAATTGCAATGTAAAATACTTCATAATCGATTAACATCAGAAATGTTCTAATGTACATGCTCCTACAATATTTCTTAATTAACTGATGTTTCTTTTTAAAAGTAAGACAATATATGGAATTTTTAAAGAATTGGATTATACAACATCTCAAAATTTTGGATTTCAAATGTATTTTATCGAACACAATCTTTTGATATGTCGATTACTACACTCATTTTGTTTTATAGCGCTGACAGATACGAAATATGTCATTTGAAATATTGATGCTGATTATTTTACGCATGAAGGAAGAAAAAATCGTATGCCGCCCAGACGTAAATTTTTTTCTTCCTTCATGATTTTACGTGTACAGTATTATGAAATATAGAGAAGTCCCGTTATTGTGAAATTAAGAACGGTCAGTACTTTTGGAACTTCGTTTTTTCAGCTACTTTTAACGCTGACTGTACCTGCCAGGGGTATTATTTGCTAAATCAAATTAATTGATTCAAACAACAGCCTCTGTGTTTACCTTACCTATTGGTTTAATTTAATAGTTTACGAAAATACTAGCTGCTGTCCGCGACATTGTCCGCATGGATTTAAGCCCTTGGCGGTGGAGTCTAAAAAAATACTTTCTTAGAGTTGGCTTACGTCTTTAAAGAACCACTATTCGAAGTTTGAACTTTCTATATCCATCGATTTGAGCTCTGCATAGACTGACTAACTGATCTAGTCAATAAGGATTTTTAATTCCACCGCTAAGGCACCTTTTCGTTCCTTAGCGTTTCCTTGTACTCGTACAGAGTGGAAAGAACGAACAGACCCTGGTGAGAAAGTACCTACCTACATATTAAAGACAACTTTTACTCAAAGGAAACATTCCATTATTTTTTTAAAGTAAATAAAACTGAAATCTAACTTTTTTTTAAAGTCACTTGCGTCAGCCGGGCATCGAACGGACACAAATGCAATGAAATCTCTTAATATTCACTACATATTAAATTAAGGAAGGTCGTGAATCTTACTAGGACCCATGTCCTAGTAAGATTTCACGATCTTTCCTTAATTTAATATGTAGCCGTAGCGGCTTTAGCTTTATTTATTTATTTAATAGTTTATTGTACACACAAATATACAAAGAACATCACAAAGAAAAGAAAATTATACAAAAGGATAAGCTTATTTCTAAAGAAATTTCTTCCAGCTAACCTGCGGTGAAGACAAGGGATTATGGAGAGGCAGTAGTCGCGTGTACCTTTTGAAGTTGTCAAGAGATTTGATCCTTATGATTACTCTCTCGATTAGTATCATTAAAGTACAGACTGTTATTTTTTCGCATTGGCGTCGGTTTGACTCCCAACAGAGACAAGTGACTTATAAATTTTTTTGAATGCCGTTTTACTTATTTAAAAAAAAACGTTTCCTTTGAGTAAACTTTGCTTTCTTAAATATTTATGGTACTTTACTTTTGAGGGCCCGTTCGTTCTATCCACCTATATATAAGAAAAAAAATATAGATTTAATAATATTCATAACAAAATCTTCCCCCGATTCATTTTTATCTAGACACATAACAAACGCTTACGTACTTCTCTTGTTCAACGCGTGCCGGGGCATGTAAAAAGAAACTAGGAATGATGGATGTCCTCCACCATAGCATAATTTGTATAACTTATCAAAACTTACTTTACCGGCTCAGCGACCCAGTAATAACCCTAGGGCAGATAAGACCACGATTGGGCATGCCTTATGTGAGACAGCCCCCTATTCTATCCAGATGTTATATTATATTAAGTAGTTATCTATGGAGTACTCCTTTTCTGAACTGAAAAAGTTATTAAGCTTATTATTAGTTGACAAATTCCTGAATGGTTAACATGGTTTTTGTATATGGAAAATGACATTATTTATTATCTGTTTATAACCTCAACATCAGGTTATTTTTGTCTCCATTGCGGGAGCACAACCCTGTCTCATCTGCCGGAGACAGACGGAGGATTTGGCCTACACTCCCCGCGCTGGCCAGACGGGTTGGGGAGGCCTGATTGATGTTTTATAATGTATTCCCTCAGTCGCCTTGTACGACATCCACGGAAAGAGTTGGAGTGGTCCCATTCTACTCTACCGGAAACCACACGGCTTATAACCTATGTGACATTAATTGATGAATTTTTGATGAAGTTGTTTTACCAATAAATACGATTATTGAGTAGATGTAGGGTACGGTAGATTTTTGGTTAGTAAAAAATTAATACTTCACGCGATCCATCCAATTACGTTGTAAACAAACAGATATTAATTTGTAAATGCGTGTGCGCAGGTGTGTGGCACAACCACGAGAATACGGTGGCGCTGAGCGCGGGCGGCGCCTCGGCGGGCGCGAGCCGCGGCCGATAGTACCGCGGGCCGCGCCCGCGCCGCCCTCCCGCGCACCCCGCGCACCCCTCGCCAACCCGCGCCGCCACCATGGTGCGCGACAAGAAGCTGCCACACAAGACCGACTCGCAGAAATGTAAGTTCCTTACAGTTCTCACACATTCTCTATCATCTTTGTACGATTATGAGCTCGATATAAAAGTCTATTCCTTAGATCTTTCAATAACTTAACGGTCCTGGCCGAATATCAGCGTCGCGCCGCCGCTGCTGGGCTGCGTGCGACATTATGCTGATTCAGGGCGCTTTCTGCAGCACAGAACTACACACTGTTACGTTTTTTGCTGTACTTCTGTATTAACATGTAACCTATATGTAACATTAAATTTTGTGCTGTGTTTAAGAATAAATGGATTATCTATCTATCAATAAAAGATTCTGAACTAAAATTAGAACCAGGTTGTACATTTATAGTTATTGACGTTGTTGTGTAACATACCTTGCTTCATAATATTTTTATGCACTTATTCCATAGCAAACATAGTCTTTTACAACGTACCAAATTTTTTCTTTACGATGGTTTTTTTTTGTTATTATGTTATTTAATACTGTTCTCTGGGGTAACGAGGAGTGTTAACACGGCATATTGTTATAAAGTCTCCAGCCATCGTCGAAGGAAATGTGACCAAGCATGTACTTCTGAAGTTACGCTACGATAACACTTCAAGACGTACACGTGACTCGAGTTCCGACTAAAGACTTAAATACCTTCACTAAGGAGCTCTTTTTGTCCAAGGTCCTCGTGTTTCGAAGATTCTAAGGTAGCCCAAGACTAGACATTAACATCAGTGTTACAAGAGCTCAACGAAATGTTAAATCGACGTTAGTTTAAAATTCGTTTACAATAATATCGTTCAGTTTATGAGATCCTGGTAAGTTTCCACAGTTTAATTTTTGTTTAAAATACAAGTTTGTGCCATGTTTCCCATAGCTTTTACCAGCAGTGGAAATGCACACGAAATGTAAACTGTTTTAGGCAAATAAGGATTATATATTAGTAAAATAATGCATTTATTATTTCTGATTTTTTACCCTCGTATTTTTTCCTTTTCTCCAGTATTTTTGTATTATTTACAGCTTTCTTGTTTTCTTTTCAGAAAACTATAAGTATGGCTAAACGGCAACAGTTGAAATTCAAAATTAAATAATAATAAAAAAATCATTAAAATAAAAAGAAATTAAGTAAACAGTTTCAAGTTCTATGAATTACCTAGAGTATGAAAATGTCAATTTTAATATTAAGTTTCGCCAAGTACGGCGTGCGTGTGTTGAAACCTATGTAAGTTCTATAGACGGGGATCCCAAGGGAAATTCGTTAGAAAAATATGAAGGCCGAATTGTGACTTTTGACGTAGGTTCTAGAGGTCACAAAACGGTCTCCTGTACAAAGCTAGTGCGTTACCGTAGCTTCGCCGCCGTAAGAAATAGTTATTTATGCAACTGTTATATTAGAACATGCATGTGAGTTGAGTATAATAGCATCACACCGGTGTATATGACTGATTATGTGCAACTGCATACATAATTTTATCTAGACTAGTACAACAGTTAAAATAAAAGACAAAAAATATGCAATGAAATGCAAAATGTTGAAATATGTCGGGGAAAATGCAGGAAATCCAATAAGCGTCCGCCACGCATGCCAGCTGCCTCTACGCTTTTTTTAACAGCATTGGAAGACGATATCTCTGCTGCATTCGTATGCCATTTTAAATAACGCGTAAAAAAATACATTACTTACCAGTAGGTTATAAAAATGACACACATTATTAACCTGCAGGTTGAGGTAATATATGTTATGTAGATAAACTGCATAACTTAGAAATTCCCTATTTAAAGTTTTTGTGATAGATGGATCCAACTTTTTTCTATTGTATGGTTGAAATGACTTGTCGAGATTTTCTAGGTCAGGTGAATAAGGGAAGAATTGTGAAAATGTGGTTTTGATTAATGCCATCGCTTTGCTTTATAGCCGGCCTATAAACCTATATGTCAATAAGACACAAACCTAAATATCTATTACCATACCATACATACGTAAAGAATTAGAAAATACACCAACCATAAGAAAACTACATCATGAGAATAAAAATATTTAAAAGTTAATTATATCAGAACAGTGTTTTTCGAGTTGTTCCTCTGTTCAACTAACACATCAATATAATTGATAAAGGTCACAGAGGTCTACCGAAAATCTCAACAAGACATTTTAACATCGCACTGTGACGAATCTCAAAGGAAACATTTATTCTATATTTATAGCCTAAACTTTAAACAAAATAATGGAGGATGTTGGACAAATTCTGGCGCAAGGGAAATGGCCCGTAACATTTTACGATGCTCTAGGCCCTGAGACATTACGTGGTAACTAGTCCATTGTTGTTACCATATTACTTTATTTACATTTACGATTTACGATTTATTAAGCCTGTGGCCCGCAGCGTGGAAACAAACCTATTTTAGTGGCAGAAAGAGCTGTATAAGGCACAGACGGCTAACAAGTCGCCCTTGTGCACAATGGTATAAGCGATGAGATTCGTTGCACTTTTAGGTATTGTACCTAACGCCATTAAATATTTTACTTTGGATAATTGTAGAATACTGGCTTGTTTCTACAGAATTGGTAATTTGTTTAAGATCTTGTTCCCTTGAACTAACTTTAATCCCCTTCACCAACTCAACTCATTAACTTGCTCATGGTTTGGTTTCAAATAACCATAAAAATTATTACTTTAGCTAACATATAGCAAACAAGACAAAACAGTTATGTGCAGTTTGAAATTGCAATGCCGCTCATTTTTGTTAAATTCTTAAAAATCTTTTCCCTGAGTTGGCTTTGTTCTTATTTTTCTATTTCAACTGCTATACCTACTCTCCAAACAACTTTTATTTTTATTAGTTTCTTTATAAACATGGCAATCATTGCAAACTAATTAACCAACACAAATGAACATATAATCACCCAAGACATTGACAGAGAATACTGAATATTACTGATTTTAAGGATGTCTGTAATAATCTGTGAATCTGGTAATTTATAATAATAAACTATTTATTTTATTTTGAACTGACATAAGGGTATACCACCTTGCCAGATCGAACGAAAAATGCCATGGCATGCCGAGCACTAGGGGATAAATCAAACCTTGGTCGATTACAAACCAATCCTTCACCAAACTGTCATTCATTTGTAGTTGAGAAATATTATTAAGTAGCACTTTAATTCGACATCACAGCCGAACGTGATATAGAAATGATAATTATAAAACTTCTATTATCAATCATTCAATCTGTGCGGCCTAACATAAGATTAATTTAGGGTTACCCATCATATCAGCCTTTAGACGCCCACCGCTGGACATAGCCTTCCCCAATAAACGCCATCACACCTGGTCCTCCGCCCTCCGCATCCAGCCGCTTCCGGCCACCTTCTTCAGGTCGTCGGTCCACCTGGCGGTGGGGCGTCCCACCCTGCACATGCCGATCCACCGTCTTCACTCCAGAACTCGCCTGCTCCACCGGCCGTCGGTTCTGCTACAGATGTGACCTGCCCACTGCCACTTCAGCTTGCTAATCCTTTCGGGTATGTCGGTGACCCTCGTTGTTCATCGGATTTCTTCATCACGAATCCTATCCTTCAAAGAAACCCCGAGCATAGCCCTCTCCATAGCTATCTAGCTACTATTAATATTAGCTTATATTTATTTCTAAAATCTTTTAATTTTCAGTAACTATAATTTTTATACCAATCGTCTCACTCGCTTGCTCCTGTAACTTGGTATTTTGCTTAATTTGTACTGAACCTTATCTTCGGGCCCCACTCGGCGTGATCGTAAAAGGAAAGCTCGTTTGTTGCTATTAGTTGCGTAATTGTGGTACATATTTAACCAAAATTAAACTAGATAGTATAATAAAGGGGGCAAACTAGATCCATGTACGAAATGTGGTGTTAAAACACACTTACCTGTCCGGGGGTGAACATATTTAAAATGTCATACCACTTTAAATAATTTCTTTTTCGGTTTTGTTATAGGTATAATTACTTTCACATTTTTAAGTTGTTCATATATGAGTCCCCCTTTTCTGATCTAATATTCAGTATCATAATACTAAATCTAACTTTATCCTTCCAGTTAAATTTTTCGACACCTTTGTTTGAATATTGTTATAACTCTCAAATTTCTGAATAAACATATTTTAGGATATATTTAAATTGACTTAAGACATATACATATAAAAAACGTAATAAAGCAAATATAATGTATGACTTGTTATACTAATAATATAAACAACGTTTTTGTTACGTTCTGTATAATTTCATTAGGTATCTATAATTGGCCTCTTATTTTTATGACCCCTTCAATTGTCTTAACTACTTTTACTTACTGTTCCTCTCGTGCTTCGTCTAGCGTTTTTTTGTACTAAAAATATAATCCCAGTGATATCAGAGAGAGTGAGGTGGGATGGAGCCATAATCAGCTCATTGAGCTTGCTATATCGATATACGTCGGGTGCGAAATTGCTAAAGCCATATAGGGTAGCATAGTGCCCTAACGATAACGAGGTGCTCCGCTCGACCTTATCTCAAAATGAGCCAAAAGGGATAGAAGGAAGAAGCGCAGAAAACTCTGAAACAAATAAAGGAGAAATAGTGAATGATGCTGATATGCACAAATTAGGTACACAATGATGTTTGAAAGCTGATCTTCTGTTAAGAAAACTGTAATAGCATGACTATAAGAGCTGATAATTGTCAACTGTCACATGTTTCATAAACAACGAAAGAGTAAATCTAATCGTGCTTAATATTATTTCTAACATCGAAAATTTACTAATGAGTTATTATATCTTTCAACCTAGCTGTCTATTCTTGCTAACTTTCATTCTTCATAACAACTGGCAGATCTCTTTAACGGACGACAGTTTACTGTAATCTCTCCAATATTTCCTGTTTCGAGTTCCCGATACGAAAGATAAATGGCTTCATTACCTACAGACGGGATGGGATTGAGAGTCGATTCGTGTTCGATTCCCATCAACTTTCTCGATCAGTAAACGAAATCGCATTGAAACTTAAAACGTGTCTCGAATATACTTTTACTAGCCGTGAATAAAATCACTTTATCGCTTGCCTGTTTAACGAAACCTGGAACATACATGTTGTATTGCCTGACAATGATAATAAATTATGGAAATTTCAGATTCTATTTTATTTACGAGATTGAGAGAGCACAGAGCACGTTTGATTTATGATTATTGTAGTTGTAAAAGTAAAAAGGGTTAAATCGTCAGATAAAATATCCTCTATATAAAAATGTTTGAGATCAACACATATACAACAGTGAAATATTTTTATAATTTTAATTAAATTAACTATTAAACTGGACTACATTTATTACATTACATTTACGAACAAAATCAAAAATATTCTTATCAAAATCAATCTTATCTTAATACGGCCCAGCAGATGTATTCTGCGACACTACGATCTTTTGTATCAGTCCCTGTGTTAAATACTGCTCCCATCCCAAAAGATCCGCTGCATAAATATTGCATAGATTATGCAGCTAACGGGCTGAAGCTTGTAATCCCCGGGGTTCAGGGTAAACCGAACCCAGGACACTCATTCGCCCTGCAGCCAGTGAAGTGCACTCGCACGACAAGTGCCTCATCGTCTCGATATCCACTACATAGGCTCTATAATTGACGTTCACTGACCCATCTTATACAGGAGGTGCCTTACTCCCAAGTGACCGGTTAATGCTCCTGACAGTCGTGTTTACTGTGTTTACACTTACCATGTTTTAGGGTTTTGTTATCACTTTAACTGAAATATATCATTTATCGATTGGTGTTACTGGTACTGGTTGATTCTATGTGTGTCTGTCAGAATGTTTGTAAAATGCCACCGCTTCGTCTACGTTATTTATTTAACACTATCTTTTCAGTTAATAATCACAGTATATACATTTGAAACTTAAGGGCTACACGGTAGAACGTGCACTTCACACTTTTCAAGAGATATAGGTATCATTACCAGGCAGCAGCTACGAAATTCATCAAAGTGCAATTCGCAACGAGAGTGCTCTATCATGGCTTACAGATTTACTGCTCCCATAGGGCTGGGACGTAATACTATCGAACATAAATTACCCACAGCTCGATGAAAGTGAACGATAAATTGTTAATTTAGGATAAAACAAATTGCAATTTTATTACCGTATCTGAAAATTTCACTATTATTCTGTTCATACAAGGCAAATATTCCGCATTTTTCAAAAACATTGCATAAAATAGTTTTGGTCCGATCATCATCATCTCAATATCATTTTCAGATATGATAAATCTGCTACATAACATACAATATGGTTGTTTTCTTTATTTTTAGATAAACAACATTGAATAAAATTGTTTTTCTTGTGAACTTATGCCCTTATTCATTTCTCAGTGGATGAAAAAGGGCTTAATTAAGTTCACAAAAATAAATTTTTTTTTATTCAAACGATCACTGACTCTTGAGACCTAAAAATGTATCTCGAATTTATTCGCAGTTTCTAAAAGTATATTCCATCACTAATTAACTAATTAATAATTAATTAATGAAATGGTTTAAGCAACAGGGTTGTATCAAATAACTAGATGTAACAAATTGCCAGAATCTGTCGTAACTGCCACGTCAATATACATGTTTAAGTAAGAAGTAAGACTGGACAATTTCTTAAAAGAAAAGAATCAATTTGACTAGTGATGTGGAAGCACCAGCTATAAGCTGCCTTTCCATTTAAAATAAAATAAATAATGATGACTCTCGCCACTAACACACTGTAAGTGATTCTTGAAAATTCGAGCCCTTCGAGGTCAGGTAAATTGACTAAATTTTAAGCTTTATTAATTTCATTATCTGGACCTGACTCGCTGTGGAAGTAATTCATAAAGTTTTCCTTTGAAATGTTTGGTGTAAAAATTTAAAAGTGTTTCCAATTTGGAAGATAGCGAGATTAATGAATGTTATGTGGTAAAACATGTCTCAAATACGATACGATTTTTAAAGGTTCTGTCAAAACGTATACCCTTACTTTGCTAAAAAAAACCGTTCGTCTATATGTCTTTAAAATCGTAGTATACCTACCTACTTGATGTCTGTAATATAATAGGTATTGGAATGTCATCCGACCCGCTGTCATGGATGAACGATGAAATCCGACAGAGTTTCTTCTCCCTCCATATACAACATAAGTCTGTGAGATAAAGCACGTCTACATTATGTTGTTGTTCATTCTCAGATATTTTGTAGCGGTGCCGGTGTAAACGAATTCAGTACCTAATTATCGGTTCTGTAAAGCAGATTCACACAATGGATTCGTGAGATTGCAAAATGTTTGTGATTTTTTACAGATTTGCATACACAAAGTTTTGGTGTTGTTTTATTGTAATTTGAATTAATAAGATAAATAGAAATATTAATGTAATAAACAAAAGTTCGGGCTTCAGCGTACATATGAACCTAAGCCTGAGGTATCTAAGATATACATATAAAGAAGTATTCAACTGCCGTGTGGTTTCCGGTAGAGTAGAATATAGGACCACTCCAACTCTTCCCGTGGATGTCGTACAAGGCGACTAAGGGAATACATTATAAAACATCAGTCAGGCCTCCCCAACCCGTCTGGCCAGCGCGGGGAGTGTAGGCCAAATCCTCCGTCTGTCTCCGGCAGATGAGAGAGGGTTGTGCTCCTGCAGTGGAGACAAAAATAACCTGATGATGAAGTATTCACGTATGACGACCTCCGTGGCGGAACGGGTAGCTCTCGGACTGCCACGCCGGAGGTTGCGGGTTCGAATCCCGCTAGGGGCAAATGTTCGTATGATGAATATGAATGTTTGTACCCAAGTCTTGGATGTTTATATGTTTATTTAAGTATGTCTGTCCGTTATCTAGTAACCATACCACAGGTCTGCCTAGTTTGGGACTGGATAATTGGTGTGAATGTCTGAGATATATATTTATTTATTTATTCAACTAAGCTATATAAGTATTCTATAACATGTAGGTATAATATGTATATAAACATATGTATCATTTAATATCGATGTTATACGTTGGTTTACGATTAATCACATAATTTTTTGTTCTCAAAGTTGGGCAAAGTATACATATTGTATTTCTATTGTCTGATATAATCTCCTGCGGCAAATTCTGGTTTAGATAGCGAAATTAGATTTGAAAAACGTAAAATTGGCTTAAGTTTAATTGCTATTGGGATCGACTGTTTTTGCAATATAGCCACGATACACTAGATAACATGACAGCAAACTGAGCTGAGCGTAACAAAATACGGATTTCTTTTATTATCTCCAAAAGTTTATTGGACTGAATTTTATTGCCCATTAAATATAATTTTACCGTTATTGGTGTTCTATTTCGGGTTGATGTATTTAATGTTGAGATTGATAATCATGAAGCCGGAACCAGCGTACATAAAACCATCATCGACTCATCGTCAATCAATATTAGTTCATTCTGAGGTGTTGGGTCTTAATATTTCAATAGATTTTTTGTGAACGTGATTTTGAAATTGTGTCTCATGATTCAGCATAAAAGAAAAGTAATACGTTCAAAAAATGTCATAGGTATCATTTCGTTGCATCGCATGTTTCCTCCATAACAAGTTGAACTCGGTGAACGATAAATATTGATTCATTAATGACGAATATAACAAAATAATTACAACCCATTAATTTGATCGTAATTATCAAGTCTATTTTACACATTCTGAATCTAACCCATTCTTGTGCAGGTACTTGCAATCTATTTTCTTTTACTTGAGTAAAACCTATAATATGATAATGAAAGTCTGCAAAGTGTATTAGTACACAAAGTGCGGATTTTTTTTAGTCTTCCTAAAGTATCTCCGATTTTCTTTCTGATATTGCAAAAAAAATTCATCACTAATCCAGTCGTTTTCGGTATTCTAGTGAACAGGCACAAAGACAGATGGACAAAAAAGCTTCTCTAGAATTTCTTCTTTCATCTCTAAATTTTACGAAATAAGCCTACATTCAAACGTTGCCCCAAATACAAATAATAGAGTTACAATTCTAGTAGAGCAACAACGATTCCCATTCTAATCACATACCTACGTAGGTATAATTAAGCTGAAAACGGTTGAATTTTGTAACCGGTTCCGACACCTATAATATGAAATACGGGGAGGATGTAGGCCTCATTAATGCGCCCCGGCACACGTTGCCCCTTTTGCCTACGTAATGATATTTCTAATGTGCTCTAGACTTTACCCAATACAACTATAGTCGTCTGGTAGCTTAGGATTATCAGAATACTACTAAATTTAAAATTATCTTCTTAGGGAGACCAGTAAGACCTGACGACCCTTCTGTATCATTTTGTGGCAAACCTGTCCACCACAGTGCCCCAAGCCGATTTAGTGGACTTCACATATGCCTTGGAATTGCTTATTTGGCATGTGCAAGTTTCCTTACGATGTTTTCCTCACCGAAAAGCCTGTGGTATTTATAAATAAACCGTACTTAAGTTTGAAAAAGTAATTGGTACGGGCTAGGTTTATTGAACACACGACATCATGAACGTGAGCGAGTGTAAAACCAGCTAGGCTACCACGGCTCAAAAAATAGTAATTAAGGGTAATATTATTTTCAACTGAAGAACTAATTCTCTATTATCATATCACACACAAAGAAATGAGTTCACATCTGTCTCAGTTCCGGAGTTCTAGACTGGGTATAGATCGTACAATTCACACCGCCACGACAGACTAGTTCTCTAAATAGCTTACATTTTATTATATGCGTTATAATGTTACTGTGTTAGTTCTATGCATATGTACACTAAGATATTGACGTTCGGATAGCTTCGGATAAACTGCCCGCGTTCCGCGTTCACTCCTCATGAAAAGTAGCGAAACATGCCATCGTGAATTTTGCGACCTGTACCGAAAGTACATGCATATGTATATTTCATCGCATGACAAAGTTCCCCTCTCTGATTGGGAGAGATCACAGTGGATTTAAAATCTTCTTACTTGACATTTACGTTCATTTTCCGAAATCACTTTAAAATCCAACATAACTCAGAACAATAACAGCTATTAACGTCCAACAATTTGCTACAGGGTGTGGCCAAGTGTCAAATTGATTGATTGATACTTTCAATGCTGAAATTGTTCCCATCGCGGTACAAAACAGCGCAGTCACTTCAAGCGTTTGGATTTTTCGCAAAATAATGGATAAAAAAAATTACTCCATCGCTTCAAATGCTGAATATGCTTTAATTTATAAGGATGAGAATGCAAAATGGTAGTATGAATAGAATAGTGTAATAGATGAAGAGCTATATACAGACTTAAATTACACCTATAGTTGTAAAAAGTCCAATATCTTTTAGACATTACACTTTTGTGTAATTTATATAAATAAGTATACAGCTTCTACCTTCTTCTATAGTGGTAAATTTCATTTTCCCGCAGTAAAATGTAGCCACCTTACTCCCAGGCTCAAGAAACGAAATTTTAAATCGAGATCTGTTATGTTTTAGAAGCTTGAACACAGAAACAGATTAATATATTTATTTATGTCATACTTGTAGTTGAGATACGAGTAACTAACATACGAGTAAACATTTTTCTCATTTAATTTTGCAAAACGTTCGGTTTTCATTTCAGTTTTATTCAATAGACATCTAAACGTACAACTCGTTTAATCGTAGAACGTGACTATTGAACTTTGAAAATACAGTTTTGTAAAGTACAGTATTGTATTGCGTCACTGCATGTTCCGTCCCATATTTGTGGATTTTCTCACCTATTCCAAACCATACAGCTCTACTTCCTCGGCGCTTTGCTGAAAAGTTTCAGATATGCGGAAAATAACTTTAGAGCCTTCTCGCTTACCACACACGAGAGGTAAAAGAATTTTCAAACATAAAGAGATCGTAAATGGGATACTCGTACTGAGTGTAAACTCGATCCGAGCAGCTGAACAAAATCTATATAAACTTAACTTAATCTTAGATAGAAACATAAAAACGTAAAATGTACTTGTTCGCAAGGAAAACTATATATAAATTGAAAGTTGTCATACGATAAAAGTACTAAATGCATCAGTAATTAGTAGATTTGGTGAATAAGTGCATCAAACGCATTTTGAATGATAATTACCTTTTTTATCGTAATGCCGTTTTGTCTCGTATTTTGTAACATGCATTGTTTCTTGTCACATTCTGATCAGGAGTAAATCTGTTTATGATGTAACTACTTAAATTTATATATACACTAGCTGTTGCCCGCGACTTCGTCCGCGTGAATAAATTAACATAACATATTCATCATATCAGTCCTTAGACGTCCACTGTTGGACATAGGCCTTCCCCAATGAACGCCACCACACCCGGTCCTCCGCCCTCCGCATCCAATCGCTTCCGGCCGCCTTCTTCAGGTCGTCGATCGATCTGGCGACGGGGCGTCCCACCCTGCGCTTGCCGATTCGCGGTCTCCACTCCAGAACTCGTCTGCCCCATCGGCCGTCGGTTCTGCGACAGATGTGGCCCGCCCACTGCCTCTTCAGCTTGATAATCCTCTCGGCTATGTCGGTTACCGTCGTTCTTCGTCGGATCTCTTCATTACGAATCATATACTTCAAATAAACCACGAGCATAGCTCTCTCCTTAATTGAAGGATAACATCACATATTATTATGATTAAGTTATAATAATACCACATGAAAATATTTTGCAGGAAGTTAAGTATTTTTCTTTGTAAGTTAAATATTTTATCGCTTGGGCATATGCCTTTACCACTCCTCTTCCCTCTCACCTTCCCCTCCCCCTCACCTTACCCTAGCCTACCGGTTCCCCCCTCCCCTACCCCTCCCGTTCGATCTCCCTTTCAACCTCCACTTTACCCTACCCTTCCTCTACACTTACTCCCAACCGCCCCCTCTCTCCTTCTCCCAACCCCCTATCCATATCTTTCTTCCCAGCCCTCCCATTCCACCCTCTATCCCCTTTCCCTTCCCCTTCCCCAGTCCATACACTCTGCTCTTCCCCTTCCCCAATCCCTACCCTCTACTCTTCCCCTTCTCTTCCCTTTCCCCTTACCCCTTCCTTCTCCCATTCCCTCTACCCTTTCTCCCCTCAGAGTGCTCAATTTTTTGCATACTCAACCATTCCATTGGTGTTTGGTAATCGCCTCTGTCTGATCTTGAGGAGCATGTCTAAAAACACTTGAGCGTGAGAGTTGCCACCGAGTTGGAGCCGCACATAATGCGTGAGGCGCCATTTTAGTATTCCGACCATATTACAAGTACTTGATTCAGGCGTTTACCTCATCGGCAGTAGTACCCCCCGTCACTACCGCTAAAGTCTGGCGAAAATCACCGCAAAAGTGACCCGTAATAGCACCCATCGCACCCCCTCCGGATGTCCTATAGCTTTCTGTTCACAGCTTCTACAACATTCTTGTGCGCCATAGTACACTCATTCCAAAGGATCAGAATGCATTCCTGGATCACCCGGGCGTTGTCACTGTTACGTGACGTAACACACAGGAGTTTCCGTGCTGTCTAAATCGATGGGAATCTTGAAGGTGGTATGGGCCGTTTTACTGCCAGGAAGCAGTGTGGCAGCGATCCCTGAGGACGCTACAGCGCGAGCGTTCTTCCCTTGTCGTCTGAATTCCACCAGAATTATGTCAGTGAGAAATTATTTTCCGGTGCCTTCCGGTGCATTAAGGAAAAACGTTTCTCCGAACTGCAGCTCCACGCTTCTTACAACTTTGTTGAAACCACTCATTGTCCAACTGTGAGTCTTGGAAAGTTATCAACTTGTTACTAACTATTGCTGATATTTGCTGTACGGTAATCGGTTACCGCAGTAACGGAAGATTGCAGATTATCGCAGAGAAACCGCAGACCCGGCGTAACGCCGCCGATCTAAGTGACAACATCTTCGAGCATAGTAAGGCAGCGGTTTAGTACCCTCTCGTCAGATACGTCCACGCCTAGTTTACCGTTCCTCATAGAGCACGCCAGGACATCTTCCGCGAGACGAGACTTCTCCCAAAGTTGAACTGGGTTCGAGAGCCCACAAAACACAGCAAACAAATGGCTCAGACGTCTTGGGTAGTGATACTTACGACTGCATCACCGAGTGTTTCATCCCAATTTCGGTCGTCATCCAGCAAGTGCCTTGCGTTGCAGGCCGCTTTTAACGTACGGTGGTAACGCCATTTACCTTTTCAAGGAACACGGATGAGAAAGCGCCGCGAATAGTGTGCAGTAACAATCATCTCGTCATAAGACGATTTTGGCAATTAAATCATCATCTTGACATAGTATGAAGAACGCTAGAAGTTTGGTCTACAGGGAGTTTTCAATACGTTCCCTGAATAAATACTTTTCGTCGGAATCTCTTTTCATATTTCTCAATTATAATTTTCTTTTTATTTCGGCTTTGAAATTTAAAGATCAACAATTAACTGGTGTTAGTAAACCTCTGAAATATACTATCTTTGTACTGCACTAAATTTTTTGTTGCTGGTTTTTCTATTTCTTGAATAATTATGGAGATTTTTTTATATATTATGTTATTCCGGGACATACACTGTCACTTTACAAAGTTTCTTCAAAATCCATTCGGCAGTTTATGCGTGATGCTCGTACAAACAAACAAACAAAAATTTAAAAAATTGTTCTTCAGTTACTTATTTTACGTAGTCCTGGTTGGTTATTTCCGAATATATTCAATGTACAGACTTTTTGCATTTACTATTTTATTATATGTATAGATATACATATATAAATTATATTCGCATAGTAACGACTTTTATAGCAGAACAAAGGTTAATATCCGGAATCTTGCCAATTAATACAAACTATTGTTTGTAATACAAACAATTTCTCAAATTAATGTTTTAATTAATTTATCCCCAATTGAGTCCTCTTCAAATAATTTTATAATAGAATTTGACGCAGAACAGTTTAAATACAATATTGAGGAAAACGGAAACTAGACTAAACGCTAACACAACTAACGTAACTGCTAAAACTAACTTAACTGACTGCTAAACTAATGAAGCTAGTAAAACTTGATATATTTGTTAATGGAGTAGGTAGTGCAATTGACAGATGTTAATTAACCTTTCATTTGTTGTCGAGGATGCCGTGGATGCGAAGCTGGTATGGTGAGAAATAAAATCCAAACTTGATGTGTGAAATTTACTCAATAAATTTACACTCAAATATTATTGATTTGTATAAATTATAATAACGATTAAAACAGATTTAATTATAAGACAACTTTTATAGCGGGAGCACACACAAAACAGAACCGATCAGCCATGTCGGATTTTTAAGAAGAAGGAGAGAGAGCATGTGTGAAAGAGAGGGGTACAATATCATAGATAATGTGCAAGGGTATTTACAATACATCATATAACTTTTTAACACTTCCCCTTACACTGTACATTAGAAC
Organism: Esperia sulphurella; assembly: GCA_947086405.1. NCBI lineage: Eukaryota > Metazoa > Arthropoda > Insecta > Lepidoptera > Oecophoridae > Esperia > Esperia sulphurella. Next base: position 5,840,105 of record OX352266.1, read on the forward strand.
TTTAGCATGGCTCAATCTCTGACACACAGGAAAAATTCAGTAATAACATGCAGTATACATAAGCAACTTGATACACCTATTTACAACTCAGAACTCTGACATTTAGTTCGTACATAAATCCTTTATGTTTACAGAATGGCAAAGCTTTGGTAAGTATGTCTGCCATCATTCTGCTAGTAGATAGATATGTAACAGAAACACAGCCTTTACATACAAGATCCTTCACAAAATGATAACGTATATCTATATGCTTTGTCCTCTTATGACAATCCTTGGATTCCAGTAGCTTCTGAGCACTCTGATTATCATTCCTAATCTTACATTTAAGTTGCCAGCCAGTGATTTCAAACCAAAAATTTCGAATAAACAATACATCTTTACAAGTGTCACTAATGGCTAGATATTCTGCCTCAGTACTAGACATAGCGACGCAGCGCTGTTTCCTACTTTCCCAATTTACAGTATTGTTACCTAATTTAACAACAAATCCTGTATATGATTTTCGGTCAATAGGAACGTTCGCCCAATCCGCATCTGCAAATGCTTCAAGATTAAAGTTTTTACATTTATGAAAAACTAAACCATGATTTAAAGTGCCGATCAAATATCGAAGGATCCTCTTGGCTGCTATCCAATGACTATTATTATATGCATTGTTAAATTGACTCAACTGGCTGCAGGAGAATGATATGTCAGGTCGTGTACATACACTTAAATACATGAGGCACCCCATGAGTTCTCGAAAGTTACAATTATTTTCAATTACCTCTTTAGGATTTTCAAACTTCTCATTTACAGACATTGGGGTGGCCACAGCTTTAGCTTCTAACATGCCAAAACGAGCCAATAGTCGTTTTATATATTCAGATTGACTTAACATCAATATACCCTTTGCTCTATCTCTATATACATTAATGCCAAGACAACTTTTAATAGGTCCCAAATTTTTTATATTAAAATTTTTATTCAATGTATATAACAAACTCTGTTTTTCTTTATCACAATTACTAAAAATAAAAAAATCATCAACATAAAGAGCTAATATAGTTAAATTACATTTATGTCTCTTAACATAAACACATGGTTCACATTTTGTTTGAGAATACCCATTATTAGTTAGCAATTGATTTACAGTTTCATTCCAAGCCCTGCTGGCTTGTTTAAGCCCATATATACTTTTCTGTAATAAACAGACTTTATTAGGATGAGATATAAAGCCTAATGGTTGTTCCATATAAATTTCCTCTTTTAAATTTGAATGCAGGAATGCGGTAGTGACGTCTATATGATCTATGTCTAAATCCATTTCATTTGCTAGATTAAACAAAATACGCATAGTTGAATGACGAACCACTGGAGAAAAAGTTTTGTTATAGTCTATGCCAGGTTTCTGACTAAAACCACGCGCTACTAAACGCGCCTTAAATTTTTCAAAATTACCTGAGGCGTCCTGCTTAACTTTATACACCCATTTTGATTTTACTATGTTTCTATTAGGTGGTCGATCAACTAGTTTCCATACACCATTATTTATTAAGGAATCAAATTCATTCTGCATGGCAGCTTGCCACTTGACTTTGCTTGTGCTAGCCATAGCATCTTCATATGATTGAGGTTCATCAAAAACATAGCTTTGACATAAAAAAGAAAAATCAAGATCATATTCATCATACCTTTTAGGTAGGGTACCTCTAGTGCTCCTTGCAGGACGCTGACAGCTGGCAGGCTCCTCTTGCGCCAGCTCGTAGTCGGCCTCGTCGCTGATATACTCCAAATACTCAGCAGGATACTCTGACTCAGTCTGGAAGCTATCTTCATTGTTGTGGTTTTCAGACATCAGATTTCGATCAATGTGGTCTGCAGACACAGACGACGGTACAGTCTCTTCACCAACGGAAGATTTACTCTGACTGGTGGCCTCAGAACCAGTGCAGGGCTCCAATGCACCTTCTGAAATCACAGAAATATTCTGATTACCACCTGTTTCATGTGAAATTTCATTCATTCCATTATTAATTGAATTATTATAAGAATTAGGAACATTGTTCAATTCATAAAAATTTAAATTTGAAATACTATTCATGTCAAGTGATAAAATATTTTTATTTTTCAAATTATATCGTTTCATATTAAAATTCAATTTATTCTGGTCATTTGTCATTTCAATAAAATGAACATTTCTAGATTTAATAATCTTTTTCGGATTACTTTGTTCGACTAACCTATACCCCTTTGACTCTTCACAGTAACCCACAAAAATACATTTCTTAGTCTTTACATCAAACTTGTGACGGTTACAATCAGGTACTAAAGAGAAGGCTTGACAGCCAAAGACTCTTAAATGGCTCAGATCAACTTTGGATCCTGTCCAAACTTGCTCTGGAGTGGCATTGGGCACAGCAACAGTAGGGCTTCTATTTTTTAAATAAATGGCTGTCATTATAGCCTCACCCCAATAGCGCTTGCCCAGCCTAGCTTCAGAAAACATACACCTGGCTTTTTCAACAATTGTCCGATTTAGGCGCTCCGATACACCATTTGGTTGCGGACTATAGGGTATAGTTGTCTGATGGACAATCCCTTCATTCCTTAGGTAAGTAGCAAATCTGGTATTACAGTATTCACCACCTCCATCACTTCTAAGGCATTTAATAGGTAGGCCTGTCTGTTTTTCTACAAGTGTTTTAAAATAGATAAAATGAGTCATTACCTCTGATTTGTTTTTCATCATGTAGCCAAAAGTCTTTCGAGAGTAGTCATCAGTGAACGTCACTAAATATCTGGCGCCTCCCCAGCTGCTTTCAGACATCGGACCACAGACATCCGAGTGTACTAACTCCAACAGTCGTTGTGCTCGCTTGGCTTCACCACGGGGAAAAGATATTACTTTTTGCTTCCCCTCAATGCACGGGATACAGTCCTTAAGCTGTGTATCTTGAGTACATTGAAACATGATACCATCAGCAAGATTATCACGAAGTGCAAACATACCATGCAAGCTCAAATGTCCAAGACGCTTGTGCCACACTTCTGCAGGCACAGTAGATGCAGCATGCGCGTTTTGCGCCTCCAGCAACCTTGGCTGGACATCAGGGGAGACCCTACTACTCTGTAAACAAGATGAATTAGGCACAGAACAATCTAATTTATAAATACCACTTGTATGAGATGCGCTGGCTATACACTGGTTGTTTATATTATAAATGTGACATCTGTCATTGTCAAATGTCACCACATAACCTTTGGCTGTTAATTTACTAACAGATAAGAGATTTGTGGAAAGATTTGGCACATACATGACATCCTCAATTGTTTTTAAACTATTGTTTGCAAACAATACATTTACACTACCTATTCCATTACACTGAAGTCTTTCATCATTAGCAACTGTAACTAAGGTGGTAAAATTAGTGTCCATATGAGTAAACCAGTCCTTATTATGACACATATGCGATGTACAGCCCGAATCCACAATCCAGTCCGATGATGTAAATGCAGCCAATGCAGATACCAGCAATGTGTCTTGTTTATGCTGACCCTGACCTTTCAGTTTGTTATCTCGCCTAAACTTGAAACATTTTGCTTTCAAATGGCCAGGTCGCTTGCAATAATTGCAAACAGACTTGTTAGCAAAAGCTATAGTATCACCAACTGAAGACTTATCAACTGTCGATCTCCGGAATTCTTCTTGGAGTAAACGAGCTCGCACTGCTTCACTCGTCAAGCCTCCGGAGAGATTTACTGTCTCCATGCTTGAAACCAAGACATCAAATTCTTGAGAGAGACCACTAAGGAGCAGTTCTGCTACCTCCTTATCGTCAATTACTCTGCCGATGTCAGCAAGTTGCTGAACGATAGTGGTAACTCCTTCTATGTACTCACCCATCGTATTGTAATCAGCGTAATTGGATCGGTGCAGTTTTCTGAGCAGGACAACCCTTCTATATAGGCCTTTGTCTTCAAAAACGTCCTGAAGTTTCTTCCAAGCCTCTTTAGAAGTCTTAGAATCGCGCAGGTGTTGGATGCATGAGGACTTCACGGACAGACAAATACGCGCGAGTGCACGCTGATCTTTAGATACATCAGTGTCGGTGCCTTCGACGCTGTTCCACAAACCTTCGATAATGAGAGCCATGCGCATCTGGAATTTCCAATTGTGGTAGCTCGCCACGCCGTCCAATTTTTCAAAAGAGATGTTGCCAGGGAACGTGGCATGAGGCCCTTGCCCGTTCATTATGTCGAATAAAATATATTCTCACTGCACACCGAAAAAGTCTGGGCACATAACCTGTTGTCGAGGATGCCGTGGATGCGAAGCTGGTGTGGTGAGAAATAAAATCCAAACTTGATGTGTGAAATTTACTCAATAAATTTACACTCAAATATTATTGATTTGTATAAATTATAATAACGATTAAAACAGATTTAATTATAAGACAACTTTTATAGCGGGAGCACACACAAAACAGAACCGATCAGCCATGTCGGATTTTTAAGAAGAAGGAGAGAGAGCATGTGTGAAAGAGAGGGGTACAATATCATAGATAATGTGCAAGGGTATTTACATACATCATATAACTTTTTAACATCATTTACCATTAAATGAAAAATTATTTGCAATTCGGATGACGTTTAATAAAGAATTGAAGTTGGTTACCATTAACCGACTTCAATTCTTTATTAAACTTCATCGGAATTGCACCAAATCATATTTTACAACAATCATCATCATATCATGCCCCCTGACGTCCACTGCTGGACATAGGACTTTCCCAATGAACTCACCACACCCGTTTCTTCGTACTCCCGATCTAGTCCCTTGCGGCCACCAATCCTCAGGTCGTCGATCCTATTTTACGCGTGCCGATCCGCGGTCACCCTCTAGAACTCGTCTACCCAACGGCCGTCCGTTCTGTGCCAGATGTGGCCCGCCAACTTCGCTTGCTAATCATCGATTTGAATTGCTTCCCATTATCAATGTTGCTAACTGTTCGGCTATATCAGTGACCTTCGTTCGTCGGATCTCCTCAATATGAATCACATCCTTCAAACAAACCCATAGCTCGCTCAGCGAGTTGAAACTTGTGGATCAGGCACGCCATCTCAGGGTCAACGTTTATGCGCTATATGTCATGACAGGCAGGACGCACTGGTTAAAACTTTTGTAATAGGCAAACGCAGGGACTTGATACAGTTTATAAAAATGAGTCACCTATATTTGGAATGAATATTCAACATGTTTGAACAACAGGAGAGATCTGAACTAAACTTCCATTTGTGCATTAATTCGGTACAGTATATCCTACTGGTGAAGTAGGAATCTTGTTAATTTGGATCCAGTATTACCCACACCCAGGTGTGGGAAAGCCGGGTAAAGCAAAATTAATTCCACTACATTTTCACTCTCCATGCGTATTCCAAAGTAATTTATTAATTTTTTATACCGTTGGTATATTCAATGGGAAAATAGTTCGCCCCGACCCAATGCAGGCTGTTGCTCGCGACTGCGTCCACGTGGAGTTGGGAACATTGGCAATTGGGAAAAACAAACATTGTAAATTATAAAAAAAAGAAATCGGATGTTACCTAATCTGACATCTGATGCAACATTTTAAGTTTCTAGACATACATATATATTTATATATATTTTTTATTACAATTTTTAACAAATTTATAAAAAAAATTTCATACAGGAAGTAAAAAATTATGATGAAAAAATTACTTTCAATGTTTTTGCAGACTTTTCTATGTGCAATTTGTTTTTATTATTAAGAATATGTTCTAACGTATCGATTTAAAGAAAATTCCATAAAAATCATATTTTACAACAATCATCATCATATCATGCCCCCTGACGTCCACTGCTGGATATAGGCTTTTCCCAATTTCGTTAGTTCAGTTATTAAGTTTGACATGTAAAATCTAAAATATCACTCACATGGTAGGAGTTCCAAGAGAATAATAACGCGATACCCAACAAGTTGGTCCAGTGTGGCCATTATGGTATTTACTCGGTCATAATAAATGAAGTCCTATGCCCCGTTGGCACGTCAATTATACGTAGCATTAAATAGCACTTCGTTTACTCGTGACCTTATGTATTCATTTTAGTTTGCAAATATCTGTATTAGCAACTAAACTGAGGCTTTATTAGTCTAGAAAACATCTGGCCATGAAGTTAGTTTCTTCCATAAGTTTATCTTAAAGTAACTTTTTCATTCAAGTCACTGGTTCGCTTTTAATCACGAGATAGATTATATTGTTAAACCACAAATCGTTCTAAAGTCGATACCAGCTTTAATTGAAAGTTCCCGAGCCTTGATAAATCGTTTCGAAACAAATTGTTTAATCGCCTGATCGACTGATCGGCTTTAGAGATTCCATTTCTTAGAGAAATATCTGCTAGTTAATTTGTACTAATAGAAAATGTTTTCATTTTAAATGCAAAGTTTTTTTTTTAATCAATGTTCTTCTCTTTTCCCATATATGTCCGACCTATATGTCTGATTAGGCCGTTCAACCTGAAACTACTGAAACCCGGCGTTTGTACCTACCTCTAGTACAACATTTGAACGTTTAAGATTCTGTGATATTACATTTGCTGCTATAAGAATTTTTTATTTATTTCATTTCATGAAGGCTGTTTAGATATTTTTTTGTTTATTTGTATTGCAATCTGTACATACAATAATTTATATTTTCTTTAGTATACGGCCTTTCTTTCGTCCAATAAATCACACCAAACCGTCTGGTAAACAAAACATACTTTGCGCAGCAGTAAAGTGGTCCCAGGTGTTCCGTAGTGTCCCAACTTTATTGCCTTCTATAAAAGCACTGATAAGGGAATGCTTTGTTTTCATTTTATATTTTTTTCGAAGTAATAACTAAAATTGTTAAAATGTTATCCGTGAAGGCTGTTGAGTCCTTCAAAAATAATATTACTTCGTAAAAAAGGTGGCCGTGTAGTTCCTGGCTTAGAATAGGGCCACCCCCAAATCTTCCCGTTGGTGTCGTCAAAGCGACTAAGGAATTGCATCAGGGACGGGCAGCAGCGTTCTCCTACATACATAATGCTCACGCCTTTGTTCCAGAGGGGTAGGCAGAGACGATGGATCGCCACTTTGCGCGATCCTGACACAACTCACTAGCCTCACTCACATTCATCAACCTTTTCATGCACCTCCTTTTATTCTTCTCACTGCGGACCCCAGCCTTTTTGAGGACGTTACTAATTTGATCCTTATATATGTACATTAATATCATTAATGCTATTACCAATTCGCCTACCAAGCGTGGTGATTATATGGCACATCCCCCTATGGACAGCCCACCACAAGTGGCATTCTATTGGGGGGCTTACTTATATGTTCAGCAGTGGATGTATTTCGGCTGAGGATGTAGAAACGTTACTTCCATGGATTGTCTGCTGGAACTAACATTTCCTATTTGGTTGCATGTGTTTCTGTTTCGATGGCCAATGCAGTTGCAGCCGCAGCTCGTCTCTTGCATCGTTAATAACCATCTACCACTATGGCAACGATTTTTTATAAGACGCCATAGTGTAACTTCCCTTTTATCTTAGATATTTCGTTTCCACGATTGCCTGCCTTTATAGTCATGTAAAAATACTTCAATCTAAATTCAAAACGTCTATATTCTCCAAACCAAATATAATTCGAATACCTACAAAGACACAGAATGTGGTAACAGTATTCAAACTTTATTCGCTTTGTATATAGTAAAATGTTAGCATGTAAATTTTTGCGTTATGTGATGGCTTATGTCTGAATAGGATGGACAAAGCTTTGTAAGATATTTGGTTATTTTTGAATTCGACATTTTTACATGAAAACAGAAATAGTATTGCCAGTAAAAAAAATAAGTCTACAACTCGGGAGGCAGTACCATTAAGTCCTTCTGTAATGGATCTCGTAGAGTGTCTAACTATAAAATGACTGTCTGGAGCATCTTACGAACAGAAAGGAGGGATTCTTTTTATTTTCACTATTAAAAATTATGGCCCTTTAGAGAAACGTATTGTAGAAATATTCTTAGGTTTGTAGAGAGATAAAAATGTACGTTTTCATTATATATAAGTTCAAACTTCAACTGGGAATCATATTCATAGCAATTCCTCTAGAAAGTTTAAGCTAATGTTAATTAATGTGGATTTTTAATTATTTCTACAGTTTCTAAACCTTTTCAACTATTTAGTTCATCCATCAATCCATCCATTTGTCCGTCCACTATATTTTTTAATTAATTTATCTATTGGAAGCCTTTAATGCTCGTGATCTTTAGTGATCACAAGTATTTGACCTGTATATGTGGCTGTGGTATATTGACAGAGTAAAGATAACGACTCTCAATCAATGTGAACAATTAGATTCGTATTTAACACCACCAACAGTAGCACCTAGTAAATCATCAAAAATATGAAATGCTAGTCACGACACCAGAATGTAGGTACCTAAAATGTATGATACTTGTAAAAAAAAAATTTAATATTTTTTGTATTGGAATTCCCATATACAATAAATCACATATACTTATAAATAGTTGTATAAATAGTATTAGTTAACGAATTAAAAAATTAGGATAGACTAAATAAAAAACGAAGAATTTTAAATTAGAATTGGCAACATAGCTACAAAAAAAGACTCGTGAAGCTGTTAAAATAATGTCTAATCTGTGGTTTATCTGGCTGACCTCACAAACGAAGTTTGGCAGCAATCTGTTTGTTTTTATTTTTTTCTGTTTACTCGTTCAATAAACTGAAATTAATTTAATATACAGTGTTAGTTCTTTTTTCAGTAACATTATTCTATGTTCAATAAACAGTGTTCCTTTCACTTTTTGCTAGTAGCGTGTAACAGGCTGGCTAAGCGCCAAATAAGGTATATCCATTGTTAACTTGTACTGAATTGAGTGAACTAACTCTGCCAACTCGGCCACTATTTATTATTTATTTTTCTTTAGTTTGCGTTGAATAAATATCCATTTGTAACCCGTTCTAACTATAGTTTTAATTCTATAAATCAGTGTTTATGATTGGTTTCTTAATTATCATAACTATACACCTCAAGTCTCAAATCCGGAGAATTAAGTAACATTTAAGACTATATTTAGAAAAGGAAACTACTATGAAGTTTAATTAGGTTACCTTTATGTTACGCAGTCATGTCTAGTCACGACACGAATATAATGCCCCAGTGGTATCTAGTTATAACCATAGAAGAATTGCCGAGTTTAATTAATACTCGGCTGGGAAAATAGTAGTGTAAAAAGCTTGTCATTTTAGGGCTATTAGAAGGCTCCTAGTAGAAGCGCTCTGTTAATGTAGTGTTATTTTTTATTTATCCTAGTTTGAATCATGGTTGAATAATGTATAACTAGCGAATTCCCCGCCACTTCATTCGTGTTAAACTATTCCTATCCAACTTTTCGTTTCGAAAATACAAACTTTCAACCTACTCTAATATCTCGCGCTCCCTTCCTCCCGAATTCCTCCTGTCCCTTATTCAACAGTAAAAAAATATTTGAAAACGGTTCAGTAGTTACAAAGATTTCTTCCAACATATTTTCATCCATCCCTCTATAGCAACTTTACCTTTTAATTGTTAATAATTGATAATCAATATTATACTTCGCCAGGATAAGAAAAGAAATAAAGACTCGTAAACTTTAAATCCTGTACTTATGGTATGTTATCACTTTTTTATGGTAATGTTTGCTGAGTACCCACTTACATAGATGTGGATGTGATTTATCTTATGGTGATTATGATATGTAGGTAGGTATATAAGTCTTGAGCAATATGTAATTTGAAACTAGGACAACATTTACAACGTCAGTACTATATAACATTAATGTAAAAACCACATTTTATGGCATAACTATAACATCATTATAGCCTCTACAGTTAATTTTATTTTTTAAACCAATTTCATGACATCGTAAAAAAAACTTACTTTTCATAATATCACAGTTCACTATTGTTATTAACCTTTAATTAAACTGCTAGCTACATATATCACTATATACTTAACTACCTGGCAACATTATTAAACTGTTCGTAAAAGTTTCTAGCGGCACTCAAAGCGTCTATTACAAACTTATCTTCACAAGGGTTAACATCGAAGAAAAAGGCTCCACAGTTCAATAACTCCGAACAATTTTCATTCATGACCTTTTCTCGGCAGCACCCTAAAATTGCCCGCGCGCACGGGGATAGAAACTTCGGCATTTCACGCTCCTCTCCATTCCTCACTTGAAGGATAAAGAGCAAATCTTCATAGGGCATGCTGGCAGGAGTCTTGAGAGGAGTGGCAATTTTTTCCATTGTGACTTTAGCCTGGGGGGCGCACATTGCTTGCGTAAACACCGCCATTAGCACGATAATTGTCGCCAAGCGCGCCGTCATGGCTGAAATAGAAAATAAAATGAGTTTTCAAATTAGTTGCGGCAGATTAATCTAGCGATACTAATACAAATAATGGTAGGGTTTTTATTACTTTCAAGATAAAATATCTAGCGTAAATTGCGATTTCAATCGTATTTAGTTTATACTGTCGATGGCAACTTTGGGCAGAGAATATTAAATATTGTTACGTAAAGAAGCGACACGCACTCCCCACCAGTTTAATATCTCTCGCAAAATAGAGCACGACTGGCAGTACGTACTAGCGGGCTGGCGCCGTTCGGCTCGCACCGCGCCGCTGCCGCCGCACCAGTACAAAGTTCCTACTTCCCGGTGCGCACTTAGTAGTAGATAATTAAATTAGTTAGCTTGTATGCAGTGCGGGGGTGTGCTTTCGGACGTAGACGGAATCCTACCAATTATTAACAACCTGATGCTGCGAGCTGCGTTTGGATTACTTAAAATATTACTTAATACATATACATACATGTTTGTGTTGTATTACGTATTACCTAATTGTAATTATACACATATTTAGTAGTCACTTTGTAATTTCCAACCAAAATATCTTTCTTACAACACTTGACGAGGTACAAATAAGCAATATAATTCTCACATCAGCTAAGAACATAATTGAAAAACTCCTTGTATGGTAAACACAGTTACGTGACAACGATTTCCTTTTAATTGTAACTGATTACTTTAATCCTTCCATCATACAGTATGTAACTGACGGTACTATACGATTATACACAAAAGGACAACAATATTTATTCGTTTCTGAAATGGGAAAAAGTTTTACCAAAATACTTTAGCAAAATTTTTGAATAAGCTATTGGAAATTTCTAAAAAAAAATTAGAAATGACAAATCTGACTAATTACTTGAAATCTATGTACATAGAATACATTAAATATTTGTACCTACAAATACATTCTGGTTTTTTGTTTGTTATAGAAATACCATCTTATTCATCTTCTCTTTCTGACATATCCATTTGTATAAGTTTCTTTACTAGTCAATATAATATTTTCGGCTAGTGTTTGTACAGGTGTGAAATAAATAATACAATATGCAATTACCGAGGTAGAATATGGGTTTTAACATTAAATGTATAAATTATATATATTTATAATATTAAATTATATTGAGCGTAGTATTTTCTTAATTTTTAAGTTTTTTTAGGTCTCATCTTATCTTATCTTCTCAGGGGGGCAGTAAGACCTGGCGACACCTCGACCTTTCAGGATCTTTTGTGCCAAACCCCAGTCCACCGATGGTGCCCCAAGCCGATTTAGTGGACTTCGTCTTAGAATTTCTTCTTTGGCATGTACAGGTTTCCTCACGATGTTTTCCTTCACTAAAAAGCCGTTTAGGTTTCATACAAAATAACCCAGTTAGATATTTCAGAAGACATATCATTTGTATCAATCATCAGTCTATTAACGTTCGTTATTGGTCATAGGTCTTCTTTATAAGACTTTTTGGAACACTTGATCGTGTTGTCCTCATTTCACCTCATAATTTAATTTGTATAGTTACAGTTATTTACAGATATTTGCCTATAGTTATAATATCTAAGACGAAAACATCATTAGAGGTAAAATTATACAGTAAGTAATTAATTTCTTATGGAAGTCTTAGAATTTGCCCTTTATTAGTACCTACTTAATTGTAGGTACATTAATATCAAATATAGTGGCTCATTAACTTTTTTATCCTATAGGTCCTTTTATGACTAAATGGGAATTAAACTACTTCTTTAGGAACTGTACAAAGCAAAATGGGATCTTAAAATCGAAACAGTCCAAAAGGAAACTTATTGTGAAATCGCTTTCAATCTTCTCAATTAATTATTAATCAAATAACTAATTTGTATTTATTCGCAATATCAATAACACTATTTTTCTCACAGCATGTATAAGCAAAACGGAATGATATGCACTACTGTGTCATGTCACCAATTGCAATGACGCAGTGGGTTTTACCATACACAGCGAGAGGATAATGCTCGCTGCGAAAGCAATGTACAAGAACGATACGGTATGGCCGCATTTGAACCGTGTCGAGCGTCACACACACAACACAAAATCGCAAGCAAAGAGAGAACTGTAGTGCTATTCTCTAAAATACAAACTCACGTGCGAGTCTCACTCAAGTGACTTCAAAATCTAATCCATTGGTAATTCTGTAAACATTCCAGAGCACTATCGAAGTGAAGAGAGTAAAGAAGTAACTTCACTTCAACAGTGCATGTTTACAGAATTACCAATGGATTAGGTTTCAAAATGAGTGAAGTCATTTGAGTGAAACTCGCACGCGAATTTTTAGAGAATAGCACTCCTGCATCCGTTTTCTGGGGTAAGACACTCAGAATGTACTAATGTCTTAATTTTCCGCTTTTTCTAATAAGAATTTAAGAGGAGTTTTCCTTAGAGCTCTGTTTTCTTTGAAATGTCTACTATTAATTACCTACGCTTTTATTTACCTTCTTAGGTAGACCTGTTTTCGCCAGTTTCGCCAGTATATTTGTGAATCGACAAGCGAAACAGGAGAGTTACAAATGTATCACATTCCACCCGAAAACTACCAGATAAGTCAGTTAGTGAAGATGTTTCATTGATCTTATATTAGTAAAAATCGTAATTGAGACAGCTAGATATCGGAGATAATTATTATCGTGAAGTGTCTCTACTATTTAATACACGGTGCTGCAAGGTTAGTAGCTAGTTTAATCGACTTGAACCCGACCGAGGTTTTCGAATAATGCAAATATACAAACAGTCAAGGTCTGAGGAAACTTGTTCCTTTTAAAACACGTATTTTGTGTCAAAAACGTAATTTAAATATGATTGCTAGAAAAATAAATTGCCTTATAACAATTTTATGAACACTGAGAATTCAATAGACCGATGTATTGGTTGATTAGCTGTTTTTTTAAGATTCTCCGTACAGTTTTTATGTATTTGTAGTGACTAAGCCTAACATTATACATAACTATATACTATGTACTATACTTTGTTAGACGGAGTTTAGGCAATCATTGTATTTGTCGTATGGAAGTAGAATTTACTGCTGGAAAATCTTTTTACGCGGATAGCATAGCGGAGTAGAGATTTTGCCAATGTATATTTGTTTAATAATGTCCACAGTAACAATAAGTACTTCAAAATTAATACCACTCAACCACTCGTTTCACTTCTGCACCACAATAAACAACAATACTTAAACTTACCTAAGTTAAACAGTTCTAGTACAACTTTTCAAAGTTTCACAGACACTGTAAGTAAATATTTGTTTCTCTCTGTCTCCTCGTAAACGTACCGTCCGTCTCACAGCAGTTGTGCCGGCCATCTGGCTATAAACACGATAACAAACTTATATTTACATCATCTCGCAACTTGTTTTACCTTTTCTGGGTACCGTAGAATGGAGACTCTAATTATTATGGGCTCCATACCCCATGAGATCTGAGATCTGTAAGCATTTCGAATAATATGCGCCGAACAAAAAATATATATATATTTAGTTTAAGGGGACTTACGACATATTCAAATAACTATCGTGGTTATACGTACAAAGTAATCTGTGGTTAGGCGTTAGAGAGGATAAACTAAATGGCTTTTTATTTCGGCCGCCGGTATTATCACAATGCTTACCTACGGAGTAGGCCCTTGGTCATACTCTGTCGGTCGGATTTGGGTTTGGTTGGAAATTTGCAATTACTAATCGAAGATGTTTAGTAGCGTACTTCACCGTCGAACAGTCTATCATACCGCGTCTCTTGCTACACGCGTAAGCCTCAGTCGGGCGCATTTTAACGATTCTGAACAATTCTATTCGAAAGTGCAACGTACTCGTATGTAGTCCGAATAAAGTTGAAACGCTAAAATAACATTAGCTTCTTCGTAAATGTTATTCGCTGGATTAACAAAATTGTTCGAAATATATATATCGTACATACTTAGTTGCTGTAAAATTCCCAATATCTGTAAATTAATAAATGTACGTTTGCATTTTCGAATAGAATTCTTCTGAACCGTTAAAATTTGCCGATTAAACTAAGGATTTTTTTAAGATTTTTGGTCCAGCAGTGGATAACGATGATGACCCAAGTGGCATTCGGGGTTCTATATAAGATGTATAGTGGTTCACATGTACTCCACAAGCTGTGTAAGTCAGCTGTATAAGAGAACCAGTTTGGGCACAAATTAGACAGCCTTAAGTTCACTATGGCTGTACATTAGCGTTATATTAGCAGTTTAAGTAGTAACATCGGGCTTAAAGGCTGACTTACGGCGCTATATGGGACACATGTGAACCATACAACGTCCATGAGCGTAATAAATAGTAACAAGTGGCTAAATACACAGCCTTCACAGTTATAAAATCCCACAAAAGTACTCCAGTGCTACCTAAAGTTCACGTGTGTCCTAAATTATTTCTTTTATTTATTAATTTTCCTCATTTAGTTTGGTTTTGTGTGTACGCCCGGCAATCAGATACATTAACTCCGGCGGATATCAATTGGATAAAAATTTATGATAACACGCGGTAAGTATACCTGTTTTAAATACTTAATAATGTTAAATGCCATGGGAATGCAACTTTATCGTGAAATGTATACATATTTACAGCTAAAATATTCACGCGCCTCTGTAAAAACGCGATATTCATTTTAAAATATTTAAAACTGGCTGAGAGGAAATCTACAATTTTCAGTTTTTGATATTATATTGGCATTATAATTATACTACGGTAATTAATTAAAACATGAAACCAAAACTCGTTCGCTCTATCTGCGTATTTTGTGATAAATCTGCATGATAATTTTGGAGATTTATATGGTAAATATTTTAGGTTACGTGAACAAAATGGTGGAAATGAAATACGGCTAGAGCGTATATAGGTTCACATGTGTTCTGTTAGAATGCTGTTGGCTATATGAAGTCCCACATTTGTACCACTACAGAACCAATGCCTATAAATGTATTCTAATGTGAACTTATGTACAGCTTTAAGATGTAATTCAGGTCAATTGTGATCATCGTTTTATTCTTTCATATACTGAAATTTTAGAGACCCGCAATAATAATTATTGTCCGTTAAATCGCCTAGCCCAGGTACTAAGTCAAGTATGAATACCTAAAGTACAAATTTTGTAACAAACTAACAAAAAACACTTTTTGTTTTCGTGTGAGCCACACAGTTTGGTGTCAGAGTATTTACACTTACAAAGACACTACGTTGTTCAAGGAGGTATTTAAAAGAATGTAAACAAACTAGATAAAGAGGGACGAATTTGCGAATATTCTTTTGCAATTTTTCTTCTTATTCCACCGGTTCTCGCTCTTATTTTCCAAGATTTTTTATTCATTTTCACAAATTTTTGCACGCGACGTAATAAACACAATACACGTCAACTTGTGGGATAAGTGTAATAGAATATCACATTCACATTCATGTTCAGCTTACAGCAAATAAGAGTAGTACTTGTGGACAAATAAACTGCTATTGAAGTTAATGGACAACACATGTAGTCCTTTTAACAGCCCACAGTGCACATGTGAACCATTTAAACACTTCTATACAGATAGTAAAAAAGGTTATTTTAATGACCACAAACAACTCCTACTACAGCTACTAGCTGTATAACAGTCTAAAACAAGTAAACATAACAGCCTTTGGCTGTATAAATGACCACATGTGTTCTATTAATATGCTAGCTGTATAACATCGTACAAGTAGACCGTTAAACAGCGATTGCCGTATCTCTACCCTCCTATAATGCTCTTAGTCAGACGGCTGACTAAAGGACAGTTGTTAGAGTATTATAACACCAACAACCGTATAAAAGTATAACTCTACACTCCTATAAGTCCCTTAGACAGGTATAGGTGGTGTTAATCGCAATAATGCAGCTTATACATCACGAGTGAACTGTAATAATGCTTTAAGTTCACATGGGAACTAAATGTGTACTCTTAAATGGAGTAAAATGCTACTTGGGGAGGGTTTAAAATAAATCGTTACGACTAAGCAGTCTATACGAGCAGTGGGGCAAAATAAAGTCATTCAATAAGAAAATAACACTTACGGAACCCTTTAATTTTTATGTCACGTACTTTGTATACATTTGTTGAATTTTTTATGAGAATCAATGATTCGGCTGTATTACGTATTTGATTCGACTTAGTGACGTCTTTACTTCTGCAAACTTGTGATTTTTGATTTAATTGGGAATCCCGAATTAAGTGATTTATTAAACGGGATTCCCCCAAGCACTTCTTTCTTTTGAGAAGCTTTTAAGATAATGCTGCATAATTAAATTATTATGCATCCAAGGGATAGGAGCTTGCAGTACTTGAACCCAAGGACTATAAACTCCTTGGCTGCACCATAGTTTTTATGCAGCAGACTATGGGAGATTCAAGCCCCAAATTTACTGAAGGGCTGACGCAAAAAATCCCACATGGTCGACGTGTCGCCTAGTTTACCTGGCCCCCGATAAAAAGATAAGATAATATAATTCTAATGTGTGTCAATGTTAAACGTAACAAGCTTAAATTATCTCATTAATAACTAGTATTCGCCAGCTACACGTGTAGGTACATATAGGTACCTACATATATTTTGAGATATAATCATCACTAATAAATTCGTTGCGATTGTTGGACCCTGTTGGCTTGGTCACTGGACTGGACTCAGAGGTCTTAGGTTCGATTCCCACCGGGGACAGACAACTTTGTACAATTTGTACAAGTTGGTCCCGGTCTGAATGTTATATTTGTGAATTGTACTATCCTTGTTTAATTACTATAGTACATGACAAAATCCTAGTTTGGTATTAGACAAGTGTATGTACATAAGTGTGTCCAGCCGTGTGGTTCCCGGTAGAGAAGAATAGGACCACTCCAACTCTTCCCGTGGACGTCGTACAAGGCGACTAAGGGAATACATTATAAAACATCAATCAGGCCTCCCCAACCCGTCTGGCCAGCGCGGGGAGTGTAGGCCAAATCCTTCGTCTGTCTCCGGCAGATGAGAGAGGGTTGTGCTCTTGCAGTGGAGACAAAAATAACCTGATGATGTACATAAGTAATGTTTATTTATTCCCTTCTTGGGCACTGCGTCATATTTGGGTGAAATTTGTCATAAATAGTAAATGTCTGGCCTGTTGAGGCTCTATGTGGAACCGGATGTGGTGACGTGCTTAGGAGGCCTTCTCAACAGTGGAAATTAACATACCGATGTAGGAAAACAGACTCTTTCACCATTCAGATCTAAAACTAAAGTAAAATAAGTAATGCGCATTTCCAAAGAGTACTTTTCACTACTAAATATTATTCGACTAGCATATTCTGTACATTCGACATTATTACATTAATCCTCTCTACCTATCAGCAGTCAGACCGAATTAATCACACCCATTTCTCGAGCCAGATAATTGATAGCTTTGCTCGCTTCGCTCTAGATAACTTAGACCAATTCACAGGTCAATCCATTATTGATCACATCTCTTCGTGAGCTTCCATAAACCACGTGGCCCGTTTAGGGGTTTGGTAAAAAGCTGCTGTGCACTATGTGGGGAGAAGGAACTGAAGGAATAAAGATTTTTTTTTTGGGGACTCAAGAGAGTTCAAAATTTAGCCACGTGGTTTATGATCGCTCCCTCTTATGTATCGGTATTACATAAATCCTTGTGACCAAATGCCACGTGAACTCTCGTGATTTAATATGAAATAACTCCATCAGCTTAGTTCCCGGCTTAGAATAGGGCCATCCCCAATCTTCCCGTGGGTGTCGTAAACGCGACTAAAGGATTGCACCACGGACGGGGCAGCGTACTAATTGTATATTAAAATCATCACTGCGATCACCAATGCGCCTGCCAATGAGTGGTCATCATCATCATCAGCCTGTAGCCTGTAGCTATCAGGCCACTGCTAGACATAGGCCTCTCCCAAGGCGCGCCACTGAACCCGATCCTCGGTTCTTCTCATCCAGTCTCTGCCAGCCGCCTTACGCAGATCGTCGCTCCATCTAGCCAGGGGGCGTCTCACACTACGCTTGAATCAATATAGTAAAGGAGTGGTGATTATGCTAAATCTCCCACTGGACACCAAGAGTGGCATTATATTGGGGAGGCTTTACGTTCAGCAGTGGACGAATTTCGGCTGATGTTGAACTACATCATCCCCATCACGGGCCTTAATCATGTCTAATAGAGACCAGGCCTCTCCCGAAATAACGGAGGTTGCTTGTCGCTCCATCGATCCTCTTCCGCGGACACCACCCAATGTCCTAGGATACCTCAAGTAGAAAAACAAAAAAATAAATCGTGTTTCTTTACTCGTAATCTTAATGTAACTCGTAATTTAGTCTTTATGGTGAGAAGTTTTCAGAGGAGATCAACTTATTTCGACTATTTCCACAGAAATATATAGCAATATATTAAAGTTTTTTTTTTTAATTTTTGTGCTCGTTTATACCGACGCAAACCGTTTTTCAATTTTCCAGAATAAAATTTAGAATTGCAATTTATTTTTTGAAATTTTATTTTCATCCGACCTCGTCATCCTGGGATACCTACATCACCCTTGGGCTATATCAGTATGGAGTATAATGTACCATACATGCAATGTTGCTCCACCTAGATTTATCTTTTCCACAGATTATCGGGTTACACTTTTCTGTCCCGAATACTGGACATGCACAGACAACTTTATTATCCTCTTCCTTACTGAGTATAAATAAATCCCAACGTAAGACTAATACAAGTACTTCATTAGCCGAAATACGTCCACTGCTGAAAACAAGCCTTCTCATCAAAATGTCACTTTTGGTGGGCAGTCCATTAGGGAAGTTGAAATAATCACACCCACGGGAAGATTTGTCGGACGCTCTTGATAATGACGTGACATCAAGAGATGTCGTGGTTATGATGATAACGGTGGGACAGGTATCTTAGCCTGGATAAATGCAGCTCTGGCGATATGTCTCCACTTTACTCTGCATGTCTGGATCGCAACATTTATGGCTATCTATTCAGTGTTAGTAATTTTGAAGTTGTAGTAGCCTATAAGTACCCTTATATTTTTAACTGTGCATTATATACGGGAATCACCATATTTCGGCAGGTCAGTGGTTTGGTAAATGCTTGCATCATAAAAGTTGTTCATACTGGTTAGTTTTCAAAGTATTTTATCAATTTCAGATGTATTTATTTTATCTGTGACAACCTATTTACATTTTGTCCTTTTATTTATTTCATTTAATATATTACCAATTTGTAAATGTCCTAAGAACAATTTACCAAAAAGAGTGTCTTATTTAAAAAAAACTATATTTCTGCTCTAATGAGATTTTCGGATTTATGTTCAGAATAATATCACAATAAGCTTTTTATTAACGTGGAGAAATTCTTGAACAGGTTCTCATTTAGTGTATTCAACCCTCAAGTGGGCCAGTCTCGTGAACTATGTATGTACGAGTACCGCACAATTTATCGGATATCTATCAAAATATTATGTCGAGTTCGAGTGAATTACTTGACTTGATAAACAGGTTTGCCCAGTGGTAAACAAATTATGCACGAACCTCGTGACGATAAACCCATCCATCCATACACACATCAGTATGGGAAAATATTTTGCACTAAAACTGTTTTAAACCTTCTTTAACTACACTGTGTTCCTGTATTACTACTGATAAATAATTATAACTGATAGGTAATTTATTAGACAGCTTTGACTCAGTATTTTTTTCTAATAGAGAATTGATGACATAGACAAAGAGTTGTATTTGACAATAAACAGACAGACAGACGACTTCTAAAACATAGCCTAGATTCTGTAATATAAATAAATTATAATAAATAAATGTTATATAAGTAACTAAATAATAATAAAAATATTATACTGGCAAATGTCATTTGTATTTATTTACAAAAATAAAAATAAAACCTTTATCGTTGAGATGTACCTAGATAAAAGAAATGGTAAAATAAATTCAATGGCATTTTTCCGCTGAAATGGGTTTTGCATATCGGCGGAACCGTTAAGCAGAGAAGTGTCCAGCGGCCGGCCGCATGTCCACGGTAATCGCTTTTACGGACAAATTGGAAAAGCCGATCAGCGGAAACTCATTTTGTAAAATACAAAATTTAAATCAGTTCTACTTTAATCACACTAAAGGGATTAAGAACAACAGTAAATATTACAAATAATCGTTTAATTTTTTTTAAGCATCATGGTCGGGTTATCTTACGTACTTAATATTTTAGAAAAGCGGTTCACAAAGTTTTTTCCACGTACAACTTCTTGTATATGAAGTATCCTTCTCAACGCTGACCATGAAATGAATCATTAAGATAGGTTTATATAGATCTCAGAATAAAATGTATGGATTTTAGAGTATATGTATCTGATATTTATTATAATTGTAACAATACCTACAGTTACTCTTTCTGAGACATTCAGTGAGAAGGGTGGTTGCATTCTTGAAACACGGTGAATGCGCGGAGAGGTCGGGTCTCCCTATAATAGTTTTAAGAGCTTTAGGTCAACATTTAATTTATTGCCTAGTGGATGCCAGATGTCGTACAAATTATACAAGTTGGTCCCGATTATACTCCTATCAGTGAATCTTTGTCTAATTCCCGTTGTACAGGAGAAAATCCTAACGTACCGGTGCCTAACAAGGCCCGCTTTTTGCAGTCTTTATAAATAAGTGAAAATAAATAAGAAGTGCAAAACATCCTTTAAAGGTCGTAAAAGTCATTTTGGCTAAAAAATCCAAGTTAACTTTTTAATATTGGTCTGAATTACTTAAAATTAAATGGTGTTGAGGCTTATTTAACTCTAAAGAACTGCTATTTTTAAACTATATTAAAAATAATAAAAGCAAAAGTGTTTTTTGCATAATTCTGAAAGTCTTGTATTATTTTTAACGACCTTTGTAGCTGGTACCGTTGATATTATCTTGTCGATTTTTGGTACGTGGCGTACAATCTTAAGATATTTGTATCTCTAATGGTAACAGCAACTATACCCTATAGTTGTTTTTCTCTGTTTTTACCGTAACCGTAAGTACGCCTATGACAGTTTGAGAGACCCTGCTTTGGAAAATGAACTTTTAGCTTTATTTTTGCGAAAAAAACAGGGCTTAGGTAATATTGAGTTAATACCTTATCAGACAGCGGCGGAGAAATGTTACGTTCTCCAAGGAAAAAGATGTGCAAACGACACTAGAATGTCCGATATAGATTTTTGTACGTCTAGTTCATTTAGGTGGGGGAACTTACAATAGTCAAAATGAAAAAATGTATTATTGTAATACACGAATGTCAAAATGTAATAGTGACAAAATGTACGGTTGTCCCAATGAAACATTGTCAAATTGTTTGGTAGTCATAACGTGCCATAGTCAAAACGTACAATTATCAAAATGTTAAATTACTATTTCAATAACAGGACTCAAAAAAGAAAAAAATACACCCAATTAAGTGAACGCCGCCGCTATTTGAAAAAGTTTTATGAAAAAATTTGCGTAAATGAGCACGTATTTATAGAAGACAATTTTTAATCACTTAAGAGCTAAGAATACTTAGGTATTCGAAGTTTTGAGAATGCTGCAACTTCCTTTACTGAACTGACTAAACACGTTTTCTGTTTGTTTAAAAAATCTATAAAAGCATGTACTAGTCTTGTTCCAAAGTATGATGGAGTAAGAAAACTCGACTAAAGTATTTAAAAAGGTGATGGGAAGTGTCTGTGCATTAAACTCCATTACTGCGATCACCAATCCACCAGCCAAGTATGGTGATTAGGGAATAAACCTCCCATTATTCTGGGAGACTCCTGGTCCATTTGTGGACTATTAATAGATGTAACTCAGACCACAGGGATTATTTGTAAAAAAATCTAAAATTTTTGTATCATTTTTTAGAAAATTTATTGAATAATTTGAACATCATCCTTTTGAAAAATATATTACGAGAACAAATATTTTGCTTTGCTGGTGTAAGTGCATTTTAACCTAGCATAGCAAGAAATAAATAAATATTCTTAATAAACTACCTACCCACTGTTTATAGAATAGGAACGAGAAGTATTTTAGTAAGAATACACTTATCCAAGCACAAAATAAATAAATAATTAAGTAAAATAATACAATTCAGCAATCTTACTTACTACTTTGCAATTTTAATACTAAGTAATATGTACC
The DNA here is from genome assembly GCA_947086405.1 of Esperia sulphurella. Lineage (NCBI taxonomy): Eukaryota > Metazoa > Arthropoda > Insecta > Lepidoptera > Oecophoridae > Esperia > Esperia sulphurella. Next base: position 5,862,752 of record OX352266.1, read on the forward strand.
TACGCAATGTTTCACATATTAAACAACTGTACAAATTTCTAAACAATGTTAGGAAACCCAACGTTTATATTTTATATGTATGAGTATATTTATTCAAACAAATCAAGGTCCAGCATAAATCTGCGATTACATTTTCTATTCCTTGCCTGGACGGTCAGAGTGGCCATCATTATTTGGTATTCAGTAACACTGGGAGTTCCAAACAAGTTGCTTTATCTCTGAGTTTTTTGGCAAATGGATTTAGTTTCCACAACGTATACCTATTGTTTGTGACGTTTAGTGTAGTTTTATAGCTATTTGAAAGCGAATCCAATTGCTTTATAATGTTTATGTGATAAAACTTTTCATAAAGTTATAATTTGGAGATCACCATCTTATTACATTTAATTTAAACTAATATCCTGATCTCATCCAGTTCTTTGAATATAGAACCTTTGAAATAATTCAATAACTCTCAATATTACTTGAGGTTCGCAAGGATTCCCATAAGATGTCGGGTCTGGACAGCCCTGTATCGCAAAGCAATCGTATGTTACTTCAGGTTGATGGCAGCAGCTTAGAACAGCTGCATCGCAGGGGGTTGGTACAACAACTTGAGGGTTTGGAGATGCAGGCATAGGTGCAGGTGCTGGTCGAAAGGTAGTAGGTCGAAGTCCACTTGCAGTAGTCGTAGTTGGACCTTGATTTTGTCCAGCTTGACTGGTCCCATGATTTACACCTGGTGGTGGTCTACTCAAAGTGTTGTTAGGTTTAATCGGCTCAAATGATATTGGTCTAGTATAATCATCTTCCGGACCATCATTTTCTTTTATTGGATTATCCGTGATAAGATTTCCCCCACCTTGACTGCTCTCATTATATATAGCTGGTGGCTGGCTACTTACAGTTCTGTTAGGTGTAATAGGCTCAAGTGATATTGGTCTAGTATAATCTTCTTCTTGTCCGTCATCTTCTTCTACTGGGTCATCGATGACAAAACCCCAATTTTGATTCGTATCTTCCATTTCTGGAAATCTGTTAGATATATCTACATCTGAATTAGTGATATTATTATCAGTCTTAGTTGGACCAGTCAAAGGAGGAGTAGTAGGTATATTTTGTCCAGGTGGTATATATTGATTAGGATTACAAGCACAACCTGCCTGAGGTATGTAAATGACAGGAAAGAATATTGGGAAATGGTTTGGTAGTGATGGTGGTAAGCTCGGCTGTCTTACTACGTTGGCTATGTCTTGCAGACGTCTGTATATCTGTGAGAAAGGATCTTCTAATCCAAAGCCAGCACCAGGAAAATCGTCTCTGTTATAGTTTGGGTAAATAACAGGGTTGATTGGTGGAAACCCGTAACCTTGATAATTAAAGTATCTTTTCTGTCGTTGTCCTTGTTCTGTTGCATTGGAGTCGTACTTATCTTCTTCTGCTAAGATATTCGGTTCATTGTCTGGTTTGACAGCTTTTTCAACTTTCGCAATGTTTTCGAGTTTCGATTGTAGGTCGCTTGGTGCAGCATTTACGCATATTTGGAAGATTAACACACCACACAAAGTTAGGCAAATGTTCGTCATCTGAAACAAAGAATATTTTATGTTAATTAAATGTGTTTAAATCAACATCATCTAGCTATTGAATAATAAGATGAGCCAACTTTTGTTTATTTTAAATTTTATGATAGAAACAACTTTAGAATGTATAGTCGTAGCGAAATAAATATTTATTAATGCTGTTTTTAGGATATTGACAGACCTTAAATGAGTTTGACCTCAAGGTTTCCATATTTCATATAAGTAACCAAACTTATGTATTAATTCATCTTATATAATGAGTAATTCTTATATTTGAGATAACGAATCATACCTAGCTTATGAATTTATGATGATAATATAGGAATAGAAGTGCGGGTCTCTTCAGTCCCAAATAACATTTAATCTCCTCCATAGGCTACAAACTGTAGCTGACGTCTGTCAAGATGTGGTAACTACTGACAAGTTAGAACTTAAACTTGGGTTATTTCAAGATTTTTTAAAGATTTCTTATTAAATATCCCTATCCAAGTTAGCCTACTATTTATCAATGAATTCTTTGTCTCACGGCCCCACTATTTGTTTTGACTCTTAATCGATGGTATAATGAAGATTAAAACTGTAGTAGACTAGATAATGGCCGACCTCTGATCGGAGTTCCATTTTCCTTAGCACGAAGTAAAATCTCGAACTCACTGACTAGTGGAGTGTAATTGTAATACTGTGTACGAACGATTACTGTGTGTCGTAACTTTTAGAGCAATTAAGTTATAATCTTCAAGTTATAATCTTCATCTCAATTCCACAACTCTTTTTAAATATGCCTATTTTTCTTTTTCTTTTTTTGTCAAACAAGATAAATGTAGCTCATAGTTATTTTCATTGAAAATAATTACAGCCATTCCGTGATCAAGTCTAATCAACCAAAAATATTAATATAGGCTAATTTTTCTTTTTATAATGCAGGCCGTTTATTCTCGGATAATATATTAATTTACTTTATACATACATATGTCTCTTAGGATAATATAAGTTAAAGATTAATTAATTCTTATTTGCCTATAATTTACAAAGTTTTGACGTCCTGTTTCGTCTTCGTATTGCCACGCACGCAAAGTAATGCAAAGCGACAATTTGTATTTTAAGTAATAGTAAATATTCAAATAATAGGTACTACTATACCTATCTATTTTATTAATTAAATCTACAAACCAAAAGGTTGCACCAGAATTGAGCGAATATCAACACCACTGATACCACGACACGACCGAAGTCAAAAGTTTTTCTCGTCTGCCGCGTGGCCATTGTCTGCCAGACAATCGAGTCGAGTCTCTTGCCACCATACTGTATGTAAGAATCGGTTAGTACGTCTGAATGTCTCAGGGTTGCTAGATGTACGAGATATCTTGTATAATTACGTGATTTAGGGTATCCCGTACAAATTTGTAGGCGATTTAGGTAGGGAAATCATTTCGAGATTTTTCATTGCCAGCAAAATTTTGTATAATAAACCTGTTTGCAAGATATTAATAAGATAAAGAGATGTACACTAAACTTTACATTTACGTAACAGTTAATTTTATTTTTAGTACAAAATGATGTTTTATTTACTTACAAACTTGCAAATGTTCATTTTCTTAAGTAAATACGTTCTAAAATCAATCGTTTAATATGCTTAATTACAAGCTTTTACCAGCCTGTACGAGATATATATTATGACACCTGGCAACAATGGAATGTCTTTACGCATTTCTAATATCTTGATCGTGAGAGTTTTTTTTTATTCATCATGATTAACACGAAAATCTACAAGAGAAAAATGTGGCGGGATATAATAAAAGCCAGAGCAGGTAGCACCGCATTAATGAAAAGAAGACACCTAGATAAAATAAGTGGAACCTGAGAGTTATTATATCAGCTTTTACATTTCAACCGTAATAAGCAAATTTGAATTTCGTCATTGTTACCTCAAATGACGACTTATCTTACAGGTTAAACAATTTAGGTTCACATTTCAAAAAATTACACGACGCTTGACCTTGGTCAAAGTAGTCTACAAATTGATAAACTCAGTCGCAACTGACGATGTTTATTCAATTTATGAACAGCCGGCAAATACTGAGCAAATCTGTCTGAGTCAGCTTCTCGTTGATTGCATTACATATTCAGTAGGCGTTGATTCTCCTATTATGGTCTCCATACGCTTGTACAATTACACGATAGAACCAATAAGTCGCTTCACACAAAGACTTGTTCTGTTTATTTTATTTCATTTTTTGTGGTCTTGATATTAATAATAATCGTGATCATCATCAACCCGTAAGAGTCCACTGTTGGACATAGGCCACTCACAAGGTGCGCTACTGAACCAGATCTTCTGTTCTTCTCATCCAGTCTCTGCCAGCCGCCTTACGCAGATCATCGCTCTGCCTAAATTTTTGTCGAACATTTCGTAGTTCGAATTTTGAATTTGTAGTAAAATGTACTGCGACTGTTACAATTTGATCCTATGAATATTTTTTGTATTCTTGAATATGTTATTCATTATTCAGACCGAACTAAAGTCTCGACGTGATGCTGCAGTAAGATACTAGGTATGCAAGGGAACTCCACAACGGCATACAGCACCCACGTCGTATTTAAGATTGTTAAACATAATCAGATCTTTTACCAGTACATAAGTAGGTGATGTGACTTGATGCTGCAGTCAGGATATCAGGTACGCAAGAGTACTCCACAAGGGCATACAGTAGGCATGTCGTGTTTGACCTTGTTATACATATTCAGCCTTTTTACGAGTACATAAGTAGGTAGCATGACCTAACTTCATCCTGCAACGAGGATATCAGGTACGCAGGGGAACTTCACAAGGGCATACAGTAGGCACGTCGTGTTTGAGCTTGTTATACATACTCAGACCTTTTACCAATACATAAGTAGTACGTCGTACACAATGTAAGCATTCCATCAATGTATTTTACAATTTTCCAAAAAAAAATTGTTTGTTTATTATTTGCAAACTGTTGTACACTGTAATTCCAGGTTTTAACAAATCATTATGAAAGTGCATGCAGTTTCGTGAGAAAATATAAAATGGACAGTCCAACGTTTATTAGCCTCGCAAAGTAGGTGATGGCTGATGGTTCTAGTTGCCGAAATATTTAAAAATCTTGTAGGCATTGCATTGTGTAGGTACATTGTTTCTTATGAGAATATTCGGCAGATCATTATTCTCGTTACCCAATGCTCTGCTGATACCATTGTCAAATTAGGTAAGTTAGTATTCTGATCATGATGATCTTTTAGCGATATACCTAGACATTATATGCAACAAAAGCCTCGCATGTTAATAATCTAATTGCATACGCTTTTAAGTGCTAGATCTAGATAATAATAACACAGCTTAGATTGTTTTCAACAAATGTACTATTAAAAAAAATCACATCATAATATGACCTTCTAATTACAGACATACAGAATCACAGGCGTGTTCGTGCTGAATCTAGTACACTTATTTTATTAAGTCGATGTTTAGACGTGACAGTCGCGGTGTTGCTGCGCCATGCCAGTTTACACACTGATAATTATTTATTGTGGTCCTTCTTTCGCATACAACTTGAGTGAAATTACGACGACATTTTCGATAAAGTAAAAAATATTTTGCCATCTTTTAGACTGTCACTCAAAGTATCCAATCGTTTGTGACAAGATTTAATGGTTAGTTAATGCTCATTTCAGTGGATTTACGCAAACTTTCTGAATGCTAAAAATTACACCCTGAATGCTGTATGGGCGGAGGACTGGGTGTGGTGGCGTTCATTGGGAAAGGCATATGTCCAGCAGTGGCCGTCTAAGGGCTGATTGATAATGATGACACTCTGAATACTGGTGAATGTTGACCACAATTTTTACCAAATACAGTCAAGAAAAATAACTTAGATTTACTTAGGTATTCTATTCTTTAAGTCATCAACATACATATAAATGAGATCGAACAACAAGGCAGACATTATAAAATGCGACTAAATTAAAAATAGTTGTGTCCTTATTCTCGTAATACTGTTTGACAGAGAATTTGAAGTTAGTGTTTTCAGAATCAATCCCATTATCAGTTATTTAAATTTATTAAGTTATTAATATATTATTTGTAAAGATGATCTAAGCTATCTTTTGGTGATAGGATAGTCAGTGGAGGCATCCGCAAACTAATGTAATGACATAACTAATCGTGATCATATTTACTATTTTGGAAATATATAAACTAGCCATTAATAAACTTTTAATAAACTTAATTCATATATTATCATTGCTTAAAATGTTATCATTAATTATTTTGCCACTAACCTGATGCCTGATGATCATTTTAATTAAATTCATTAGTTTACACAATAAATTAACGATCAACTGATATATATGTATTAAGATCGTGTGACGTTAACGCCGTATATATATTTAGTATCTACACAAATCTATATTTCGTGACTATATTTGACTGTTAGCGTAAAGTTCAATGATTTGTATGACATGCGGTCGGAATACAAATGGTTCCATCACGTAAGTGGTTTTAATTCTTAACATGCAAATGTTAAACTTGACAACTAGTTACGAAATTACCTAAATCTAAAGTTGAACACTTGTGTTAATTTTTATGTTCAATGTTATATCAAAAAAAATGTTAGGTAGGTACTTAATTCAAATCAGCTACACGGAATATTCAGGGTGGAACAGAAACATGTCACCAACCGATTATTCTTTAACTAATAAAGATATCCGAAAAACTCAAACTGACATAGCTACTAGGTGCTAAAAAGGATTTAACTAAAAATAAAAAAATCGCATAAAAAAGTACCAGAACAAAATCAATTTTTCCCCCATAAAGGGTAAGTTTTTTAAACTCAATCGAAAGCCATATTTACTCGTATTATCTACGTAAAAGGTTATGTACTTCAATGTCAAAACTCCAGTAGTTATCGAAATAGTACAATAAAAGACGTAATAGTTTCGAATTATTCTTCGCAACTATATACTTACAGGATTTTAGTAAATACTGATTTTTGCATTTAACGTTGGTACCAACACGAGGGCGACCTACTTTTCGAGGTTTTGCGAATTTCTTGATAGGATAACTTGATCCAGTTGGATCAAGTTTGACATAAGCGCTGACTCGATATCTCGAGCCCTGCTGTCGCTAAGTAAGCTAAGTTGAACGGAAGGTTATATTTAATGAGAGACTCAGATCAGATTAGCATAGTGGTAAGATGATGATGGTGAGTAAAAATACTTCGCTTATGGCTAAGTTATCGATATGATAAGTTTACCTATACAATAACTGTGCTGGTTCTGAAGTTACATATCCATAGCACCCTAAGTCTTCCCGTCGTGGGTGTTATCAATGCGACTAGGGATTGCACTAGGGACGGGCAGCAACGTTCTCCTGTGTATATTTAAATCATTACTGTGATCAGCAATCCGCCTGCCTAGCGTAGTGATTATGGCAAATCTCCCAAGGCACAGGCCACCAAAAATGACGTTCTATTGGCAGTATTTAGGCTGATGATGATGATGAGATTTTACTTTAGTTAACACAATTCAAGGTGCAATTATTAAGTAGTGCTCTATTCGCAGACAAACAGACGAATTAGCATAGTTTGGGTAGATTGAGGAACTCTTTTATCTACACGCTAAATGTGTTTACACAGCATGCTTCCGCTTCTTCAATTGTTTGAGAAAAACTATGTGCATTTCCCAGTAGTGTAGACATAAGTTTCGGGTTGTTTTTAACTTTCGGCCTAACTTTAAGTTATACTAAATTATACAAATATTGCCGTGTGGTTTCCGGTAGAGTAGAATAGGACCACTCCAACTCTTCCCGTGGAGGTCGTACAATCCGACTAAGGGAATACATTATAAAATATTATAAAACATCAATCAGGTCTCCCCAACCCGTCTGGCCAGCGCGGGGAGTGTAGGCCAAATCCTCCGTCTGTCTCCGGCAGATGAGAGAGGGTTGTGCTCCTGCAGTGGAGACAAAATAACCTGATGATGATGATACAAATATTTAGGGCTATGGCGTATAATATCCCTTTCGCAAATAATTTCCCTTCTACAAAATGCCCCATTCCCTAAATGTCCCTTCTGTAAAATGCCCTAGTCATACCCCCAAACAAACAGACGTACCTATATATTTGAATTGTGTAATGACATCTATCAGTGTCGTTTTTTTCTATAACGGCAACTAATTTTTAATGATATTACCAAAAAGGAGTTACAGTTAGGTAAAAGAACTGTTTGTTTAATTTTTTTATATGAGCACATACATTCTCAATACGATTTTCATAATGTGATTATAAATTGGTATATTAGTGGTGTATTATAGTTTTAACTTTCGGTTTCCAAGGAAAGAATATTTACTCTTTCGATTGGTTTAATTTACTGTTTCCTGTGACAAAATCCTCGGCAATGCATTAAATATATACCTACCTATTGCAATCTTCTTCCTAAATCATTAAGGAAGATGGATAAAAAATATGATTCCTAACATAATATCAATTACCTACACAGTAGTTAAAAAAACGACGAGATTTTTGAAAGTGACACGCGAATTTTCATAATAAGAGTGAATTTGTCGAATGTGCCGCGGAACATTGTGTCATAATGTCCCATTAATTATTATGTCGCTTCCTCACTAATTTGTACTATTTTTCACTTTTGCTAAATATGGATTCGTACAAATATCTATATTATATGTAGACAAATTATCGTAAATGCTCAACCAAACTGTCAAAACGAACTATTGTTAATTTATTTGAGCATTTAGATGTATCTCGTCATAACGATCAGAATTATAGCAAAATTATTTTTCTACGAGTCTATTTAGTAAAATTGAAAAACAGTAAAAATGAGTAAGTAAGCGATAAAAATTATGGTCATTAAAAAATGATTAAACTACTACATTTTATAAATAGGTATTTCGATCAACGATTTGTAATTTTCTTCACTTACTGAATAATCAAGCACCAGTCCAATTAGTTAGAATTTAACGCTAATAAATTATAAGACTAACAATGTTTATCATTTACTTATCATTATCACATTGACAAAGTTATAAACAAAACAATAATATTTCAATCGATCTCACCTTAAGTATCTCCATGTCATTACAGAAACGAATCTCTAAAAACTACACACACAAATATCACAAATTTCACTACGGATTTTCCCGTATTGTATAATACCACGGAAACGATTGTAACAACGATGCTTCGCTGTGCGATGAAGTTAGATCGACTAGCTGGCGGCGCGCGCGCAGTCGGCGGCTTACACAGACGAATTGAATGTCCCATCACAACACTGCAATGTACAGTCAAACAAACTTGGTAGACAGCATCGTATCCAGAGTCGACCTGGGGCCTACAAGCCTGTGGGCCTGTGGGGCCTATACTATGGGGGGTAGCAGTTGCTTAAAAGTAAAATACAACAATAAGTAAGATAAAAAAATTATCGACAGTAACATGCTATCTGAGACGAAACGAGGTGAGTATTAAATAAACGCAGTATTATTAATTATTCTAAATGCCTATATTCTAGCAACAAACTTCCGCAATCTTCAAGAATTTTCACACGGATAGCATAAGATTAGAAGCAGTCTAGAGAAGTAGAGTCAAATAGATGTAAGTTATGTAGGAAGGTAGAGCTACAGCTGCTGTATCTTCTGTGCCTGAACTATTTTTCCAAGTAGTCACTAACAAAACTGCGACCTTCGTTGCTCAATACAATTTTAGATATAGATAGCCTCGTACATTTATTTGGGAGCGCCAGATTTGTTTCATTCCTAACTGCGGCCCCGGCGTCAGCCCCGATTACCGTTAGCTCCACACTCGAATGAGGTTACCATAGGTTCCGACATTTGTTCACTGCTTATAACCGGCTCTATTGACACCCTTGACAATAAGCCACGTGTGATTAAGAGCTAATTTCCATTTCCTAAACTGAGTCACTCTATATTTAGCGTCGTTAGTTTTGTGACCAGAATAGATTCCATTGTAAACTCGTATTTATTTCTCATTACTGAAATTAGCTCTCTCCCACAGAGAAAAAGCGCTAAACAATTTAAGTTGCTTGTGAGACCAGTTTTTCCAATTATCGGAAATTAAATGAAAGAAACCAGTTTATGCATGGCTATAGCCTATGGCTACAAATCTTTAATTCAAAATCACAGACTTTGAGATGAGATCAATAATGTACTTCTTCCTTCGCTGACCGATTCTTTTTAAAGTACCTACAGCGAAAAATTGGGTGCTTAGATGAAAAACCTGGATTTTGGACGTCCCGCTCTACGTGTTGGCGGGACGCTTCCTGAGAAGTCTGAAAAACAGGACATCCCACCAAAAGCGGGACATTTGCAACAAACTACTACATTACACACAAGGATAGGAAACTTGTGTTACTTTGGTAACTTATGGCTATTAACACTTTACTGCACAAAGACAAAGTTTACAAGAGAGGATACCAAGACGAGTTATGAAGTTGCAACTTGTTAAGCAAATAGTGTAGCAAGTTATTTTAAAGTGTGGAAATAGTTTTAATTAATCTGGAAGTGTAACTATTTTAACCCTCTATTATAGTCTTGTATTTAAAGTGAAACAATTTAACGTACTCCTTGTTATGTTCTCAACTTTCACTGAATTTTAAGAAACGAGTCTCTCACTGCTTTCGTTTAGTGAGTCATATAGAAGGTTGTTAAAAGATCTCTATTTTCCTGTCGCCACGTATTTTTAACGGTTAGGGTCACCACACTGCGCTGATATAGGAAAAAGTTGAGTGATACCAACTGGGAAGTGTTCTTGGCAGTAAGATATAGATAGATGGTATAAAAAGTCACTAATGGGTACCAAATTATATGTGGTGGAGTCTTCCATAGTCAGTGTAGAAGTCTAGTCTTTAAAGTTTTACATATCAAGCATTTCTTTCTCAAAATATGAGGTAATCCACTCACCTTGACTGAAAGCTCCGAGTTACTCCGCCGCGCCGTATGGTCGTAGAACAGACCACAAATTCCACAATGAAAATGTTTACGCTGGAAATCACGGCATTGAAAATGGGGTCAAAATGTACTAAAAAATATATGAAGTGTATTATTTTCTATAGCGTAGCTCAAAAAATAGGAAAAGTAAGGGTCATTAGTGTGTTGATGATGTGAAACCATTTATTACGAGTCCATGGCTATCAGTCATAGACTCATAATAAGTATGTAGTTTGTGGTACATAATGTGAGGTCTGATGTGTACGGGCACTCATTCACTCGCTCAAGTTACGTGCCATCAACTATTATGTACCGGACTATACATTTTGCTAGAGTAAAATACTTTGATATATACAGTTAAAACCGATAGAATTCTTCATTTTTAATGCATTTTTTAACTTGCTGTGTTTGTTTGTTTGGATTAAATATTCTAATTTAATGTTCATCTACTATATACATATATTCAAATATACGTAGTTCAATTAAAAAATTCAAATATACGAGTACGTACTATAGGAAATTGTTTGCATGGAACTTATTGTTCATTAAATAATAAAATATGCCGTTTTTCCTTTACTGCTTTAACTTATTGAGAAACTCTAACTAAATGTCGTAATAAGTTGGTATAAATAAATAGTACATGGCCATGTGTTACTATGTTTGACACCTCTACCATCGCTCTATCCATTCGAATTACCTAAACATGCAACTATTTTATGTATACGTATTTATTTTATATATATATAAATACCTAACTTAATTTTAAGACCGTGGTTTTCTCAGATCGATTGCTTACTAACTCCACCCATTACTCATTCCTGTTGACTTTCGTGAAAGCTTTCACATCTTAAAGTGCATGCATGTGTACTTACTTAGTCATGTGCTGGTATGTAGTAAATTAAATTGTCTATTATCTCAATTTTATCATAATATTTACACCAAGCACCTCTCATCAAAGCATCTAACTAAATACTCTAATCTTTACAAACTCCATCTTGTTCATAATTATCCTCGTACGTATCTTTATGTCTTGTTTCTATAAGTTTCTATCTTATATTAAACTAGCTTGTCGTCCCGTGGAGTTTCCTACGGCAAAATCATCATCATCATCATATCAGCCCTTAGACGTGCACTAATGGACATAGGCCTTCCCCAATGGAAGTCACCATACTCAGTCCCAGTCGATGTTCCCATAGGATTTATTAGTATAGATAATAGATACATGATATTGATAGTGTGCGCATGTGTGGCACAGATAAGGTACTGGTATTTGAAGTTGTACTTGTAACCGAGGGTTTAACAGTCACAAGTACACTTTCAGATTCATATCGTGACCATTCCACAGAAAAGGAACGTATTTGATTTACTTGTAGAGTCTAGTTAGACGTAGGTACTCACATAAGTATCTCGATATTGATACTTAAGTATGAATATTATTCTCTGAAAGATAGGATGATGTCAGAATATAAAATCATCTTTTCTCAAGGGAACCCTGATTTTCGTGAGAATGTCGAGTAACAGACTGTTTGCTTATTGCAATCTACCTTAATGTATATTTGCATCATAGATCTTTTCACATCTTCACGATTCTTCTTGCCATATTGCATAATATCGAACAAAAAAACTAAAATTACCATCATTTGAAGCTATATTGCTGATTTGAAAAGAACTAGAGAAATCATGCATAACCTATTGACGAATCATCTGAAAGGCATTGTTTGTTTGCCATTACTGGAACAAGTGTTGTCACCCCGTCTTCCGTTTAAACGCGATGCGATGCCAGTGATGTCTTATTAGTTGATGACATTGCAGACAGTTGGTATACTTAATATAGTCACTAGATACTAAAAATTTCACTCTGAAAGTAGCTCCAAATCCACATACATTATTTATCTAAATGTATTATAGTATTGCCGTGTGGTTTCCGGTAGAGTAGAATAGGACCACTGCAACTCTTCCCGTGGATGTCGTACAAGGCGACTAAGCGAATACAATACATTATAAAATATCAATCAGGCCTCCCCAACCCGTCTGGCCAGCGCGGGGAGTGTTGGCCAAATCCTCCGTCTATCTCTGGCAGATGAGAGAGGGTTGTGCTCCTGCAGTGGAGACAAAAATAACCTTTCACTAAGCTTTCACTATCTGCAGGCTGTCAATGTGACAAAAAAATGTCATTATTATAAAACTTTAAACCAAGCCAGAGGGTTTTGTTACACAACAGATTTATACAGTGATAGTGTAGTCAATTTTTATGCACTTATATTTATCCACTCTTAACACCAATTGTTAAAATAACTTTTATAAAAAATAGTACTGTTGAAATTGTCTGAAATCATATGTTTCATAAAATGGTACCTTTAAAAGTAATAAAGGATTTTAGAAAGTCAAAATTCATAAGAAGATTTAATTTCTTTATTTGGAAAATCAACGGCGATACATAATGGAAATATTCAGGAAGATCTACCTTAAAATACAGCTTTTTACAGATGTTCACATGTTTGCAGTAAAAATTGTGTGTACGGGATTCTAAGACAGCAACAGAAGACAGCGCTGGACTCTTCACTCGCTAGAAATACAATCACTGTCTTCGTGTAAAGTTGCCACTTTTGACGAGGTCAATGTAAGGTTCTAAACTTTATAGTGGCCTTGATTGTGAACCTCTGAATTAGGTATTGTCTTCCTTAATAATACACTTCAGCATCACTGTCACTTTCGAATTTGATGTGTATTGAACTATGTAATCATAACGCTTACGTTCACATTTGAGTGGAAGTGTGAACTTTGTAGTAAATTTATTGTATATATTTTTTCTTATATTCTATTTATGACTGACTTCAACACATGGACATATTTTTTTCATGCTGGAAACAAGCGAGGCTAGAAAATTATAACGTGTTTTATTTATTAACGTAAATGTTTTTTTATGAAATGACATTTTATATTTTTTTATTTATTGTTTGAAACAAAATATAGTTGTGTTGGCGTACTTCTTCTTATAGTTTTCTATTGTAGTTTTACTTCTTCGAGTTTATAATTCCTCTAATTGTATAAATGCTTAAACTAATTTTTTTTTTATTACAGGTAAGTTGCATTCTAAGACAACAAATAAAGTTGAGGTAACTATAATATACACATACAATAAAATCACCAAGACGATACGAGATATAGATGAGCTTAATATATTTAAAAAGAGACTCCATGATTTGTAGTGCTATTCTCTAAAGGGTCGTTCGTTCTAGCGAGTCGTTCAAATTTGCAACTTTTGTTAGGATAGAAAATATTGTCGTTTTGAAATCATTTCATTCTTTGAAATTGTTGATATACCCATGAGGAATAAGGTAAAGAGAAAGGCACTTCCGCAGTGCTTATTTTTCAGCAGAAAATTAAAGAAAGGTAATGACGGTGTGGATGGTAATGAAATGTGACAGGATGGTAATAAGTGCGTATGGCAAGTAATGAGATTTACCAGGTGATGACGAAGTTTTAATGAATGATAGCAAAAATGTAATTTATATGTAGGGCTGAGAGGGCTCTGAAATTTACTAAGTACACTGGTGTAGTTTCATGCAACAGAAAAGGGTTACTGTCCTAAAAAATCAAGACAAGAAAATAAAATATTACATATTTGAGTGATGAATTTTTTATAGGTTTGTCAATCGTATTACAAAACCATAATAACAGTATCAAGAAGAATTTTCTTAGGATTTAAGAGAGTAAGTATTTTTCGCTAAAATCTATGAGGATGAGGAAGTCAGATTCTGATTCAATGTCTTGACGTGCATGATGTTGTCACCTCTTTCTGCTTTTCACTCTTCCATTATCCACTCCTTATCTTAAAAATTCATAGCGTTGTCAAACACTTGTGTTGATAATCGACACGATCGTTTAAGACAATATTCGTTACTAGAGTCGCAACAAAGGATATCCAACATTTCTGCTTCAGCCACTTCTCTTGCGATATTAGCTATTTTCAATGATTTCAAGAGCAGTTGGCGTTATAGAGCCTTTTGCATAGGCAAGCTTCGCGTTTTCCATCGATGAAAACAACAATAAGGCCGATACTTCCAAAATGTCGCGTAGCTAACACTGTCTTACACTATATAATTTTTCCATTGTATTTATAAGATTATTGTGCAATATAGTATATTCACTCATTCATTACTGTCCCTTTGCGTTCATTACCGGCAAATACATCTTTTTCGTTTTCTGACACCTCGACGTTTGGTGAACTCCTTTTTTCCACGCTATCAGTTTCAAAAAAAGTAAATGGAACTGTGCCTATGACTTTATAACTTCTGAAGTTTCGTTTCATTATTAAATGATCCTGTACAAAAGATCTTATATCGATCGGTATTTTTCACTCAATCCTCGAAACAATGATTCTTTGAGCAGTAACTTTATTTTTACTATTGGAACATTTTCTTGCTGGCTGATCATCTCACTACACTATTTCCTTTATTTTAGAACTTAGTCGTTATAAATCACATTTTATAATACCTTATTATATGAACATATTTATATATGTAGGAATTGATGTATGTATTTATGTATGTATATATGTATGGGTTTGCATTTACTGGTATAAACTCTACTCTAAACTCTACTCTAAGCAGTAGTGCTATTCTCTAAAATACAAACTCATGTGCGAGTCTCACTCAAGTAGTAGTATTGACGGAATTTTTTTATTGGATCTTGGTTTGGACGATTCAATCTAAAGTTCAATTTCTACTTAACTAATGTTTTTTTTTTCTAACTTTGTTCTAAAAGCATGCTGCGACGCAATATTGTATTGTATGCGCATGCGACGGGACAGAGCCGAGCTCTATCTATGACATGTCATCTTTTATATACATATGATCCACAATAAATATATTTTGTATTTTTGTATAATGTAGACATTTATGTGCATTATGAATTTCTAGTGCAACGTCCTCGATTTCACTTTTATAGTGTGATTTAATTACCATATAAGACCACACAGAAGATTCGTCATGGATAGTTAGGTATACTATTGTATGTAATAGTTAATTAACAGTAGTTAAGCAACTAATGAATCTACATTTGACACTGTGGTTTTGTAGTTAATATGCTTCTTGAATAGAGAGAACAATTTATTTTAATTTCACCATACATGGAATTTGTATATTAAGGATGAAGCTCGCATTTAAATTTTATTTAACTTCAAACTTAAGAGGTAACCTTATAAAATGAACATAAGTGAACAAACCCGGACTCATACAAAACTGTATAAAAATACTGTATAGAATCTAAGAATTTATAGCTCTGTAGAGCTGGAGATCTTTTATCTGTAGAGCGGTTCCCATTATTTCTTAAATAAAACTAATTATTTATATTTTTCTATAAATAGACAAATAGTTCTTACGTTATTAAAATTCTCTTTTATATCTATGCTGTTAATACGGGAAGATCAAGTCAAAAATCTTCTTAACATTTTACCCATCTTAACATAATCGAAAGATTTTATACAGTAGCATTCTATTTCTGTCTTAAAATTTTAGTGTCTAAAATATATATACATTCTGAAACTCATGAACATGATTCTAATTCCCGCATACGAGGCTATAAGGCTATCTTGTAGATTCGGTTCACAAGTAGCTGCAACATCGGCATAGTTGGCAATGGCAACATGTGTGAATGTTCACAGATTGTTATGAGCATCCCTATAAAGAACCCTTCAGTCGGAAAATCGATCAGTGAGCTGCATAACTCGTAAGCTCGGAGTATTCAAACCTTCATAGAGAGGACTGACTACTGGATTACCATATAAAATGTTATGAGTCTCGTGCCTGGCTTGGTCAAAAGATAGTATCTTTCCATCTTTTGTGTTTACATACAGTATATAACCTGGCAAATAATAATCAATGTAAAATGTAGTGCACAGTGTAGGGATTCGTAAACAAACGTAAAATTTGGATGAATATCCCCGAAAACTGAAAAAAATTAGAAAATTACACCCATATTGTAAAAAATGCCAAATGTCATGCTGTGGTCATGCATTACGGCCATTTTCCACAAAACAAAAAGGCGGCATTATATCATCAGAGCACAAAATAAAAAATATCCAGAAGGACCGCTCTTACCTTTCTCGAAAATAACTACCTAAACTTGCCGGACTGAATAGGGTTGCTATTGTATTGTTTCTGAATTTTGAAAAGGAGTAGATAGTTGTTTATCTTTACAAACATACATACATCGATTCGTTTATACATGCATACATACATGTTATCATGTTTACATGCCTTAGAGAGTAGCAGACCATCAAATATCCATAAAAATATGACGACGCCACACACGACGAAGATTCCAATCTCAACAAAATGTAATAATGGTGTAATAGTGATCCCACCAAAAACATAAATGTGAAAAAGGCACCAAGTTCAACGAAAACATAAATGTGAAAAGGGCGCCAAGTTCGGCGAAAATGAGTTGAGATTTAAAAGGGTGACAAGTTCCATATCCGTTCCTTAAATAAAAGCTACACGTGTAGCACAACTTCGTTTAATCGTTTAATCTATTTCATTAAATTACTTTAAAATTTTAGATATAAAAAATATATATATGTGAAACCCATTTCATTTAATATGTCATACGGCACAGTTTGTAACATTTTTTTTTCGATTCGAAGCAAATCGGTTGTAACAGACAGACAGACAGACAGACATACTATTTTCAAAACAAAAAAGTGTATGTATGTAAAAATATAGGTACCTACGTTATATGTTTTTAAAGTAGACAAGTAAATAAAAAAGTGGTATATTAGAATATTATTATCATAAAATAAAAACCACAGGTGTTACAAATTATTGACTGAAAAATATTTTCGTCAATTGCGACATTGTTTAAATGAACGATTATTGTATCGCAATGTGTAGGCACAGGTTTTAGTAGTATTTAAACAACCGAATACACTACAACCATCATAATACCGTGTATTCATGTTCAACAGCCGCGCCATCATTTATGATACTCGCGATTGAGTTCTGCCCGAGACTGCCCGAGAATGCCTGTAAACGTAGCGTCAATGTGTGCGTACGAGAAATTGCGGTTTGTTCTAAGCGGGCTCTCTGTCTAGCGGCGCGGGACCGCCGCTTTACGTACTTTGTGATCAGAGTATCACCTATCCAACATACTTTACCTCTTTATTATGGGTAAAAATGTATTAGATAAATAGTAGACCACTAAACATATACAAAAAACATCAAATGCTGAGTTCTTCAACGATATAACAGGATCTAGTGCAGAGTCGTGTATTGGTAACTCATCTTCTCTCAAGCTATTCACGCTCCAATAATAAACATGTATACATGATTAGAGTACAATCATTGGTGTAGACATCTGGTAAATGTTTGAGCTAAATGTTTAACCTTGGTACATATATCTTATTCTTAACTAAAACATCGGCGGATTGCGGATGGAGCGCAGGCAGAACTTTGTATAGTTTTAGATAAGGTTAAGTAATATTCACTCCACCTAATGTATTTTTAATATGAATAGGTTATTCTGGTCTTATTTTGTTATAGAAAAATAAGTCTTTGTGGCCGTAATAATATGAGTTGTTTGCTTCAAACGATTCCAATTTACACGACGACGCTTCGACCAGGTTGCATTTACTGTAGCTGACTGGAGTGGCGAGGTGTCAACATTGAAGAGGGTAGCGGGTTTTTCTCCAACTTGACTACCTCGTTTCATTGATTTTAATCGCTTGGTCATTGGACTCAATCACCTCTTCGTGGATTCAGTTGACACTAAAGACAGACTTTGTACAAGTTCGTCTATGCTCGTGCCCGGCTTTCAAAACAGGGGAGTCATCATTATCTTTAAATGGAAAGCCGGTTACTTTAGTTTAGTCAAAACAATTTGTGTTAAAAATTGTAAAATAAACGTAGAAAACGTCTAAGTAATATTCATATCATTTATTGTTTCATATAGTTAATGGGGTCTTACATATAATACATATGCACTGCCATGAACCCTGTAATAATCGCAATATAACAAAATCCACTCTATTTTTATTTGTGGCAAAGCGGCCGATCTATAAAATATTTTTACCATAGTGCCATTTTCTCGGTGCATGGAGGTGAAAAGGACACGCGCCTGAGTAGATCCTGGTCTGGGGCTTATATTTGTATGTTGTCTTGTTGTTGTTTAAATTAGGCAAGTGTAGGCATGTAAAATATATGTAATCGATTTATTATTATTTGTTAAACTACTCTTTCTCTAGTATTGTTGGGAAGTCACGGCTCACCACGCTTACAGTAGAACTGAACCTGCGATCCCTTATCAACAGTTCTACTAACTGAACTGAATCTATCTATCCCGTAGGTAAGAATCATAAATGAAAGTTACATATTCACAAACCGCTTGTATCGAACTATGGAAGAGTTTCAAGTTCAAATGTACTCGTACTCTAACCTTTGCGTCTCTGATTATACCTACATATTTGTATAAAAACAAAACAGGCAAATCCTTTTAATGTTTTTAGATGGAAGTGCTAATGTTCGTAATAATAATAACGCACGACACTTGGATTTCCATATCCGCGATCTTAAAAGTCAAACTCTGCTTGTTATTAGTACTGTCGACCACAGATTAGCTATTCAACACCATTGCAAAATAGCTATTTTATACCGCTTCACAAGGTGGCTGGTCAACTTTACATGAATAAACTATATACTTATAAGATTCGTATATTGTATCTTCAGCTATTGGTGACTTCATTCTTTTAATTATTTATATGTATAATATATACAATTGGTTTTTTTTTCAATACGTTTCTTTTCTGAGCCGACGTCCCTTCAGGTGTTTTATGCTACTGCCCTTTCGCAAGACTTTCTGCACCAGATAGTCACTTGAAGATAGCACAGATCCTTCTCTTCTGATATCTAGGATACCAGACTGCTGGTTCTATCCTAGATACGAGTATCTTATCGCTGTACAATCCTCTACCATCAACATCAGCTGGCCAGCTAAGTATGATAGGTTTATTCACCGAAGATATTAGGTTCACTGCCTTCTCATTAAACTTAGCGTATAAGAACTGTATGACCTAATTATTACTTACTAGCTGCTGCCCACGACTTCGTCAGCGTGGACAACTTAACATCACAAATTATTATGTATTTCCCGTAGGAATGGGATGTTTTTTCGGGATAAAAACTATCCTATTTCCTATTCCAGGACCTAACCTATATGTGTGCCAAGTTTCATCACGATCCGTCCAGTGGTTGAAGCGTGATTGAGTAACAAACATCCAAACATCCAAATATCCAAACTTTCGCATTTATAATATTAGTAGGTTAGGATATAATCTAACTGCAACACGCAACAAGTAATTAATCCCGTTATCTTACATAAGGCCTAATTAAATTCGCTGCAAAGCCTTTGGAACCTAACAATAGATGTCACAAGATTAATAATTGCTATTGTGTTCTTATAAAAAGCATGATATAGACACGAATAGCCATCTATTAAATTGTCATTATTATTGAAAAATAATTCGCATCTATGTAACTGCTTAATGAAGAGTGTCGTAATTAGAACGGTACATTTAAAAGAAGGTCCAATTAACACAGGATTACGAGTAGAGTTGCAGGAATATCATTCAGATATCGATAGTTGCAATATCAGTCATTGTATCATACAGATACGAAAATCAATCTTACTAGAACGTGATCAAGACGTCACGTTAGTATCGACATGCATATCGATAGAAGGTATAACAATTGTGCCTAAAGACTATGGATAAAACTGCCGATACTGCACACTTATTAATCTCTATCACACAACTCTTTGAAACACCTTGTTATAACTGGGTAGAACTGTTACAACAGCTACCTGTGTCCGACTGGCAACGCTTACCCGAGGCCCAGGAGACGCAAGACCTCTAACTGAGAGAAATAGACAGACCGGTCACGTGATCTCTAAGGATCTAACTGACAGACACATATACACATAGAAGATAGGTTTTCCTCACAAATATGTTTGACTCACAATGAATATTAGCTTCATCTAATTAACTGCACGTTGATGGTGTAAATTGAGACAAATGAAAAAGATAAGACGTAGAATAATATTTTTTGTTGTTAATTAGTCATTTATATGTAGGTATACAGCCAATAAAGGGATGATTCAACATTAATAATCAATTCCGTTAATGGTTATTATTATCATTTATTTATAACACATGTGCATGTGACAATACCTACTATGGTAATAATGTACTGCGCGATTTTGATAACGTTCAGTTCTGACAGAGTGCTTGGCGGCCATACCGTTAAATCTGTTTAGTTTTATATTTCTTTCGGTTAGGTATATTGCTAGTTCTTCATAGGATCTTCTGATCTTCACCTTCCAATCTTTAATAACCTTTATAATTGAAGACCAGTGAGTGAAATCTCATCGCGAAACATTTGAAATGTAATTGGAATATGATACCGCACTATGATATTCATGGATGCATTAGGAATGTTTTAATCCGGTCGTTCCCACTATTATT
Source organism: Esperia sulphurella (assembly GCA_947086405.1). NCBI lineage: Eukaryota > Metazoa > Arthropoda > Insecta > Lepidoptera > Oecophoridae > Esperia > Esperia sulphurella. The sequence goes on from OX352266.1 coordinate 5,883,810, forward strand.
ACCATTAGCTTGTTCCACGCAAATTTATTGAAGGTTTTGCATATTTGATTAAAGAAAATTTTCTTTTATTCAAATTACTCAGAAATCCATCTTCTCATTCCTACCTTCGTGAGCGTTTCAGCTTCTTGCGGCCTCCTGCTCAACTATCTCGATCCCACATTAGCTCCCTTTTGAAACTCCCTTCCCATACCACCGATTTTTACAGCTTCTCATTTTCTGTGCAAGCGGCTCGATTGTGGAACTCGCTACCACCAGACATCCGTAATATTCAATCCTTTTTAATTTTGAAAAACCGTGTTAAAGAACACTATCTACGAGTATCACTAAGTTAGGATTGGAATCCATATCTTATACGTATTTTATGAATATTTTTATATTATTATTATTTAATAATGTATATTATATTTATATATTATTGGTAAATATTTATTTATATACTTTTTTTTACCGTGTAGGTTATAATCTATGTAAGTGGGTATATAGTTTATATTAGTGTATGTATGTATATGGTTTTTTTTATTTACGTACACACTATGTCTGCTTCTCTTATTTCAATTATCTCTCTCGCGGGTCTGCTGGAAGAAATCTCTCTCAGAGATAAGTTCGCCCTTTGTACTTGTGTTTCTTTTAAATGTATTATTTTTGTTTTATCTGTGTGTGTGCAATAAAGAGTTAAATAAATGAAATAAATTAATAAAATGCAGTTTGTACCGAGATAGATTTAAAAAAAATTATAGCGTTATAAAACTGAAATATTATTGTATTTAATTAAAAAATATCGATAGCTTTAAAAGTTGATAAAATACAATGTCCCGTCTCTATTATATTTTAATAATTAAAATTATCATTGCTAATGCTGATGTACGTAACTGACCTGGATCTGGGTTTGTCCCACAAATTTAAATTGAGAAGGCAATGCTCGAGATTTTTCTGAAGAATATGATCTGCAAAGATCCGACGAAGAACAAAGGTCACCGAAATAGGTCGCAGAAGAGATCTGGAGTGGAGACCAACAACCTAAAGATGGACGGTGGCGAGAGCGGATAAATTCTGTGAGCCGAGTGTGGTGGCGTCCGGGAAGGCTTATTTCCAGCACTGGACATCGAAAGGCTGATACGATGATGAAGTAAGACGCACTTGTTAAATAAACATCTGTTGTCTTTAAACAATGATTGTAGAGATGAAGACTTGCGCAATTTTCCAAATGCTTGTTTTATCTTCAAAATACCTTTACTACAACCTGTATAGTACTTTTAGTATGACATAATTTATTAACAAAAGTCAGAGTCGTAGACAAGGTAGTCAGAGCCTATTTTGATTCTGGTCGTCCAATTTGCCGGAAAGTTCATGGCAGTTCATTATGTTTCTGTTACAATACATTCCAATTTAAACTATAATTACGAATTTACACCCTCTCTTATTGCCTGTAGGGTTGCATTGTGAATAATTTTCAAATTCGAAAGGATTTTAAATGTAAATTTAAATTAGGATATTATATTTAAAAACACAACACTGCAATTATGAAGACCTATCTTCTAGTTACAGATTTACCTGATTATAAATATACTTACATACCTATATACTTCCTTTCCGGACCACCTTTCCCTCTGGGTGTCCTGCGCTGCTGTATAAAATAACTTCATCTGTAATCGCTCTGAATACACAATCTGGCAACCCTCACTAGTAAGGTCAATTAACGTGATATCATACGCTGAAATATAGATGATTGAACACAATGCGTGTTCACCAGTTAATTACTCCAATTATGACGCCAATATATGAGATGTTCTTGTTAATTAGTGGTAACACCGGGGCTAATACCTTCGGAAGGGTTAGTAACGTTATTATTATCTCAGTTATTGATTGATATTAACGTCACTACTGTTTTTCTTCTGTATGGTCAGAATAATGGTTGATAGTTACACTTGTAAAAACTTCCATACCAATATCAGACTTTATTTACAAGTAAGTCTTGCTCAGTTGTTTCAGGTTTCTTCCAAAAAAGAACCACTTTCATTCCATAAATATATTTGCTTTTATTTTATCTTCTTATTTAAAGAATTTGTCTGTTATTTACATGTTAGAAGCCGAAGTAACTTTCTTTGCTTATGGAAACTTTTTCTTATTTCCTCTTCTGTAATATTTTCTTGTAATGTGACTGTAATGTATTTTTGTCAACTTCCGAAGACTCAAACAACAATTATATTTCTATTGTTTTCCAATACTTGCTAGTGTTTTTGTTATAATCTTGTTTGTAATAGCCTTTAATTAAATTAAAAGGTATTGTTTTTAAACACCTTAAGACAAATCTCAAATGCACTGGGGTATATCTGGTAGATAGAACTATCCTGCTTTTCTTTAAAATATTGCTGAGTTTCAGGATTTGTCATTAAAATCAAATATCAACTTTAAAAATGACACTGGGACTGATTCTAATAACAAATAGGTACTTAAAATTTAATAGCCATTACATTATTTCTAGCTCTGTGAAACAATCCTACTAATATTGTAAATATACATAATAATGTGTAATATTAAGTTGTCCACGCGGACGAAGTCGCGGGCAACAGCTAGTATTAGATAGAGACGAAACTAATTTTTTTTCATTAAATTTTAAAAGGTATGTCTGACATGTATTCATTGTGTCAAACATTTATAACACACTCGTCAGTTCTCGTTTTATTTTAGCGATATAAATCGCTACCTATTTCAGACGAGTAGTTTTCATTGGACTAGACATAATTTTTACATGATAGTAATGATTGATGACTAAACTCTCGTTTTTGGCTTCCTACAAATAAACCCAGTTCAGTAGGATGGTTTTAGAATAAAAACATATGTTAAGTATATAATATAATTTAAATTAAAAAAAGTATGAAAATATCTGTAGGTGTATTTTTATACCAGAGACGAGTTTTAATCGAATTTATTACACGTTATATTATATTTGGCTGAGACTCGGTTTGATTTTCGCCACCTTTTGTTTTCCAATTTAATCTTGAAGAACAAATGAAAACGGTTTAACTTTGCCTCATGTTTTTAGTATATAACTTTCTAGTATCTTTCTAAAATTATCATCATATGAAGCCGTTATCATCCACGTGCTGAGACATACTTTAACCATTAAACTATGTTAGCCACATCAATTACTATATTACCGACACTATTACACATTCAAGCACGTGTGTAGAGGAGAACCACGCCTTCGTGACGCGTTTAGGTTAGTAATGTTGGGTAATACCAACTATACAAATACTAGGAATAGAACTTTGTAATTCGTAAATTACCTGCTGCGCTTGCGCATGAATCGTCGTCCGTCTGTCGTACTTTCTTAACGCATGCGTCCTGCGAGTATGACGTCGGTATCATGAGTAAAAGTAGATATGCAAGTACCTACCTACGTCATTTTGCAATCACATGATGAATGAGAAGACTTTGGTTGATTTAATGGTAGTAGGTAAATAGGTAAAAATAGTCTTTTGTAGGAAATTATTTACTTTGTCGTTAGATCTTTTTTGTCTGGAATATCGATCTAATATTATTGTAGCGAATTAACAAAAGTATCACAAAATAATGATTAGGAAGACCAACTCGGTTGAAAGGACGCAAAGCTCCCACAGATAATCAAATGGCAATGTAATACTCCCAAAAATGTATGCCATAATATGGTTCACCATTCTCGAAGACGTCTGTACATAAATCACCGAAGATTTCTTTCTTCCTGTAAGAAAAAAACCCAAAAAGTAATATTACAGGCCCATTTAGTATGAGATACTGAACAACTTGTACGGGATTTTATTTAGAAACACCGGCATAGTAGAGACTATTTTATTGAGCAACATCTATAAAGACCCTTTTATAGCAGCATGGTGATAAATACAATATCAAATATACCTACTCAAACATGTTAGGCACCATTACATAAACTTATAAACTTCATCTATCAACCGGTTTCGTAACTTTGAACATCGTTATTTGCTAATACGATGGAAAAACAGTTTCGTAACTTTTCTGTTAATTATTATCCATGCCATGTGCTACCATTCCCAGTCTTAATCGATGTCGAATGATAAGACTATGCGATCACCATCATTATACGTCCGAAATACGTCCACTGCTGAACATAAGCCTTCCCAATAGAATGCCACTTTTAGTGGGCTGTCCATTGGGAGATTTGCCATAATCACCACGCTTGGCAGGAGAATTGGTGATCGTAGTAATGATCTTAATAATATACACAGAAGTACGCCCGTTCCTCGTGCAATCCCTTGACGACAACCACGGGAAAATTGAGGGTGGCTCTATTCTAAGCCGGGAACCACGCGGCTACACGATAATATTATGGCGCATATCACCATCTTGCTGCCCAATAGGGCATTAAGTATAAAGGTATTTTAGCAGTTAGCAAACTTTCGTTCATTGCCAACAATTTGAACTTTCAGTACAACTATTCGCAAATAGCCAACTTTTTCATTTTACAAATATTGTCACGAATTCATATTATAAAGAACATTTTGTACGATAACAATAATAAACGCTTGACGTTTCTGGTTCATCCCACTGCTTCACTGTTCAGTCCACACTTATTATAGTACCTATGCCTTATCATGTCAGAATCACCATCACGGAGAGAAAAAAATTCGGTAATTAGTCGAAAAAAAAAACAGAATTAGTCGGTTCGTAGTTAACAAAATATTTGAGATTGTTCTTATTTGCACTGAAAGGTACAGTTACGAACAAAGCGGTTTAAAATGAACGAATATATTTATATTTTTTTTTATAAATTAGGTATTTCATTATAGGTAACGCTATAATTTACTTTATTTTAAGTATCTTTACTGATACAAGAATAATGTACTGTATTATAGGCTGTTTGTAGTGATTGATGACAATATTTTTATCTAATTATGTTATACAATCTTTTTTCATTAACGATGAAGCGGTTCATCACTGTTCAAGTTAAGCAAACCAATGCAACGTAGCCTCTATTACCATCACTAAAGGTATATACATAGCTACTAGATGTGGGGGGGACTGTACAAAACAACTCGTTAACGATAACAATACAATGGGTTCAGTAAACGTGTTATCTTTTGAGGGCAAACGGTACCCGCTGGGTTTTCCCATCACTAGTTACAGCTGGCTATTTAAATTATAACGAGAACGCCATAGAAGAATATAAAGGCCAAGGTAGTTACGCTAAATGACAATAGGTACGAATTGATGAATAGAAAGGTGCACATCTACAAAAGGTATGTCGACGCACGAATCGCTCTTAATCCTGGTCTATTAATTCAAGTGTTTGTCTGTGTCTGGATGTTTGTATAAGACAAAACAAACAAACTTTGTACAAATTCAGCTACTGTTTCCTTTGAATTTATGCTATTCTGATATTAAAACAACAAAGATAGCCTATGGCCGCCCACTGCTGGGTATAGGTGGTCTCCAATAGGAATTTAAAATTTACAGGAAAGGAAAGTCATGAGGTAGACATACAAAGGTACCGTTAAATTCACACAATTAAAAAAATTGATTTCAACACTTAACAATTATGCAACAGGAATTGAATTATAAAACACATTATTTTGAAAGATATTTTTTAATTGTTCTAATTCTAAACGAATAAAATTAAATATTTCTACAGACTAGGAACACGACGAGCTATTAGCTGCCATCATCTATTCAGATTATATATCCTATAAAAGTTAGGCATACATACATATATATGCATAAACATTATGGTAATTAATATAAATGCTTTAGATCCAAGGACCGTCCACTACTACTTAGAATTTTTAGGTACGGGCTTCATACCTAAATATTAAACTTGAATTTGTTTACATAATATCCTAATCTATTTCATAACAACTTTGCAAAGCGAACTATAAGCAAAAATAGAAAACTTTAAAGTGGTAATCGCAGAAAAAAAAACAAATCAATTATAATTTCATTACATTTCTAAGCTACCTACTTTAAACAAATTATACTATGGACTCGATCCTTGGACATAATTCTGTACTATAGGGTCTGTAATAAAAATTTAACAATAATGAATTTACGAAACAACAGTGTAAACAAATTAATCTGATAAACGCCTTTACCAACACATTAACCGAAATAATAATATCTTGCTCTTTCAAAAAGAAAAGGTGGGTGATTCATTAGCATTACAAAAGATTTAAGGAAGAAAATAAAGTTTAAGAGCAGGATTAAATATAAACTAATTTTGTATAACTGTTTATGTACGAGAAATATGCATTTTCCGATCGTTGACATGTGACCTAATACCTCTAAAAGCGTACGTTTCGGTAGATCCTGAATAAACACTTGATTGTTCCATGTTGACTTCCTAAATTGCTGCTACCAGAACTCCCGGATATATCAAAGGACGTTACCAAAATAAGGGTCCCGTAATTTGTTTCTCTAAAAGCACAACAGCTTTGAATATTGGTTGAAATTCGTGACTATTTTCATTTTCAGACCTGACATTATTCAACTTCATAGGGACGATCACCCTACGACATATTTTTGATAACCGTCGAAAAGCCAAGTAGAAATAGTCATTTCGAGGTTACTGCAGGTGAATGATCCGAGTTGTCTTGCGTTGAATCGTTTCCAAAGTGTCATTCATCACGACTTGATATAGATAGTTATCTTTAGTAGTTATATCATTAGAGCATATACTTTGGCAGTAACGAAATTATAGTAGTTACTTGTTTGTTCATTAATGATACAAATTATAACGTAAACACAATGACACATTTTGTTCGGAGCATTAAAATCCACTGCACATTTAATACAATATCAATAATAACAGGTACAGTGGTTGTACAAATCATATTGTAAAGATTAACGTAATACAAAAACATAACAGATATGTAAACGAAGAAACAAACAACAGTCGAGAGAATACTGAAAATGACTATTTCGTTCCTGATCCTCACTTTATATGGCTCAATTTATATTGACAGGTGAATATGCTTTGCTATAAGCCTCGATGATGGCCAGTATTCGGTCTTGATTACATGCGTTGCCGTTATCGTAAGTCGAGCTGCAGCCGACGTTTATAAAGCAGTCGCGTTGCTGCACAGCAGTGCCTGAACAGCATGACAAAGAGAACACTTCGCAAGCACCTGGTAACCTGGCTTGTGATGATGAACTGTCGCCGTTTGGAATCTTAGCCTGCAAAGAAATGTTTTTATATAATTCATAGAACATTACATAACATTGATTGATTGGTTGTTTACAAATCTTTGGCGAATTAAACAGTGTCCATCTGCCATTTTATTACAAAAGCACAATATGTTTTAAAAATACCATTCAACTCAACCGAGATGAGCAGATAATGGTATGTCTCTTACATTTGTCAACGTCAAGGTCTGTTTGTAGACATTGAATTTAAATGAGATCTTATGGTAAACTTAAGTTTCATTGAAATGGTCTGTGTGGAATATTGATTAATCGTCTTAAATTAAATCAATATAACGACGTTTTTATTTTAGAAGTACATTATACTCTCCTCTATGAACCCTAGATCTGTCTGAATACTATTATAGATGGTAAATTTAAATAACTATAACTTAAATAATTACTTTATAGAAAATCATTCTTACTTGGCTAGTGCCGTGATCCACTTTAGGCGGAGGCCTCTTTGGTTTCTGTTGCGGTACAATCGGTACGAAGGAAATCGGTCTAGATCCATCTCCTTCTTCTTCTTCCGCTTCGTTGTTTATATCAGCGAAACCCCAATTCTGGTTCGTATCTTCCATATCGGGAAACCTGGAGGTGACATTCACTCTTCTTACAGGACAACTACATTGTTGAGGAATGGAGTAGGGAACTGGATACGGAACGTAGATAGGCTGAGGGGGTGGGGGCGGGAGCTGCTGAGGGCGTTTGACATAAGAAGTAATCTCGTCTAGCAACCTCAATATCTGTGGAATAAGATCCTGTTGGTTGTGTTCATACTCTCTACGGTTGTCAGGATAGTAAGGATTCGGTGGTTGTGGATAGTCATACCCGTAGTTCATTTGCCAGCTTCTCCTTCTGTGTCTCATTTGACTGGCAACACGGTCTCTCGGTCGTCTAACAGAGTCCTGATCATCTCTGTCATCTGAACTCTCTGCCTCACTTTTATCAACATAGTGACGAGCGGTTACTGATGCTATGCAAAGTAAAATGCTGAGAAGCACTGTGTATTTATTCATCTGAAAAAGAACAAAGACAAAATAAGTACAAACAAATAGGCAACTAATAGGTAGGAAATAGGTACTACTGCATTTTTTATCAATAACTATAATTGCGGATGTAATTACAATGTTTTTCTCTATTAGTTTTAGACAAAAGAAGTTTTGAATATGAGTTAATTAACCGCATGTTGAAAAACGTGAAACAGTCAAATAGTCACTTAATTACTATTAAATTGAACGTTACATATACATCTGTTTGAAGGTACATTTATAAGACTGGTAAGTATGAAGGCCCTTAATTATAATCGGAAGGAATTATGTGGAGCATTATATTGCTTATTTGACAAGAATGAAATGTAGTTATATATAAAATAGGCTTTATTTCATTCTATCAAATCAACATTACAGTATTCATCACTATCATCATAATATATTATTATTTAATAAACATTTTTCGCTACTACACTGAAGACATCCCGGACGTTGACGTGGGCGAGATTAGAATAGCTCTCAAGCAATGTCCAACTCACACGTCGACCTAAGCCCGGTGATCATCGATAATTTCAATATCGAAGTTGTTCAGGAGTAGGTCTACCTATGACAGACAATACAATTGGGTAGGATCAATTTTGATAGGGAAGCTGACAGAAGAATCCATTTGGGCTGGGCAGCATTTGGAAAATTGCGTCAAGTCTTCACTTCGCCTATTCCACAATGTTTAAAGACAAAAGTATTTAATCAGTGCGTCCTGCCTGTCGTGACCTACGGTGCAGAAACGTGGACACTGACGGTGGGCCTGATCCACAAGTTTTAAGTCGCTCAGCGAGCTATGGAGAGGGCTATGCTCGGGGTTTCTTTGAAGGTTATGATTCGAAATGAAGAGATCCGAGGAAGAACGAAGGTGACCTACATAGCCGAAAAGATTAGCTAGCTGAAGTGGCAGTGGGCGGGCCACATCTGTCGCAGAACCGACGGCCGTTAGGGCAGACTAGTTCTGGAGTGGAGACCAGGAATTGGCACGTGCAGGGTGGGACGCTCCGCCGCCAGATGGACTGACGACCTAAGGAAGGTGGCCGAAGGCGGCTGGATGCGGAGGACCGGGTGTGGTGGCGTTCATCGGGGAAGGGATATGTCCAGCAGTGGACGTCTAAAGGCTGACATGATGATGATGATGAAACATTTTTGGCTCTGTGGAATAATAGTGTTTTGTTTTGCTTGAATTTCCACTATGCTTAGTAAGGATATGTCCTTTGCTTATTTATTCAGCTTTATGAGAAATCTACTCTTTAAAATTAATAATTACTTTATATCAGGAGTCTAGCCAAATGTGTGTGGTTTGTCATGCATGACTTCGCTTCTTTGCAAGTATTTCTAATCAGACTTCTATCTTGGCTTTAAAAGAATACCAAAGCCCCCCCCCCCCCCATCCATATACAATAACAGCATTCCATATTATGCTAAAATCTTGTCGATATTGCCCAAACGTGAAGGCCGTCATGTTATTTTGGCAGTCACTCTAAAGTTTTTAGTAGCGGTAAATTTACAGAGCATTAACTAATTAATGAATTTGAAGAACGCCATTAACTAATTTCAGTACTTTACCTCAACCTCGAGAATCTCGTAAATTTTTTTATATTGTTTTGACCCTGTATCATAACAGTTTTCTGCCTACGTCTTCTAAAATATTGTTGACAGATTTACAATAATAATATCGAAACTTTTTTTCCCGCCTCCATTCGTTAATACTAATCCTTACGATATTAAAAAGATCGTGCATGTATTTGTTCAAAATATTGTGACGTGATCAGTTTGTACAATATAACACACCCGTTTTTCTAGATGCTCACTGTACCATACTATACGTATGTGCTCTCTTGTAATTCTTAAAATAAACTCAATCACAGCTCTATACGAACTGAAATAATTATAATTAACCTCTACTTCAAATCTTACTTCATATTCGGAACTTAAATCAAATTTATACGCACCGTTGATGATATATTTCAGATCTACTAAAAGGAAGCAAACGCAAATAGCTTTTTGAAGGTCGTGACGTCACCCAAGCCCAATAAAAGCACGTAAACCACAGATACAAAACTTGTTTCACATGTAAACCACTACAATGATATCGTTATCGTAGCCACCAGGTAGCAATATTAATTTTGCAATAGGCGGAACGTGTGTCCGTCACAACGCTTTCTGGTCGACTGGTTGCAAAGCCGTTAAAGTAGTACGCGACCGTGGCATTGAATGCGCCAGCGCAGACTTGATTGGATATATATATTCATATGTTTTAGGGTGTATTCACATGTCCTGGACAGGACAGAAAGTGGGCGCGGCGGTATCTACAAACACCAGCAACATCACGTACCTTTCATAAATATGACACTATAGTGTTAATCATAATGTATAATACGGCATAATAAACTATATTGAAAAAAATTGATATTTAAAATTTATTATTACGTCAATAACGTGTAAACAAATGTATGCCTATAATAACATTTATTTGATTTGATACTCCTCTGTTCCTATTTTTGTATTTTGGATAGTTGTATATTTTTAACCCCAAAGTGCAGTGTAAACGTTTCATCATCTTAAAAAATACCTCAGCAGTCATTCTACTTCCCCTTTTGGATTCTCTAATAGATTATGGGGACATCTTTAAATTAAAATCTACAATTTGTAAATCTATAAGTGGGAATGAACGAAAAATAAGTATTTAAAGTTCAAGTATCATTATTCTTGCCGTGTGGTTTCCGGTAGAGTAGAATAGGACCACTCCAACTCTTCCCGTGGACGTCGTATAAGGCGAATAAGGTGATACATTATAAAACATCAATCAGGCCTCCCCAACCCGTCTGGCCAGCGCGGGGAGTGTAGGCCAAATCCTCCGTCTGTCTCCGGCAGATGAGAGAGGGTTGTGCTCCTGCAGTGGAGACAAAATTAACCTGATGATGATGATGTATCATTATTAATTTTTAGTCATTTTTACATTAATATCTGGTGCGAGGAAGTTCTCCTGGTTTCTAAGAACATACATATACGTAAGGTATCGGAAGATGATGAAAGTGTTGATTCTTTTAGTCATGTGGGAATTGCCAACTCAAGAAAATTAACGTACACAGTTCATTTACGTCATAGATTTTATGTTTCGTTTCTTAATTTCCTTCTTCCACTTTCAGTGTTAAATTTTACCCTAAGACCATTATTGAAACTTTAGCGGGTGCACTTCTCTTGAGTGTGTTGATTTCATATCTTAACATTTTCTTATAGAGACCCAGCGACAATTATTTCGAAACTAGAGGTTTCTACATTCTCTAACACTTTAAAAATATATTCTAATATTCTATATTGAGCACCAAAACCCATAACATACATACCCTTTTAGTTCTTGACTATGTGACAGTTTTTAATTCATATTAAGTATTTCAATTTATTCTTACCACTTTTAGGACAAATTCAGTGACAAACCGTCGTAATTATGCGCCAGTGCTTTGACTTTGGACCATATATGCTCTATACGTTGTGTTACAGCTGACATTGCCGTTTTTTGTTTATTTTGAAACTTTAACGTGAACATTTATTATGAAAAATAGTTAATAAATTTTGTAAGTTAGTTTTATGTTCAGCTACATTTGATGCCGATTGTAGTGTAAGTTGTCAACAAGTTTCAATATTGTTATTCTTATTGGTTAGTTGGTTTAGGTAACAATAGCCGCTTATTAGCTTTTGGTTCGTTTGCTGCTCTGATGTATTGCAAAGAAACTGTCAGAAAGCAATCGCGGTACTATTGGACTTATAGGCAGATATTTCACTGATTGCCTAAGTTTCTCATCATCACAATTTGATGAGGTACCTACAAGATTAACTTAACAATACATGGTGACCATTCATGGTCAACCACAAATTACAATTTGAGTATCATGTTCCAATGATGCAATCTTTGAAGATAAGAACCACGATCATTATATACATATTAAACTGCTTGTTAAAGTTGTTGTTAACTTTTTATTAATATTATTCATTTAACGTATGACATTTATTTAAGAGCCGTGAGATCCAAAAAGGCTGATACAACTGCCTTTGTTGCACTGTTAGCACCACGGCGGGTAGGAAAGCTGGAGTAAGTCCTACAGACTTGGTGCAACATAGACGCTGCTATTACACCTATGTTATAAAATTAACTCACCGTTGTTGGCTGTGGTTATTTAAGTTCACCACAGGAGAAGTAATATTAACCCACGATATTAATTCTTTCCTGTTTATAAAATATCTGCAATGCATAAATTTCCAGATTCGTCCAAAATAGGTAAGTAGAGGCGTGAAACATAAAATATAAACACACAAACCACACAGATTTTCATATTTATAATTCCAGTAGGGATTATGAGATAGTAGTTTCTATTTACGGGCGAAAAGCTGGATCGTAGTAAAGTTTGTTTGTTGGAAGTTCTTTTAGCGTCTAACAAAACTAATAGTGATAAGACTTTAAACGCAAAATATGATGACCATAATCTACATAAGCTTTATGGTCACGGACACTATACCTACCAAAGTCAATGTTTGTCATGATGTCATGATCTGATATCTACTTCCCTCTCTGTCCAGTCTTTGTTGAATCTGTGATTATCTCATACATACATAAATGCCTATGACACAGCTTTGTACTGTTTTCCACAAGAGCGCGCCCTTTTCATTTGCATGTGTCAACGATCCACTTTAATACACATTGCCTGTTTTAACTGAATGGCCTTGAGAATCTTCCAATAAAGCATGCAATGTGTACAGAAATTGAATTGAAATAAACTTAACATTCCGGCCTCTCGACAATTTACTTTTAATTGTGTGATTCAATAAATAAAGGCTTTCCCTAATTCATCAACGGACGTCAACGTCCTGATGATCATTCATCAGTACGTTGACGTCCGCTGTAGGATTGGCTTTCCCCAATGCGCACCACCATATCCGGTGCTCCTCTTTCTACGTCCAGCCGCTGGTTGATACATTTTTCTCAAATTAGACTGCAAAATGCAATGCAAATGCAACTACAGAATTCATATCTATGGCTGGATGAACAAAAATCATTGTTTTTATTACCTCATTATTATAAAATGCACATCTAAACCTTAGTTGCATCTTGCATTATACTTGTCATACCTTATCTTATTATTTTCGTGTCTCTTTCCTTATTCTACTTTGCCTTTACTTTTTATACATTGTGAATTTTTAAATAATTTCTATTGACAAATTTCCAATCTTTTAGAATATTACGCACTCTTATTTTAGCTTCTGAATATGCAAAATGTAATAAAGGGTCCCTCGATGTCGTTCTCTTGTTATTTCACTATGTGTGTTCTCTGAATGAAGAGCTGTTACGTCTTATCTCTGTAAAATCAGCAGAAAGTTGATTTTCATACCAAAACTAGAAGCAATATCTTATATCTAAATAAATTTGTCTATCATTTTCTACGTAGCTGAATTCCTCTGCAGTGTGATTAAAACCATCAACACCACCTTCTTCTTATTTAATTTTGCCGTACCAAGTTCTGATCTCCAACTTCGACTGTTATGCAATATGTATACTTACCTAGACGTTAATATTCAACAGATTTTAACCATTTCCCAAAATCACATGCTTATCAATGTACGTTACAACCCTACACACACACCACGTGTGGAGTTTCCCCATGCGTTACTTCAGCAGTACATAAAGTGTTATTCACTCAAGTACCACAGCCTACGCTATTATAAACTAGATCACCGAAATAGTTATATCATTTCCTTGTTTACATGTGCGGTGACTCATACAAACATGTGTATTTTTATGACGTAGGTTCTACGTCACATTGGACTGAGATGTCATTAATGTCTCAGGCATCGTATATAGAAAGAGGCACGTCTTGTGAGGAATTTGTCATGTTTGTGGTCACATAAACATTCATTTCCACATAATATTGTTCGGCACAGGGCATCCCTCAACCGATATTAGGTTTTTGGTTTTCTGAGTAATGTGACCTACATCATTTAAAAACTACGAAATCATCAACAGGATATTTTTAAATGAATTGGTTCGTTCAAGATTTTGTGACGTTTAACAGGCGAGCATCGCACATACTGCTTTATTTATGGCAACACTTATTAATCTTGAAACGTGTTTGTCCTCCTGACTAATAATATAACGTGAAAAACTGTTTTAAAATCTATTTTTATTCGTTTTTTGTTCCTTTTTATTGAAGATATACCTGAGCTATATGTGGTTACTATGTGGTACCTACTTTAACTACCGTAAAATAAAAGATTTTTGATCAACTTAAATAACAGCTGGCACATGTGTTGGCAACTCTGAACGGAGTCAGAATTCGATTTTGAAAGTAGTTTATCAAACCCTTTTGTACACAAAACAATACAAACCTAACCTACCCTTCCTCAAATTTTTTATAACAATATAGAGAGTGTACAAAAAAATAGGCAGAAAGAGTAAGTATTTAATGTGTAATAAAAAGCTTTATGTTAAAAAATCTATCAATTTTAATAATAACTGTTTAAGATTCAAGTTTAAGTAGGACTGATTTAAATAAAACCACATAAAATGTGTAGAATTAAAGGTTTTAAATGTCAGCTAATTTTAATTGTTTCTATATTAATTATTGACTCAATTTAGTACAATCAATGTAGTTAAGTTTTGAGATATACATTTCTATATTTTTAAAATAATTAAATCATTTAGTACCTATTTATCATTTAAATTTCCTAATACCTTTTTCTCTGGCATAATATTTTTTACCCAAAGGTTGTCTGGAAGAAATCGCTTAAAGCGATAAGACTGCCTAAATTGTACTATTTGTTTTATAACTTGTAATTGTATTTGTTTGTGCAATAAAGTGTATTTATGATATTGTGTAATTTAGCAAAAGCCTTAAAACATAATATTAAAAATAACTTCCTTTAAAATTTATCCTGATTTTGTTGTGCTTGCTATATAAACAGTAGAAAAAGTAAAGAAAAGCGAATCTGTACATTAAAGTAAAAAAAAATTACTTCCCGGGAATTACTTAAGACCAGTAGAGTCCAAAAATGTAATTAATAAATTTCGTGTCTGTCTGTATGTATGTATGCGTGTATGTACGGGCTAATCTAAAAAAGAGCTACAAGATGACCTCTCATTTCATATCATTTGTATGACAGTATAGTTCAACATTACTGGACGTTGCAAAAACTTGACAGAGAGTGAGAGAAATGTTTTAAAGCTCATTTATAGTTTTATTTATTTATTTTAGCTGTTCTATTTCAGGGTATTTCTATAAGCTCGATACAATAAGTTCGTTATTCGATAATTAGTGGCCCTGTATCAGATCGGTCATCGTCGACAATGTCAATATCGAAGTTGTTCAGGAGTACATCTACCTAGGGCAGTGAAAAATAAAGGGCTAAGGGCTAAGGGCTAAGGAAAATGGCAGAGGAAGGATAGGGGTAGGGAGCGGGAATGGGTGGGGGAAAGGGAATATCACCTGCGAAATTATTATTTTCTTAATAAAATAAAAACACTTAACTTCTTGCACAATATTAATTCTGTAGTCCAACAGACGGAACCACAGTCGGCAGTTTAATTTTATGTATATGAATATTTTCAATGCATAACCAGATTAGTAGATTTCTAATACATATTAATGTGTAATGTTAAGTTGTCCACGCGGAAGAAGTCACGCGCAACAGCTAGTGAATAATAAAAACAATAATCACCATTAATTTATTTAGTCTATTTATTGGTCGATTCTGAATAAGTCAACCTTACAAATTGTAAGTGAAAATGAAAACGGACCAGTGGCTATTGAGATAATATTTTGCCTCTATAAGAGCGCATTCGCCCTTGAAAGCTTCCGGTCCTTCTTCACTTAGCAATTACTATGCTACATTGCACAGTTCAGATCTGAATTTCACTCGCACAATCTTTCTCTTTGTTGGGGAGTCGGTGCGGTTTGCCACAGGCCGCGCAGCCGCCTCTACTGAGAGTATTCCCTTGTACCATTTCTCCCCCCCTGCTTTGTTTCTCATTTCACTTTACAAAGTACTTACTATTTTTGCGCTTTGAGCGGACAGCTGGTATGCTGGGATTTAAGCTTAACTGAGATTTAGTTTTATTTTGAATTTTCTCGTAGTTTTCGTAAATGTTTTAATGTTTAGTAATGAGCTACATGTTTTTGTTTAAATAATAAATAGGCTTTTGTGAAGAGTACAACAGCATTTGCATATTAAACAAAAGTAAGAATTATCTTGTCTATTACAGATTCAAAATGAATTAATACCGATTTTAAGATGATTACACAAATGCATATCAATCTAGACGGCATCCAAACATATTTACGTTTCGGTTGTTCATTCATTTCCATCAACCATTAAACGAGTGATGACTAACAGACCAAACATAACAAATACTCGTAGATCAAATGAAATAATTTGCTCAATAGATAAACGCAGCACCGGAATTCACAGGTTCAATTCAACTTAATTTTTTAATCGATTTTCCTTATTTACATCATAAATAGAACTAGAAGGTCGTCGGTCCATCTGGAGGGCATCCTATCATTTACCGGTACGCGGTCTCCACTCCAGAACTCATCTGCCCCATTGGCCATCGGATCTGCGACAGATGTGTCGCAGCAACTTCAATGTGTTAATCTTTTCAGCTATGTCAGTGATATTAGTTCTTCGTCGGATCCCGCATTACTTCATTGAAAATCCTAGTATAACCCTCTCTATAGCTCCCTGAGCGACGAAAAAGAAGTCACCGATATAGCGAATGGTGTTTCCTTTGACTAATAAGGTCATATCTTGAATAAAAAAAAATTGAAAACAGATGAATTTGTTATCTAATTTAATAACCAATTAGTGTCAGTCATGAAGGTAAAAACTTTGAGGTGACTTATGAGGTGCGTAAAATTATTTTCCTTCATGGTATGTTTGACCTGTAGGTATCGAAAACTTTCGATGAAATTTAATACGGCGCCATCTATGATGCAGTAGCAAAATGCGAACATCGGAATGATTACGTTAATTGACTATCGAACTTAATGCGTAATGTTGCTTTATGAATAAATTTTTATAGGTCATCATTTTAGTTTCGTCCGTGGTAGAACTAAACATAATGTGTAAGTAAACGGTGAACAATTAGATTTATAATGATAATCTAGATATGTAAAAACAAAAAAAACATTTTGCGTGTACATTGTGCTTGAGGATAAGTGAAAGAAAAGATTACTAACCCAATTTTGACGAAGTTGTCTGAAAAATATAGCTTTCAAAAATTCTCTTACTTGCAACGAAGCATGTTACTTGGCGGTATTTAGAGCAGTGTAAAATGAGTAAGGACTACATTTGGAGGAAGGAATGGAGATAGAGAGAGAGCGAAGAGGTAGGTAGAAGGGGGGGAACTAATTCTTATTGAAATATAAATCTAGTTTTGATGAACACCAAAATAAGATGATTAATTAAATTGAATATTTGTAGTGATATTAAATAAATTTAAAAATAATCTGTATTTTAAAATTGAATAATGTGAGGTGTTTGATATTATAACTTATGATTCAGTAATATGACTTTATGATATTTTTCAATTGTGTCAATATTATATGGGCAAAATACTGCATAATGTGTACCCAATGGTAAACAATGAATTATTTCTGATTCTGGTTACGAAAAACGGCATCATAAGTATTGCAGTAGATTGCGCGTAAGAAGTTGCGGGCACAGCTATCTAGTTCAACATAAAATTCAGATTAAATTATATCACAATAATTTTCATACTTCTGAACTGTTTCATAATCATAATGTCGTTCGATCCTTGTTTTTATGAAGCTCTATAAATTTAAAAGCGTAAAATGATTGACGAGTTATTTTGCTGCGTGGAACGAACAGACGGACGGTTGTAAAGCGGGATTAATAGGGCTCCCAGTCGTAAACCAATAGGGCCGTAATAAAACGGTTTACGTCACAACTGTGAAGGTTCCCTCTCGGGGAAACCCATCAAGTATGCACTGTTTAAGGGTTTGGTATTAAATATACGTTTTTCCTTTTAGTCGAATTAGTTCGATGTCGACACTTCTGAAAAATATGGATTATTATGAACTCGATTACAAGTGCACTTTTTTTTTATTATTGTTTATTGCCGCAATCTGTGACTCCTAATCGACATTCAGCTGACATTTTAGACATAATAAAGTTAACTGGCTTGCGCGATTATAATCCAGTGACTATTTCTCAATCGTTCATTTCGTTGGTAGGATTTTTATCTTAGGTTTAGTCAACAAGGTCCTGTGGGGCTCTACGTTTCAGTCTCCTGGGAGTTTGTCTTGAGCGCATCAGGTTAATTGCCAGAGCGTTAGGATGATTTTCAATTGTTTTCAATTCTCTACAAGTGCACGTGAGAATAATTTATGATGAAAATCACACACTGAAAAATATTGTGATATTTTGCATTGAATATTATCTATATGTTAGCTGAAGTAATCATTTTTATGATTGTTTGAAACAAGATATTAATCAATTTAATTAGTTGAGTCAGTGCGGTAAGGGAACAAGAACTTATTGCACTCGTATGGAGCTAAGATCTTGTTCAAATCAAAAAATTGATTTTTTTTCTTCAGAGTAGTATTATATGTTTTTTGTTATGTTGTTTATGTTTGTTGTAAATATGAACGAAACATGTACAGTCTGATTTATATAAGAGGACAGCGTGATTGCGGGCAAAACTAAATTGAGAGAAAAGTTTACACAAGATTTGTCTTAATTTGTGTATCATTTATTAAACAAAACCACTATATTCAAAGTCCTCTTCTTATAAAAATCAAACGGTTTATGTGTTTCAGAATCGTCAGCGTCGAGATTAATGATGTAATCAGCTGCAGCTGGAGACCTCCTCATAAAATTTTGACTAGTAGCGCCCAATCGACATTTTTAAATGATTTTTCAACACCAATTTAACTTGAAGTGTTCTGGTTCACTCATCTTTAAGTTCTTACGACTAATTTTGTTTTGTTTTTCCTAAAATTCCAGACTTTGTTTATATTATTTCAGTTAACGTCTGTAGCCGCTTTACGTAACTAAACGCAAAAAATATGTGAGAAGTAAACAAAACAAAGTTTATTTCACATATCGTTCTGTTCGGTTAGCCTTGTGTGCTATAGCTCATGAAGTCATGACCTACTTCTGCTTCCAGCTTTTGCAGCAATGAATGAGACATTAGGTTTTATGTAGGTAATGTTCAAGCAAGAGGCGGTTATAAAATGTTAATTACCTGCGTTAGGTTACTCTCAACAACACCTTTGCCATTATCTGCAATATGTTAATGGATACTCAAGTTTTATAAACTTTTTAGTTCGAGCCATCTAAATCCATAATTTTTCGTTCCTTTTCAAAACCATGAAATTAAATCAAACATTTGAAAGAATAAAGGTGGTACCACCATTCAACAGCGTTTCCAATTAATGATATAGATACCATAACCAACCAGCATCATTAATTAATCACGCGTTTTAACCGAATCAAATTGCACGTGCCGTGTTATTCCCGGCTTAGAATAGGGCCACCCTCAATTTTCTCGTGGGAGTCGTCAAAGCGACTCAGGAATTGCACCAGGAACGGGCAGCGGCGTTTTCCTGTGGATATTAAGATCATTACTGCGATCACCAATCCGCCTGCCAAGCGTGGTAATTATGGCAAATTCCCCAATGGACCCACCAAAAATGGCATTCTATGGCTTATGTTCAGAAGTTGACGCATTTCGGCTGATTTTTATACAAAAATATTGCCTATTTGAACATTGATGATTTCAACCCCTTTAAATAAAAGCTCCTGTAATGTAGAAACCACACACTAATATAATTTCAGTTCATTATTTAGATTTTCTACTTCAGAGGACACATTTTCACAGCGACCGGATTCAATTTTCTTTCCGAGCGGCTCTCACGTCGGTACTGCTCGATGTAACCCTATAAATGCCTGTCGTCTGTGAAACTGTCCTCGCGTCCCTTTAACCTTTATAAATTCAACTTCTTTTCCTTCCAAAGCAATCTTCAGTCGAAATAATTTAAGTTCAACCGCTATTTGGTCACTAATTCCCTTCCCAAAGCTCTCTTCGATTCTCACGATTTTCTTTAAAAGCCTCGTTCAAACTGTTCTGTTGCCCTTAACTAAAACATTTTCTATGTAACGCGAACTCGGGACGCGATCTCATTTTCTTAGCTGTGTCCCATTCTTTCCGCTTTATTTGAAGTCGTTATTACATTTAATGCGGTGTGAAATTGAGATATGCCGCGGCTTGTTTTATGTGTTCCAGAATCTGGATCTTTCTCCTACCAAAAGCTTTTCAATATTAAGAACAAATTAGAGTAAGGTGGGGAGATAATTTAGTTAAACTATATTGTTAACCCAGAAAATAAAAGTAAAGTTACGTTTGGCACGATGGTTAGTGTAAGATAGGTATATTGAATAAATATAATAATTACCTACCGATACCTAACTCACACTCAAAAATATAAAACGCTCGGTGAATGTTCGCGTGGATGTCGTGTCGGTGTCGTTTCGATGTCGTTTCGATATCGTTCGATGGCGTGTCGATGTCGTTCGATGTCGTGTCGGTGTCGTGTCGATGTCGTGTCGGGTTCGTGTCGAAGTCGGGTTGGTGTGTGTCGGAAGTCAAATTTCCTGTCTTCAATATTTTAAGTGCTTTCCCTCCCTGATTTAAATTGATTTTACAGTAGACAAATATAAAATACAAAAGTAACCCTTACGATGAGACTACAGTGACAGCTGTTTTATATTAACGCCAAAGGGTAGAAGACTGCTCATCCCATAAAGCGACACTGGATCACGTCGTCATAATTAAGCATTCCGCTCTGCCAAAGGTATAATGACCGCTCATTGCCATATCCAATTGCAACTTAGTGTTTGATGTCTAATTGCTATTATAGCAAAAAGCGTTTTCTTTACGAAAAGATAACCTTATTTTATTCAGAGACGATGTGATATGCGTAAAATTGCACTAGGACTACGAATTTTTTTTATAACACAACTCCATTGTTAATAGGTATTACAGCGTGGACGAAGTCGTAAGTAACAGCTAGTCTGATAAATAAGCGCCCACTACTGCCTGTAAATACCTGTAACTAATATTTTTTTTCTGTAAAAATGTACAGTTTCCTCACAATTTCTCAATAAAAAGATAATATCCAAGCCTCGACTAATAAATTCACAACCTTTTTATTAAATCCTTTTAAAATCAAGTCAGCATATTTTGCGAGGGTTGGGGCGAGTTTAGGTCGTTCCTTTGAGAAGCAGAGACAAGTCCGTGCCAAATTCCATACTGCTGAATGAATCTCTGGAATGTCTTTGTCAGTGCAGTCTGTAGGTAAGATTTTCAGTTAATTATATTTTCAAAGGTAAAAATTTCTATATGACATCTATTCTTTAAATTTAAATAGCTAAAAACTATTCTGAATCTTTCAATAAAATCCTAAAAATGTAGTATTAATTCTCAACAGACAATCAGCGGCTAAGCTTTCAGAATACCTTAGAATACATGGTACTTTTTCCACGTTTAGTTGCTTTACAATCTTATAGAGAAATGTTGAAGTTTACGACAAGTTCATAAAATTTAGAAATCCCACAACTTTGTATAATATAAGTATAATATAATATAATATAATGTATAATTTAATCCCACAACTTTGTATACCTTCGTATAAGGTTTTCTCGATCTGTAGTCTCTTTCCAGTTTCAATTCTTTATCCTTCGTCTCTTTACTTATGCATTCAAGATTCTAATAAATACGATTCGCTAGATCATTCTCTAGTGAACCTGACCTGTGTCTCATTAGACTGACCCTTTGTCACGATTTAATGTTCAAAGACATAGCCTTAAACATGAAATCATTAAATTAATAATTTTATCATGATATATGCAAAATAGGTTGCAGAGTGCAGATGTCACATGTGGGGCTTTTAGTTTTACGGAGTGGTAGTATTCCAAAAGCGTTTTTTTTGTTCAGGAAACTAATAAAACCACATCTGCATACAGTGCAACAAGATATGTTATGTTAAAAATCATGCTGTGATAAGACTTTGATAACCAAAATAGAGGTAAACACATACATTCTAATGTCAAATACCCCCTTTCAAGCAAAAGTCAAGAGCGTTACGGATGAGAGTTTTATATGGTAAATCTTCATTTCTACCACCATCTCAAATATCCTAGACTATCCAAATATGATATCCGCACTTTATTCCAATAATGAATGTAAATTAATTCTTATCGAAAGTCGGACGAATGGGAAACCAACTTTAGTCATCACTGCTTGCAGTGGGTGTGATTAGCTTGCACTCCCAAAAATGGCTTTAAGTTAAGCAAATTCTAAACTAAAATTCCATTTAAAAAATATGTTTTATTCTGAAACGAGAAATGGCTTGTTCTTTGTTAATTATAGAGACGGACAAGTCATATATAAGTCGAATGTACATCCTGTAAGGTATATGTCAATATACCTGTAAAAGATATCGTTAGATCAATGAATGTCCATTCGTGACTCTTGATGCTTATCGATTCTCTGATGAACGGGGAATAAGCTCTAGTCATCGAATCACTGGAACTGCTTACAATAGATTGCATTACTAAACTTGACCTTGAGAATGATGATTCGTTACCACAAATACTGTCAGGATACAAAGATAAGATATGACTTTACTTATTGACAGGATATAGACAGATAAGACAAGGCTAAATTGCAAATATACACATAGATTAAGAAGCATTTAGGTTTTTAAAAATAACAATATATAAGATGCATCGAAATAACTGTCCTAATAAACATCTACATTAGTTTACTGATGCATTTAATGTAACAATTCTAGAACCATTGAGTGCTTCAAATGTCCTACCTCACCTGTACACGGTACACCCTTGAGGGCAGGAGAAAAGTGTGAGGAGAAGGGGAGAGCAAAGGCAGGGTTTAGGAGAGGGTTCAGTGAAAGGAAAGGAAAAGGAAGAAAACGAGAAAAGAAGAATAGTGGGCAGAACAGGTAGGTAGGGGAAGAAGAAAGAGAAGGAGGTGGGGTAGCCACGTATTTCAGTTTTCCAATCGCTGACACAGCTAATATAATAAAGAAATATTGAATTTGGATTTGGTGGTAAAAATACCTAAAAATTGTTTTAATCAATGAATGCGCTTTTTCATATTTATAAAAATATAATAAAGTCTCCCTTAAGTGAAATTTTCTATCTTAAATAATTAAGGTACTTTATATTCTTTATTATTATATTCTTTATTGCACATAAATTTTAGAAAAAAAGGGCATAACATAAAAGTGTACAAAGGTGGACTACTACTACTACTTTTTCCCAGCTAACGTTTTTCCCACCTTTTTTTCTAGATATTAGCTTATGTCAAGTCGTAGATGATGCAATATTTGACATAGCAGACGTATTCGAAATGAGCGTTGAATTTGTTGTTTCACTTCCAGGCCAAAAAACCCTTGTAGATCGTAAAATATCATTCCACAAACATATGAACAAATATCTGCGAAGCTTTTAATTAAACTCGCTGGTGCGATGAGTGCAACGAATGAAATATTGAGTCATGTGCTTTTAAACCTGCAAAATGCAGCTTGGAAATATTTACTCAATGGGAAGTTAATGACCAACAGAACATCATTCCGAGTTTTATATTATACACGGACCTCATCAGGACGGAGGGCGGAATATGGTGGCAACTTTTTCAAATTCGTAAAAAAATTCAAAAGTATGCATAGATTAGATTAGAGTTTTATTATTTCAGTCTACATATTAAATATAACTATATACATTTCATGTACAGTGCTATACAATATATAAAGTGATCGTCGTATTTTTAACAAATTATCGATATAAAATAGTAATAAAATTAACACATTACAAACAAAATGTCACAATGTTACAATTTGTTTACCATATAGATGACTAAAATAACATTATGAGTAATAACGAATAATAGTCAGAATAAAAATACAGTTTTCCAAAAATTATGTATCAGCTGTAAAGGGGCTTCGTCAAAAAGTTAATTTAACATTATATGACGTCAGTGACTGTCGTGTGGTTTCCGGTAGAGTAGAATAGGACCACTCCAACTCTTCCCGTGGATGTCGTACAAGGCGACTAAGGGAATACATTATAAAACATCAATCAGGCCTCCCCAACCCGTCTGGCCAGCGCGGGGAGTGTAGGCCGAATCCTCAGTCTGTCTCCGGCAGATGAGAGAGGGTTGTGCTCCTGCAGTGGAGACAAAAATAACCTGATGATGATGATGTCAGTGAAATTGTCGTAGTTGTTATTTAAATATTCCATAATACTATATAATGTTCTATCCAAAAGAAGCGTCCTTACATAGTGACGAAAACTGTTTACATTTGTCAGGTTTTTTATCGCTTTTGGTAGTTTGTTGTATAGTGTTCGTCCGATAATTTTTGGTAGTTTTTTTGTCATGGTAAGTCGGTGTGGAATTGGGAGTATAGTTTTAGGGTCTCTGATACTTCTAGTAGCTCTTTCCCCACTGAGTTGGAAGTCATTCATATTGTTTTTAACATACATGACTACCTTCAGTATGTACACTGCTACTGAAGTCAATATGTTTTCCTTTTTGCAGTGGTTTCTGCAGGATTCTTTGAAAAGCGCCCCTACCAAGACTCGAATAGCACGTTTTTGCATGTTTAGCACACGTTCAAAGTCAGTAGAGTATCCCCACATAATGATTCCGTATGACATTGTGGAATGTACGAGATATGCATAGTAGATATCTTTGAGACATTCTTTAGATACCGTCGGTTTTACTTGTTTTAATGCATATATTCCACTTGTCATTTTGTTTCACGTTGTGTCAATGTGTTGCTTCCAGGTTAGAGCCGAATCTAGTTCAAACCCTAAAAGCTTTACTGCATCCACATTTTGCAGCTCATCTCCGTTATCAAGGGGATACACATTTTTTGTGTGGTTGGAGATCTTGCATTATAGAGCACGATATTTGTCTTGGATGAGTTCAATTTCATGCCATTTGTTTTAAACCATGTGTCTAATTTTACCATTATTTCCGTTATTAATTCTAATAATTCTTTAGCTGAAGGAGCATTTACTATAATTGTGGTATCATTAGCATACATTATCATTTCACCGTTTATTTCTAGTTTAGCCAGGTCATTCGTGAATATTAGAAATAGTGTGTTTCCTAGAACAGAACCTTGCGGTACACTTATTTTTACTGTACGGTCTATAGATCTTAGCCGCTTTCCACTTATTTTTATTTGTACTGTCTGATCTCGATCTTCCAGGATTTCATTAGATCCGCACTATTCCCTGGAATGCCATATATATGAAGTTTTTGGAGGAGGAGGTTGTGGTCGATTGAATCAAAAGCTTTAGAGAGATCTAAGAAGATCCCTGCAACTTTATGCTTCTTTTCTAGTTGGTCCACTACACATTTCACGATTTTTTGGGTCGTTGACGTTGTTGATCTGCCGGGTCTGTATGCATATTGGGCATCCGATAATGCTTTATGCTTATCCAAATGTTTCATTATCATATCAGACATTAATGATTCAATTAATTGAGATAAATTGGGTACTATGGTGATAGGTATATAATTATCAACGTTAGATTTTTCACCTTCTCCTTTATAGGCGCGTTTTTTTTTTCAATGATTTCGGATACGTTTTAGATTGAAGTATGTAGTTTATTAAATAGATAATATGGTCACCATGGTCATTCATGCTCTGACAGATAATCATTCCTATGATGTCAAAACTGCAGTCTCTGTTTTCAAAGTCAAAGTCAAAATCATATATTGCATATGAGTACACTTGGTACATTTATACACGTCATTTTTTTATCGACTACCGCTTCCTAGGTGTTAGCGCTGTGAAGAAGAAACGGCGCAACAAACTTCACGCAACACATCTTTTAAAAATCAAGTTTGCATACAATTAATAAAGATTTTGCGAAGCTGAATTAACATTTTGGTTTTTTGCTCTCAATCTGGAGCCTGGAGCCTGGAGCAATAAGTGTGGGTACTGTCTTTTGAATTCATGTAGGTCGTAAATTTACTGTTGAATTCGTATAATATCCTCAGTCATCCAAGTTGATCTGTTCCGCATTCTTTGTTTCCTTAATTTAAGCGGAAATTGAATATCCATGTTCCATATAATCTTTTGAAAGAAATTATCAAAAGTATCATTTTGATAGGACGAGAAAATTGTATCCCAATCACATGATAACAATGCATTGCAAAAGTCAGTTATATTCTGTTCGTTATAAGTACGATTTTCTATATAAGTATATTTCGATACAATACAACCATATAAGGCAGTTTCACTCGTTGTCCATCGTGATTCGAAACTCCACCCGCAACGGGCTCTACACATATGGAATCAGGCTCAAAGTTGGTGACTACACAATCCAATGATGTTTTGGTGTCCCCATCCACTCTGGTTGGGAATTTAATTACGTTTTCTAGACCATAGGGTGTCATAAGATTAATAAGATATCTTCTGTTTAGTGAGTCTACTAAGAAGTCAATGTTCCAGTTACCTAATATATCTTTTGGTCGGGGGCACTACATAGTTCATCGAATACCTTTTCTAAAGTGTTTAACAATATTTTAAAATCTCCTTTACCACGTCTGTATAGACCTACAATTACAATTTTTTCTTTGTTAATAGTAGTAGGGATTCGTGGGTTCTGGCCCACTCGAGCCAGTTCCCGCTGCTCGGTACTCCCCACAACTTGTGTGTCTACCTTTGCTGACGACCTTTTTTAATAAGCGGAGCGGATCGCTTCAGCTTATGACTTGGACCACAGTCGTAGGGCCCGCTGATATCTGGCTCACCCTAAGCTGGGCGGGTCGCTTCACCTTATGTTTTTAACATTCACCATGTTATTACGTCTTCCTCTGCGTATCTCTTATACCATCCGCGAGTACTGCACCACCATCATTTTCTACATTTCATTACCTACAACTTCAACCCAGTATCTCACTTATACCATCCACACCACGTTTCTATTACTTATGACTTCACTGCCACACAAGTCGACACAGTCAACATAAATCGCTGCAACCACCGCCTCCCATTTAACACTTGTACCATACGCTACTCGTTACCCCAATCATCCTGCCTAGTCATTACTTAATATCATTTGCACATTCCTCCATCAACTAACTCTTTGTTTGCTCGTAGGGCCCGCTGATATCTGGCTCACCCTAAGCTGAGCGGGTCGCTTCACCTTATGTTTTTAACATTCACCATGTTTTTACGTCTTCCTCTGCGTATCTCTTATACCATCCGCGAGTACTGCACCACCATCATTTTCTACATTTCATTACCTACAACTTCAACCCAGTATCTCACTTATACCATCCACACCACGTTTCTATTACTTATGACTTCACTGCCACACAAGTCGACACAGTCAACATAAATCGCTGCAACCACCGCCTTTATAACATTACTTAATAACATTTGCACATTCCTCCTCCTTTAATACATCTACTTATTTTGCAATACTTCCAGTTCTATAATGTTCATGGCATAAAAACTCCGAACCTCATCGAATTTCTATACAGTCATATTAACTCAGAAACAGTGTTGTGTTCTCTGCTCTTCACAAGGACAATGGATGTAAGTAACCATTTCATTTTATCACTTAATATTTCTCTTTGTATTGTAGTAACCCGGTAAGGAGGGAGCCCACCTCTCGTGAATAAGAAAATACGTTTAAACAATATTATTATCCTATATCTGAAGATGACAATTCACTTTCACCATATCATAACAAACCTAAAGATTCAATCGATGACTTTTTTGAAGAACCTGAACAGAAGAAAGCTAAACGCTCAACCACAATTGCACGTCTGGGAAAAGATTGCATGACATACATCTCAAGTAACAAGGAAGATGCTTCAAGTGCGACACACCTCATAAAAATAGAGGTGTATGGCATGACGAAGTTAGCCAACATTCCCCCGTCCGAGCACTGGAAACACGCCGATGTCCGCCTCAAATACTATACTAAACCGAAAAATGATAAGCACCACAAAATAACTCGTCAATTAATTTATTCTATTACAAAGGAAATATACAATTCCTGTAATGTAATATGTATGGAATGTAAAAAATACTCATTTAAGCATAAATAATAAAATACATTTGGTTAACACTTGTACCATACGCTCCTCGTTACCCTAATCATCCTGCCTAGTCATTACTTTATATCATTTTCACATTACTCCATCAACTAAATAGTATTTAATACATCTACTTATTTTGAAATACTTCCCGTTCAATAATGTTAATGGCATAAAAACATCAAGCAAACCTCATCGAATTTCTATACAGTCATATTAACTCAGAAACAGTGTTGTGTTCCCTGCTCTTCACAAGAACAATGGATGTAAGTAACCGTTTTATTTTATCACCTATTATTACATATGTACCTATATTATAGTCGTAGTTATTATATTAAGGAGGGAGCCCACCTCCCGTGAATTAACCTTTAGTTTAGGTACTGTTTTACAGACGCAGTTCAGACGTTACGCTTAAATTATGTAGGAAAAGAATTATTCACATAAAATAAGGTAGTAGTAGTAGTAATATGTGGTCTACTCTCAACTGTAATAGAAATAATCAGCGGTTAAACAATTAGATTTTTACTTTTCACAAAGGATGGTACTAGGTAGGTCGTCGCAAGTAATTTGGAGTCAAGATAATAATACTAATTATTGAAATCGGTACCTAGGTCAATGCATTTTCAATAAACTTTAAATAAACTAAGAATTACATAATGAAATACCACTAAATATATTCATATACGTACTCAAAATAAATAAGTCTCCCCGTCTCTTGTTAACAGCATTATGTTATTGTCAGTGTTAGTTTGGGTATGAGAAATACTAATAAATGATACACGGATACACAATCAACGAAAAAAAAAAACACACAAAACACTTGCGAACATTTATAATCAATAACAACAATAAAACATTTACCTTAAATGCAAACATTTGCTGCGCTTTAGAGAAAAATAGCGTCGTACCTATGGGCGATTAGCACAATCGAGTAACGAAAACTTACAACATACTAGGTTTCGTCCCTAATAGTTGAGTAGCGTGTGCGTTCCGTCTGCGTTTCATTTACGTTCGGTTATCGTCTGAAGTATAACAATGAGTAGAATACCAATTTAAGTTTGGAAAGGACGTTGACTGTAACTTAAACGTAACTATTGTTTAAACGAACGATAAATGTTGAAAATAGTAGAATTGCCCCCACCCCTGGTAA